>OZ007591.1:71197170-71597445 GCA_963931845.1 Maratus michaelseni | reverse complement strand
ATCAAAATTTGTCCATTACTAAAATAAAAGGCAATTAAGCAATATTTGTAATGTTGTTTCGCATTTGATTTGAAATAAAATATTACTTTTGTTTGATAGGCACATTTAAGTGATGATGCACTTTTGATATTAAAAAGGATTATAACGACATTTCTCTCTATTCTAAAGAAAAGTAACCGGTGCTCTTTCTCAACTTATATTAAATAAAGTATTATATATAAAAACATGAAATTGGTAGCTTTATAGAGATATGTATGGCACACTGAAACAGACAGTTTTCAAAACCAAGTCCCATTGACAGAACTACCTTCAAGAGTCTGCAATGCTAATAATGTTTTCAAAAATAGTCTGCTATACGCAATATATGATATAAATCTATTCTTGTTGCTGTTGTAGTGCTAATTAATTACAGCATCATAGGTATATATATCTACTAACTGTTTGCATCATTTACACAAGTAAATTTTTTAAAAACTTGAGACAAAGAGGTTTATTTAAGGCATTGTGCTGAAAATTAGATATAAAATGGAACTTTGGTAAAATGCTTTGTTTACAAGGCGATGTTGTTTTATCTTTTTCCAAAATTCTTGACACAGCTGTGGATTTAATATATGAAATGAAGTTGGTATATTTTTTAAGTGGTTGTAAAAACTTGTGCCGTATCTATTAATTAATGCAATTTTTAAAAAAATTTCTGACAGACTTATATCCCAGGAGGACCATTGAGTACAATAAAAGTGCGCATATCTGTTGTGCCTATCTCTTGTGCATTTCGTGGTTCTTTTCTGCATTATATTGCTTATCACTGAACCCCAGCTTTCGCATATTGTTTCAGATACTGGAATTCATAAGCAGAAAATGAAATATTTTATAATATGAGGAAGTTTTGTTTCTTTTTCAGAAAAACATCGCTTTCACTTCTTTTTTTTTTCTTTAATTTTTTTTATATCAGAAGTGATTCTAAATTTTAAAAAAAAAAAAATGAAATTCACAGCAAATTTTCTGAAATGTTACAGCAGAGGGGGGAGGGGGGAATATACCCCTCGGCACAAATTATTTTTGTTGCAGGTTGGGTTAACTCTGATTTTGGTTCGGGTCTATTTCAGGCTGAGTGTAGACTCCTGCAAGTTGGATTCGGGTTAACCCGATTTTTCAGTATATTATATTATTTCAGATTGAAAATTATACCTATAATAATATGTTTGTGTGTATTGAGCTTTGAATAGATGTTTGTGCGTGTGCCTTTTTTTTTTTTTTTCTTTTTTTCTTTTTTTTTTTTTTTTTTTTTTTTTTTTTTTTTTTTTGCGACCATTTTACGAAAATTGTGTTTTTTCTGCATTATTTTGACGAAAATCGCGTTTCTTCCGCTATCCTTTGATGAAACTCTCATTTTTCCTGCAATTATTTGACGAAATTCACGTCTTTTTCCGTGACTTTTTCACGAAATTCGCGTTTATCCGCAATCATTTGATAAAATCAGTGACTTTTTCCTGCGGAGTGATGGGGATTTTTTTTTTTTTTTTTTTCTTTTTTTTTCGACGACATTTGTCAAAATTCAGATATTTTTCCATATCTGAATTTTCGGACTGATGACAGAAATTTTTTTTTTTTCAGAAACGAATGCTTTAAATTTTCAGAAAATTCGAAACCGAACCACTCCTGTATTTTATGTATAAGTCTGTAGGTGTTCTAAAAAGTCTGTGACGGATGTTGCGCACATTCTGCCATTGGACACCAAGTTAAAATTGTATAAGAGAGATTCAACTCAACTTTCTTTTATGCCAATAACTCTTCTAGTGGGAAATAGAGTAACCAAATTTAAATTATGTATTCTTTATTAAAAAAATGTATCAAAAATTTGAAACTTTAAAAAGTTTATTTTATCATTCATTAGTTTACAATAATTTATTTACTTGTGATTTGTTTTTGTATTTTAATCATTGTATTTTAATTAAAATCTGTTATTATATTTTAGTTGTATGCTTCAGTGAAAGACAAAATGGAAGAAATGCAACAGCAAAACATGTCCTGGATTGAAGTTCAATTTCTTAAGATTGCAGTAGATATTCTGTGTCAATGTCGGCAAACGCTAATGTATACTTATGTGTTTGCTTATTATCTGAAAAGAAACAATCAGTCTGCAATTTTCGAAGTAAATCTCTTTTTCTTACTTTATATTAAAGTCAATCATACTAGATCTATTATGATTTTATTTTATCCCGAATAAACTTATTGTATGCTAGACTCTCTTCTTGTTAAATATGATCACATTTTTCACACTGAAAAATTTTGGCTCCTTTTTTATATAAAAGGGTGTAAAATGTCATAAATATGCCAGGGGTGATTGTGTGTTCAGGTTAAAAACCTGAATTTAGGTTTTTTTTTTTTTTTTCAGTACAGAAATTCTGGGTTTTCTGATAGTTAAATTCATAAAATAAGAGTAAAATGTCAATTTCATATGATTGCTAAACATAATTAAAATTCATATTTTTTATAATTTGACCTCCCTGTAATAAATTATGTGTTCCCTCCCCTGTCTCTCCATACAGAAATGTTTTCTCGCTAAGGTATTTTTTCATGAATCCACAATCACCTCTGATATGCCTTTTTATTTATAAAACTGAAAAAAACAATTGCTATAATCACATCAAAATGACCTAACTTTTTGTTGATTTTTCATACTACCATCTCAAACTCTGTACCAGAGCAATGGACAATTGTTGTTATTTCAACACAACTGTACTCAAATGTAGCAGATTTATGAAATAAAATGTGTGTTTTCTCATAAACATGACATCCTTATTACTGATAGAAACATATTGCTTTATGTGCGTAGGAACCTTTATAGTGTGAGAAGGAGGAACCTGTTGCGTATAATGTTAGTATAGGAGTATTGTAATGCCAAGTTATGCTATTTGGATGCAATTGTATTAAAGGTCGCCATTTTCTAAATAAAAATGTACATTATATATCGAATTCCTTTTTAAAATGACAGCATTGTTACATATGAATAAAATGTATGGTTGTGTTATTTCTGGAATCTATCCTATTTTATGAATCTATATTTCTTTTTTTATAGCCTTTCACCAAAAAGTACAACAGACTTTCAAAGAAAATACAGAAAAAATTCTAAATTCTGGAAAATAAATCAGAAAGTTTTGATATTTTCCACTGTACCATTTAAAATCTGTTAATAAGTTTCTGCATTTTGCACAAGAAATGATACATCTAACTCATCATATGGCCTGATGAGTGATTAAGAAAATAATTGAGAGATCTATTTCACTTCTGAAGAAAGAGTAAACTTTAAAAGATTAAATGCATGTTTACTATTATAAGAATAAAATAATATAATTCCTTCCATTGAAATTTTGGCATTTAATTTCAGAGCTGGCAGAGTGAAAAATCTGTGTAAATAATGTCATTTTGACTCAATTATAAGGAAAATGCTCTAGTTTCATGTTTTTAAATGGATGTTTTCTTTGATAAATGATGTCAGTTCACTTTGGTGGTCTTAAATACCATTTTTACAAATTGAAAATATATTTTCTTTGTTAATGTAATAGGAAAATGTCATCAATAAAGATATAATTCTTATTGATTATTTTTATTTGGAACAATGGAAGTAACCTAATTGCCACCATTTTGAAATAATTTCATTAAAAACTCTTTGAATTAAAAATAAATACTAATAATAAAAGTTAATGAACAGCTTTTATTCATTTATTTATTTTTAAATGTTAAAGTAGAAATCCAGGAGAGATGACGAAAAAAAGGTTGGTATTTTAAATATAGAAAACTTTTGATCTGAATAACGGACAGCTTGGGAGTGCTCAATTTGTACATTGTTCCATGGTGTTTGCTGTTCAGAAGTAAAATTTGCAAATTATACTTATGTTGGAAATTGAAAAAAGCATTCGCCAAATAGAGGTGTCCACTATTCAGGCATGCCCATTATGGAAGTTTTACTGCATATAGATAAAAATATAATGCATAAAACTATACAGACCTTCAAAATCATCTTCTTTTTTTTTTTTCCTTTAGACTTTGTCTGATCTCACAAAGCAATTTTGCAAACTGGCCAACCAATTTCCAAATCATTAAAAAGATTGGATGATGGCTAATCAATTTGCAGCGAAATTGGCCAGTTCAGGAACTAGCTGTGATACTTTGACTGTAATAAATATGTATGTGTATATAATAAAATGCATATTTTTAAAAAATGTTTCTATTGTCCACCAAATATTCAATATTCAGCCAAATCACTATTCATTACATCTCTACAATCTACATATTGAGCTATTTATATAAAAAAAATTACAAATTTCACCCAGAATCTAAATAAAATGTATATTTGTGTTACATCTTGAATCTAATGCTATTTTATAAATCCATATTTGTTATTTCGTAACTTTTCACCAAAAAGTACAACAGACTTTCAAAGAAAATATATTAACATATAAATGTACCTAATATTAATTCATCAAAAGGAAAATAGTTGATTACTTCTTTAAAACTGAGAAAAGATTGTTATTATTTTTTTTATTAAATACTTTTGTTCCATGATTCAGTTCATTTTCAATCATGAAAGTTTCTATGAAGTGTTGCTTAATAGTTTACAGATATAACAAGTTAATTAACATGTACAGTACAGGGTTCCCAGCGACATGGAAAGTCAGGGAATTTCTAAGTAGTCAGGGAAAGTCATGGAAATTTAAAAATATATAGGAAAAGTCAGGGAATTTACAAATATTTCCTAAAAAGTCATGGAAAAGTCTGAGGGAAAAAAAATTTAATCTGAAATTATTTCTTTTTCAGAAAAGTGTTACTATATCTTGTCACTTTCAAGATCGAGAAATTCCTTCAAATGCAATGCAGAAAAACCATAATATGGACAAAAGTTTTCTACATTTTTGAGACTTTTTCATGACATTTCACATTCTAGACTTTGCTGTATGGCAGTCATTAGAAAACTAGCCAAGATGAAGTTTTTTTTTTTTTTTAAGTATTTTATAGAATTTTATTTTGCAATTTTCTTGAAAGGTGCTTGAATTTTCTCCTGAGGAAAGAGTATAAACCCTGTTATTATGATACAAATTTCTGATTTTTTTTTTTTTTTTTTTTTTTTTTTTTTTAATGCTGCTTGTTATTTTGTGTATAGCTGTTTGGTCATGGAATTTTTTTGGATTTGGTCAGGGAAATTGCCAGACATGTTTTGCTGAGAACCCTGCAGTACAGTATTGTGAAAATGAAATGAAAGTAATGAGAACATTGTGTAATATTAAATTAGAAGTGGATGCAATAAAGTAAAAGAGCTGTGAAAGTTGGATTAAGATCTGTAGAACTTCTAGTGCTTAGCCATCATAAAAATTGTATAATAATATCATTGTGAATTACTTTAATAAGGTGAGCAATAACACTTATAAGTATTCTATTCAGGGTGTCTAGCCATAACCTGGAAAAGTCAGGGAAATTTACCATTTCTCAGGAAAAGTCAAGGAATTTTTTTAATTCTGAGAAAAAATTTGAAATTACTTTCTTTTATCTAATAAAAATAGCAGGAAATGTAGTTTCCCTTTTGTCCAAAATCTTAAAGTCATGTTGAAATGAATTTAAATCCAAATCGCAGAGGAATCTATAAAAAATGCAGAACTTATAGCATCATTTCAAAAGCAAAAAAAAATGGCATTTTAAAAACTGGCATGTACACCAGCAGCACTTCCAATCTGCCATTAATTGCTTTAAAAATGAACAGTCAGCCTTTTAATGACTCATACGGCGGTTACCGAATTCAAATAAAAAAAAATAATAATTGATTTGCAAAATTATAACAGCTAAAATTTTAAATTCAAAAATTAAACTACTATATCATGAAACATAAAAAGGCCATGCCTCTACAGAATGGAGAGCGCCTAGAAAGTGTGCTCCATAATCATGCCACGCCTGTGAGAGCACACGTCATGTGCTGACACTACACATACATGTCCTGGGCAGGGAAGGACGAAAAGATTCACCGGAAAAAGCAGCTTGTGTGTCTCAGAAAAATAGCTTTTTCATATGGCATAAAATAACACTTCGACCAAAAGCCGAAACAATGTGTGAATGGAAAATGAGACTAATTAGAGAAACAAAAATGGTGATTCTCAACAAGATAATCTGAGAATTTCCTCACAAGTACAAAATCTTATTGTAGTAATGAACAATTATCAATTGATGAAAACTCATTCATGGAGGTAAGATCATCATAAAATAACATTTAAAGTATAAAGTAAAATGTGTAATGGTTTAATATGATGATCTTAAAAATGCTCAATTCTTTATCATAATGAAGATTTTAATATGGGGGGGAAAGAGTTATAAAAAGAAAAAAAATTGCTACTGAATGCATTGTGTATATGACTCTTTAGATTGCAACTTCCTTGAAATCTCTAAAAATTAGTCCAGCAAGCTGGCAATAGATCAAAAAAAAGTCAGGGAACTTCATAAATGTCATATGATAGCACTCGTACTTATAAACGAATTTGTATTAAACTAATCATGTGTTTTAGGCTTGCCAATATCTCGACAGAGTTCATTGGCCAGCTTGGTCTGCCATCTTGTTTCAAAATGGCACCCACTAAAACATTTAAAACTAAAAAAATATATACAAAAAAATTCAAATCTATTTTTTGCTTAAGTGCCTTGATACAAGGATTTCGGAGCATTTTTTGTTTTGTCCCTATCTTAAAAAGATAGCTGAGGTATAGTAGTTTGAAATTCTATGAAGGCTGATATTTTGAAACAAGACAGCAGATTACAAAAAATCAGGGATTCATTTCTGAGTTTTAGTGAACTTAATTTCTCGCAGATTATTATGTTTCATTGTTGTAATCATTTTCCTAATCATATGCATAAAACCATATCCGTTAGCACCAAATTCTCACCAAACTTGGCAAAATATTGCTCTCTCTCTGTATCTCTCTCTGTCTATCCTCCCCCTCTCTCTATCAAAATTTTCTTACAAATCACGAATTTAAGCGTTTCATACATTCAATTCATATATTAGTCATTTCATAAAATCGCTTCCCAAATTCTTTTCATTAGGGGATATATATATGATGATATTTTCTTACGCATCCACTTTCCATCATTTGTAGATTTGTTAAGTAGTCGAGGCCTAAGAATAATGAGTCTTTTCCTGGAAACTGACTTTTATTCTTTTTTACCGTAATTTCCGGCATATAATCCGCAGCTCAAAGAGTTGTTTTTCGACCCAGAAATTTTATTCAATAATTGTAGTTAAATATTTACAGCGATCTTTTAAGTTACATTTTATAAAATAATATTTCTGGGTGGAAAAACGACTCTTTGAGCTGCGGATTATACGCCGGAAATTACGGTAGTACACTCTGATCTTTTTTAAGCCAGATCCAGTTGAATTTACTGTCTCATGATTGAGAGTGATATGTCCAGTCGGGGCTGCCATCTTCAGGACGGCCAAGCGGCCAGCAGTAATTAATTTTAGCATATTATTCACAGAAAAAGGCCACGCAAAAACATGTGCTCTGCTTTAAATATGGAATAGATCCGCTAGAGTGCAACAGTAAGAAAGGAGATGGTAAAAACAATCTTATTGGTTATTTAACTATTGCATGATGCCTGGAACTAATGACGACACCAAGGTCTGCAAAGGTTTGCAGGTAAAACCCTCAACCATGGTGCCCCATAAAACTTCAGGTGACTGCAAAAAGCACTTAATCAGCAATTTCACTTTTAAAGAACAAATAATTTTGAAGCATAAATGTGAGACAATTCAGATTTAAGTATGAGTTTTCAAAGTTAGAGAAAATGTTTTGGGGATTTTAACTTTTGAATTTTAAATTTTAAAAGGTTTAATTTTTTATCCTTTCAATATCAACATTTTAGGCAGAGGGTGATTTGGGGGCCATGATCTGCAAAAATATACTGAAAATTTCCAGAATTGTACGACTGCAATAGGTAGCTTCGTAAAAGGGTGAAAATCCTTGGTTTAGAAGCTATCATTTATAGAAGCATTGAAAAAAAAAAAAAACTTACATTCAGTGTCAGTACCTAAGTTGACTGCTCTATTTAAACACGAATTTCACTTAATTATGCAAAATTTATATAATTTCAAGATTAAAAAAAAAAAAAAATCAGTTTTAATAGTTGGAGCCTATTTTAAAAATGCTTAGTTTTATATTTAACTTAAAAGCTTGTTTTCCTTTAAATTTTTTAGTTAGAATTCTATGAGTGGATAGTTGAATGTTTTTTGTACTTTTTACTTAATTTATAGTGTTAATAGATCTGTGTATTTATTCTAGCACAATCAACGGGATTTAGAAAGTGCAACTGAAACTCTCTCTGAATATCTTGAACGTGATATTACACAAGAAAATCTTTTGGACATTAAGCAAAAAGTTCAAGATAAATACAGGTATTTAAGCAATGGAAATTTAAGTATTCGGATATGTTTGTGATGGTTAAGATTAAAGTTGCTTCCTTTTACTTTATTTCATTTTTATTCTCACATCAAGTTTGGTTTATGTTGGCAAAATGTCCAAGTAATAATGACAAAAGCGTGTTGTAACTTGACAACTCAACTTTGAAATTAAATCAAAAAAGAATGTACCTATTAAATTCATCAGATTAATTCATTATATCATTCCCTCCTTCACTACCATTTGTAGAACTACAATAAAAGTAAAACTTTATGAAGTGAAAAAAAACATGGTAGTTCTAGGTCCAACAAATCATTCCCTTCTTTAAAAATAACAGTACTTCTTCATCATCTCATCGACTGCTTTCCACAAAAACCAAAAAATAAAATTATCGCCAAACTCAGGGTTGGGTTCTTCCAGGACAGTTCTTCAGAAACTGGTTTCTTCCAGGACAGTGGAAGAAACTGGAAGAAATGGAAAAAAAACAACAGAAAACAAAACAGATGCTCAAAATTAAAGTATATTAACTACTAGCTGACCAGCCCGGCGTTGCCCGAGCCCGTGTAATAAACTCAAATCTTTTAAAAATCTGGCCAAGGTCTCCGATGGCTTTGACACCGTATACCGGGCACGCTCGCACGCTCCAGAAAATCTTTTATTTCCACCGCCAGGGAGCAACATCTTTCGGAAAGAACCTCTGACACAGGTCAACATTGCCTACGGTACTGTATAGTAGGCGTGCGACAAAATCGAGCTGGTTTCGAGAAGATGGAACATTATAAGCAAAGTTATTGAAATAAGGCATAGTTAGAGAAAATAATCATGTGTGAGGTGCCAGGTGAAGGGATGTTCAAGTGTCCTTCAGAAAATGACTAATTAGGAAGAATACGATGCATCTTTAAAAATTCGTTCGTTTGCTTAAGCTAGGAACTTAATTACAAATTTGCCTTAAACTATTATTCGGAAATAGTGGTAACCACTACTCATAAATTTCCTTTAATGTTATAGAAGGTGACTATTAAGTTAATTATAATATTTGGAATCAGTTGCTTTGAAATCGGAAAGATAGTTGCAGAAATACGGAAACGGGGCATAGTTAGAGAAAAAACTTTGAAGGAGGGGCCGGGGGGGAGGGGATGTTCAAGTGCCCTTTAGAAAATGACTAATTAGGAGGACCACAATGCATCTTTAAAAATTCATTCGTTTGGTTAAGCTAGAAACTTAATTACAAATTTAGCTTAAACTATTATTCGGAAATAGTGGTAGCCTCTACTCATAAATTTAGTTTAATGTTATAAAGGGTGTCTATTATGTTAATTATAATGTTTGGAATCACTTGCGTTCAAATCAGAAAGATAGTTGCTGATATACTGAAACGGGACATAGTTAGGTAAAGAACATTGAAAGAGGGATCGGGGGGGAGGGGATGTTCAAGTGCCGTTTAGCAAATGACTAATTAGGACAACCACTATGCATCTTTAAAAATTCGTTCGTTTGGTTAAGCTAGGAACTTAATTAGAAATTTGGCTTAAACTGTTATTCAGAAATAGTGGTAACCACTACTCATAAATTTAGTTTAATGTTATAGAGGGTGACTATTAAGTTAATTATAATGTTTGGAATCACTTGCGTTGAAATCGGAAAGATAGTTGCTGAGATATGGAAACGGGAAAATAGTTAGAGAAAACTTTAAAGGAGGGATGGGGGGGGGGGGGGTGGCGGATGTTCAAGTGACCTTCAGCAAATAACTAATTAGGAAGATCACTATACATCTTTAATGATTGATTCATTTGGTTAAGCTAGGAACTTAATTTGAAATTTGGCTTAGGCTATTATTCGGAAATACTGGTAATTTCTTTTTAGAAATACACCTTGAAGCAATCAATGCTGATTTTTATGATAATTTAGTAAAAATGGAACTAAATGGAGAAGTTCGGAACATTATTACTGAGATATTACTGAGAATTAAAATAGCGGTATTCTGCATATAAAACAACAAATAAATGCTACGGGTGAAGCTAAAAAAAAATGTTAAAATTGTTAAATGTAATTAGACCCTTACCCCTCGCCATTCCCGCAAATATATAACAAATCCGTAATCTGTTAAATAAGTTTTCTGTATTAATAGTCTCTATCATAATAATATATGTCCTGTTTTAAAAAAAACCTTAAACCCAGATAATTATAATGAAGAAAAACGTGCCGGGAAATGTCTTAAACAGGTGGCGTTTGGGTAATTTGTCATGAGTAGATGGTGCTACATTAGCTTGGCTATATGCAGGTAACTGCAATCCATGTTGTCATTATTTCGTTATAAGTCCTTATCTATGCATCCTTACTCTGATTTATTTAATGTGTTCTGAGAAGATATTCTATACAACCAACCAACCGAAAAAAAGCGTATTTTTAATGAGAGTTCTTCGTGCATTTTAATTAATATTTCAGAAAGTAATTAAAATATCAAAATTCTGATGCTCAGGTACACCAGGAGAGGGTTTGGACTACATAAATCTAAATTTACAGCCTTCTAAGAGGGCTAGATTTTCCTAGCCATCGTCAACAGACACCCACACAGAGAGCAAAACTTTCTTTTATTAGTACAGATATAAAAGAATTAAATTCAAAACCTGACTATATGAAATTTAAATTGGAAACTTTAATTAATATTAAAAATATTATTTATGGAAAAATAAGTTATAACAAACTTCAGGTTCAGCAGGTATTTACAGGTTATGTTTTTACAACTTTACAGGTAGGGTGATGGGATATATTTTCATTGTTAACGCATTTCTGTAAAAAAAAAAAAAAAAAAAAACTACCTATTCATTCTTATCATATAAAAATGCAATATTTCAAAAACTATTGTGCAACACTTAAAATAAACAAATTTGTAATTATGTATACTAGCATGCATATCTCAATGCTTATTTTAAAAGATAAGTGTTCTAAAAATAAACTCTACGGATATGCCAAAATTCTTTTAAACTCTCCAAGTTCTTCAGGACTTGAAAGAATGTTTTCATCGTTTGCATTCATCCATTCTAAGTTGAGAAATTGATTGCAGCATCCTACTGCTAAAATACTTGTGTTTTGTCGTGCCATGTTGCACTGTAGTAAGGAAAATGAAGATCTTAATGAAATCTTTCAATACAGTAATTATTGTATATTAGTTCCCGTAATAGAATGGATATAAATCAAAAACACAGTCTTTTATTTAAAGGAGTTTCATTCTACAGTAATAGGTAAATGATCCACATACTATTTACTACTGGATACAGAAGTTTAAATAATAAAAATAATGTGCCAGTTTGGAATTAAATTACTTTTAATTGGTTTTGTGTGTTTTGGATAAATTTATTTGGTACATTTCCGTTATACCAATACCACTGTCGTTGCCAAACGTAATAATTGGTGTAAAATAAATTCCTTTAAAAAAAAAAAAAAAAAAAAAAAAACATTGTTGGCACAAAATTGAGCAATTAAAACATTTGAAAATTGCAGACTTTAATGAACTATTTTATTAAATCAATACAAATCTAGACTTAAAATAAAAGAACAAATAAATATTATACAATAAAATAATAAAATAAAACTCAATTTAAACTACAGGCATGGAATTATAATTGTCTCTTAATATTGCAGTAAATATTTAACTTTTTGAATAAAGAACACAGACACACATTTTTTTTTTTATTTATGTGTCCAAAGTCCTGAAACAATTTTATTGCAGTCCTCATCTAGTAACTGCCAAATGGTAAAATCCATATCAGTGTCAACAATAAATATAAGTTACAACTTAAGATTAAATATTTTCTATTTGAAAAATAGCAAATTAAGATGTTTTGTGAGGTTACGATTAAGTAATAATAATTAAAAAGATTCATGTTCAATAAATAGCAAATCACAATGTTTGGCGGGGTTTGTAATAAAAATCCTCTGCATGTTCAGAGTTGAAATAAATGGCACATTAACATGCATTTTGGCATGGTGTTAGTATAACAGAAAAGTACCATTTACTTTTACCAGATTAAAATAGTGCACAATGATTAGAAAGCTTTAGACAGGTGTGTAATCTTGGCTAAAAAAACTGATGTAATTATCTATTTATCATACTTAAATTTTTATAGGTCTAATTAAATTTACTTAAGGTTATCTATTAGAAAAATGCATTTATTTTTATTGTATCTTACAAAATTGCAACTTATATGGTAAATTCCTACAAAAAAACAGTTTGTTCCATTTCTTCCAGCCAGTTTTTTCCATGTTTTTTTTCTGCGTTTTTTTCCACTTTGGAAGAAACTTGCCAACCCTGGAAACTATACCGTCAATGCCAATAGATAAATAAAAAAATATTGGATCACAAATGTTTTAAAAACTATCAGTAATTTTAAGCAATAAAACTTACAATGTATTAATGAAAACAGAAAAAATAATCTTAGATATTTAATTATTTACATTATGTTTCTTAATCATCCCTTTCAGCTGAGGATAAATGTTTGTGATGTCATTTGAAACTAGTCTATTTGTACTTAACTATGCATTGCAAAAAAATTTTTTTCAATGCTTTTTCTCTTTTAATATCATGACATCGCTGTTTAATGATGTAATTGTTATTTTAACTAACAAAATACTTAATAAATCAGTAAAACATTATTAAAAATACAGGTAAATGTCAAATTAAAAATTATTTGATAACATACCAAACAAGTGTAATGTTAAATCCGTGTTAACACGTTAAATCCTATCGTTTGATGATAGTTTATTAAAAAAAATTTATAGAAAATGCTCGACTGGATAATAGAGAAGTAGTACTAAAATAACTTTACCATCATTATTATTAGCAGTATTAGTAATATGTTGTTTACATGAATCAAGCAGGGCGGTCGTTCTGCCAAGCCAAGCTTTAAAAAAAAAAAAAAAAAAGCGAACAACGCCAAGAACAAGACTACAGACTGCTACTGCTTACTTACAGTAAACAACTTTGCACTGTTAAATCGACCAAACATGCCAGATTAAAATATCAGATATTAAATAAACCAAGCATCACAGAAGAAAAAGAAAAAAAAAACGAAAACTAGAAGAATCTAATGAAGAAATTCTTCAATTTAAAACCAAACTCATCTTCATAAGTGATTTATAAACAGAGATATATATATTTTTTTTAAAACGTTGAGTTACTTAAAATGATCACTGAAAAATAAAAATCCCTGACGGTTCGGCCTACAGGCACAGGTAGATTTTGAAGACACAGACCGTGGGGCACCTGTTTATTGGGAATTGCAGAAGAAAGACCTATTTGCCATGATGTGGCAGTTGGGACCACCCACTTCGAAATATACCTCTGCCTGTAGGTGGAGCCAGCAGGGATTTTTTTGTTTTTATTTATTTTTCTTTTTTTACCATAAAAGTTGGTCCTATAAAAAACACATGTCAATATAAAAGTTGTATATAATATTAAGAAGATTTATAATAAATTTAAGCGGATTTGATATCTTGGGAATTGACGAAGTTATGAATCCCCCCCCCCCCCCTTCTTAAGGTCATTTTTAATGAAATCAAAAATCTGTCATACATAAATTTTTGGCCCTTTTCCTAGAAGTAATAATAACTTTAAACGGATTCGATATGTATAAAAATTAAGAAGTTATGGGTTTTTTTCTGTTTTCACGTCTGCTTGTAGGCAGAGCCAGCAGGGATTTTTTTTTTTTTTTTTTTTTTTTTTTTTGCCATAAGAGTTGGTCCTATAAAAAACTTGTCAGTATAAAAGTTGTAGATAATTTTAAGGAGATTTACAATAAATTTAAACAGATTTGATATCTTGGGAATTGACGAAGTTGTGAATTTTTCTCTTCTAAAACCCCCCTTTTTGGGCCATTTTTAATGATATCAAAAATCTGTCATACATAAATTTTCGGCCTTTTTCCTAGAAGTAATAACTTTAAATGGATCCAATACGTATCCTAATTAAGAAAATATGGAGTTTTTTCTGTTTTCACAAAAGCCCCCCCTTGGTTTGATTTTGCCCATTAACGAACTTGACCGAGATTTTATGTATCAATTTGGAAGAGATTTGTGCAGAATTATTGGAGTTATTGTGTCTATAAAAAAAATGACATAGATAGATAGATAAATAGATATAAAGTTTTGAACTGGAAGTGTTTTTGGGTTTTGGGAGTCATGATCGGTGTAGATCTGCAAAAATTCCAACTTAGATGAGAATGTAATAGGTAGTATTTCTTACGAAATCTACCTAAAAGGGATTGGTGCCGAAATACTTAGAGTTACAGCATCTTTTAAGTTTACAATAAACTCTGTGTGACTGCTTTTTAAAAAATAAAACTTCACAAGTTTCAATCGTGCACATAATTTGACTGAAGGTTAAAGTGTTTTTATATTTTTCTACTTTTTTGAAAAAATACAGTATTTTCTTTAGAATTACTTTCAGCTATGGTACTATAAGGTCTCTAAATTTCATATACACCTGCTGTGCTTCTGTTATGAATCCTTAATTCAGTCTTGTCTAATTGTGTAACCTGTACTTATTGAATCAAAATTTATATGTATAAAATATTGCAAGTGTATTAATGTATGTTTTTTATTTGTAGGTACTGTGAAAGCCGGTGTAAAGCATTATTAGAGCATGTTCATGAAGGTTACGAAAAGGACTGGTGGGAATACATAGACTGAAATAAATCAACCTTCCAGAATTGTCAAAATTCCTGAAATATAAATTGTGACTTTAATCACAAATCTGCCCCACGTCCAAAATTTTTTCAGTAGGAATCATATTTACTGCCACGGACAATAAACTTAATCTTTATATATGTGTAAATGTGAAGATAAACCTAAAACAAATTTTTTAATCTACAAAATATATGTAAGATTCAGTTATATGGGACTCAGAAAGATTAAAGTTTGTTTGCATGTTTTTCTTGATTATCAATTATGTTCATATCGGAAAATATATATATACATTTCACTCAAAGATTGCACATGATTGTAAGTAATATGTACTGATTAAGAAAACGTTTCATGGGTAAATTGAATTCCTTTTGATTTATTAAATCCTCTTTTGGATTGATTTATCTTTGTTATAGTGCTGTAATTTTATTGTGTATATAGTGTATTCTAAAATATCATGTTATTATGTTTTATTACATTAACTTAATATTTTATTAATTATGTATATTGCTCATTAATTTATATTTTGTGATTATTGCTCATAGTTTGTAGGATGCTTTTTTGTTAGCATGTTTCTTGTCACTAAATCAACATTTGATTTTGTTTTTTAACAGTGATAACATACTGGAGCTTTTGTTATTTTCATTATTGTGATCAGTAACCCCTTTTTAGGATATTGGTTGACCATATTGGCATTTCATAAAAATCAGTTCTTGGTACATATTCTGAATTACAGTGAAGCATACACATATCTTTTGTTTTGAAGCATAGATACTTGAGTCATTAGTTTTATATATTTTTGTTAAATGTTTGTGAATATAATTTAGTGATGGTTGATTGTATATTAGTGCACAGGAATTTAAATAATGTTTCAATTGATTGTAATCTCTTACCTATTTTATTAGTTTATTTTCATGTAGTTTTAGTTTGAAATTAATTACAACTCTTCATGTATGGCCTCCAGCATTTTATATTATAATAATTCATTAGAATCTGAATTTTTTGTTTTAGATCTTTTGAAGTTATTTCTGTTTTGTATTATAAATGGGAAATTTTCAAACCATATTAATAATAATTTCTATTCGAAAAGTCAAGTAAAACTTTTCTTTATTTCTAATTTTTAAAATAATTGATATTTATTTTGTTGACAGTAACAGTTTCCTTTATTTCTAAATTTTAAAATAATTGAAATTTATTTTGTTGACATGAATGTATAGTAGTATATGCTTATCAAAACCTTAAATGGGGTACTTTATAGAATCAAAGTTTCACACTTTCTATTAAAAATAATGTTAGAGGTCATTATTATTATTACTCATTCTTCTAAAGATATTATAACGTTGTGAAATGGATTTTCTAAAATATGTCTCTAAAATAGACCAATTAGTATGATTCACCCTAAATACAAAATGAATATAAATTTGTTTTGTTGAAAATTACATTAATTGATTGAATTAATTTACTAATTTTGCATGTTCTAAAATAAATAATGTGTTTAAATAATCAAACTTTCATTTCAAAATTTTGAGTATAATTAACATAGTTGTGTTGGATTATCTTTTATGTTTCTTCATTTTATTTTTATTGACATATATTTATTTTATCAAATAAGTCAAGCAAAATTAATATAAATTATTGTGTAATGTGCTAATTTACAAACTTACTCATAAATTAAGATCTAAATTAGTTTTTTTTTTTCTTTTTCACAATTCTCCTTTTTAAAATCATTCCTGTTCTTGCACTAATATGTAAGCACAAACATTTTGTATAACTTTATCCATTCCACATGTTTTTGTTTACATATTCAAGTTTAATGCTTGTCATATTTTTGTGATTGTCATTGGTATGTTCAAAAATTTTTCCCATTTTGTTTTTCTGCTGTTCTATCAATCAATTTGTTTATTTAGGGAATGGAGTATCATTCAAAATTGTTTATGTAAGCTTAATAAAAAGTTTTCATAGATTAGTGACTCGCAAATGAAAAGTCTGATACTTGGTTTTCTTTTCTCCTTTTCCATCTCAAAGCATAAAAGGATTTGCTGCTTAAGTATGTTATCTTCAGAGAAGATGCCTATTATTGAAAATGTAAGGGTTTTTATACATGCATTAACAACTGATTTTTGTATGCATTAATCATAATCGATACAAATTGAGTAATTTCTTTTTAGATTGCTTGAAAATGTAAAATTGTAATTTGCTTCAATTCTTGATTTCATTTATCAATTTTTCATAACTAAAGTTGCTTTTAAAAAAAATTACTATTTTAGTATTTATTATTTTAAAATAAAATCTTTTAGCAGTATACTGATTGGGATTTTCATGGAAATTGTTAAAATTCTTCCCCAAAAAATAATTGTTAATTGTTTTTGTCTTAGTTTTGACAGCTTTGTAAATTTAGAAGTATATCTGACTCGGATCATGTTATTTTGTTCTCTGCTGTTGTTATTATTTTTTTATGTAATTTTTTCAAATATTGTATCTTTAATTAGCATTTACCAAACTTTTAATGACTTTCTATACAACTCTACTTATGTGTTACAGTGTAATTTTATGCCAAGAAAAGAAACAGAAAAAAATTTAAATAAGTTAGTCTTGGAAATTTATTTATTTTTGTATATAGATACTGACAATGCTGTAATATATTTCATATTTACAAACACTTTTAAGAGATTGGTTTATAAACTCTGAAGGTGATATATCAGCCACACAAAGTGAACCCCTTTTCAAATTATCATAAAGTATATTTTGCAAAATTAATATTTACATTTCTTTTTCTTTTTTTTTCATCATTTTACATTAAATACTGAGGTGCTAGAAAGGTTTTTAACAATATTTGAAGTCAGTAATTGAGTGAATTAATTAGAAACTATTTCCATATGTATATGTGGAGGTCAAAACAAAAACAAAAGAAACACAATAGAGTGTAGAATTTAATTTGTATGAACAGTATTTTCTGTGGAATGCATTTGGCTGCAAATTGTTATGGCAAAGTACTGATACAAAACTTTTTTTTCCTATGGTGTACAAAAGTTGTAACACAATTGGACTGTGGTAAATCTAAAATAATTAAACAAATAAAGCTTTTTTTTATATATATATATAAACAAGTATAGAATTCTGTGTACTGAACTTATTACTTGTGTTTTGAGTAAAATTTTCTCTCTGATATTGTTACTTTCTTAGCATTCTTTTAATTAGATTGTAAATAAAATTATTAAATTTTAATTTTCTAAATTTCTTCTAATTTTATTTAGACATTAGAAAGTGTAATTATTGACAGATTCCTGTTTTAGTACTTTTATGTTAGCCAGGCGACAGGAATATATATATGTGTGTGTACACATACACATATGTGTGTGTATATACATATGAGGACGTGTGTTTCAAAACTCACCTTATCCAAAATTTTAAAAATTGTGTTTTCTCTATCAATCTATTCTATTGGTAAATCTTCACTGAAAAAACACTACAATCCGCAGAAAAACTAGTTTTAGCATGTATTTCTGGTGTTCTAAAATCTTGGTTCACAATGAAAACCAATGGAAGCAGTCAGAGGTTTTTCACGATTTCCTTGAATTTGATTTTTTGGATAAGGCGAGTTTTGAAACTCACGTCCTCATTCATATATATATATATATACACCCCTGACGCCCGGCTAACATAAAAGTACCCCTGTTTTTATAGGAATACTTGGATATGTGTACGTATCTTGATCCAATTTCAAAATCCAACCAATTGTATTTAATTTAATTTAATTTTTTTTTTTTTTTTTTTTAAATATTAGTTTGATTGCATGTAAATTTTTTTGGTAGTTTCATAAAATCTAAATTTTACAAACTGTTACATAACAAAAGATTTAATGCAGTGGGAGTGCCTATTCTAACAAATGTGCTTAAGATAAAAAGATATTTCTCTATTTAGGGTAGCGCCTCCACCTCCCTGAACTCTTTTTCATGCTGCAATTTTTCATTTGCAAGTTGCAACAATTATACTATTTTAGTAATCCATGACAATGCACTCTCTGAGACATAAATCTAGTTTACTTTTACTGATTATAAGTTTTATTCCTAAGTTATTGTTTTTTTTTTCTCTTCCAAAAAACTGTCTTAAAACCTTTTTATTACATTTAAGAGATCTCTAATTTTAAATAAATCTTCATCTATTTTGATAGAAGAAACACTAAATTATGTCAAAACGATAGAATTTTTATTATTTATAAAATCATCTGCAGATATTTTAAATTCATATATTACAATTGATTTTTCACTTTATTATCTGTGATTGCTATAGTAATGTAATAATTTCCTTTTTTTTTTCATTCTAAATATCAGATTATTGATAGCAACACAATTATTCATATAAATTAGCCAAATGGAGGAATAAACCTACTGCTGTTTTTGTTTTTAGTATTCCATTTATTTTGCTTAAAATACAAACAGTAGAATTAACTGTATGTCTATTTAAAATAATTGATCATTTTGATATACTGTATATTGAAAATAGGCTAGAGAAAAGAGTATAATATGAAAGTAATTAAAAGGAAAGCAAAAAAAAAAAAATGGTCTGTATTTTTAAAGTGGGTAAACCGAATTCTGCCAAAATCGGTATATCTAGAAAATGTCACAAAGATATTTGCTAAATTTCAAACTGACTAGATAATTTTCGCAAGCCAAATCATAAAATCCAATTTCTATATATGTATGTATACAGAGGGTCTGAAATAGTGAAACTACAGTTGTCGCTACTTTTTATAGTAGTTTGTAGTGTAACACACTACATTTTGAACAATGTATTGTAGCAAGTAGCGTGATACAAAAAAATCAGTAGTTTGTAGCGAGAACCGATGCTACTTTTAATGGTACTTCAAGGGGAGGGGGGTACCATTCTGGAATTCACATGGCCGAAAAGCTGCAGTATACAGCAACGCATCGCCTGAAGTCATAGATTTTTACCATTGACATTGACACTTGCTGCTAAAATCAAGTACTAACCCACCAAAGGAATTAATTTTCTTGCTGTCAACACTTGTCTATATTAGTCGTTTCTTCTTGTTTTAACGCCGGGTTTCTTATTATTTGGAATTTCTTTATTTGCAGATTTCTTTATTGTTTATAAATTGCATTTAGAGTTGTCTTTCTGTAATTTTCTAGATTATAGTAATTCTCTTAATTTTGCTAAGAAATTTCTAATGTGTGTATAAATTAGCATTTTGGAGACAAACACAAAACATTTTCTTTTATGTTATCTTTCTTAGTTCTTTAATACCCTCGGTTATGTCACATTTATTTAGTTGTATCCCAGCAGACGCAATATAACGAGGATCCTTTGAAAAAATTTGAAAGTAGCAAAGTAGTAACTACTTTTGAAAGTAGTTTGCCGTCTCTGCTTTTTAAAACAAATAGTTGTAGTTAACTACATTTTCGATAAAGTAGTTGTAGTTTGATACAAAAAAAAAAAAAAAAAAGCAGTTTCTCCGACCCCTCAATATATATATATATATAAATAGTACAGTAGAGTCCCGCTATTCCGAACTAATTGGGACTGAACACTGTTCGGTTTAGCGGGAATTCGGAATAGGCAGATTTCCTTAATAATAATCAATGTACTGACTTGTTAAGGCATAAATTAAGTGCGGGGGTATCTGCTAGTGTTAGCTCTATACAACATTGATAGACTCGTGGTGAACAGGTTCAGTGAAAATGGATCGGGAAGGGTAGTGACCTTTGATGACTCATCACTCCACCCTACCTATACTCTCCCTCCCGCATTCCAAGAATTACTGCCAGGGTTACTGCATTTCCGCTGCCACAGAGAGCGCTCAAACCGAACTCATATCACAGACGCGGCAAATACTCTTGACCTCGCCTTACGCTATGTCAAACAACACGCTTCATCAACACCAAATGATGTTATGTTCATGCGGCAATGGTGGAACAGTGCATCCTCAAATCGATTCAGTGCTCTTCGTCAAAAAAAAATCATTGACTTTACTTCTTAATTGTGTAAATTAGTTATTTTTTATGTTTAGCAGTGATTAAAAATGATTCTATAGAATTGTATAAATGGAGCCGACATGTACTGTAAGTAACCAGCTTTCATTCCAATTAGGTTTCAGGCGTTTTCATCAAGCTTAGGCTCTATGTATGTCTCTATTTAACTTCTTTGTATAACAATAAATGTAAATTTTTTCACGAACGTCTTGTTAATTTTTCCTGTTTTTAAGTTTAAAAAATCTGTATTTTTTCGGAACTCTGTTCGAAATAGGCGGATTTTCGGAATAGCGGGACTCTACTGTAATACATATGTGTTTGTGTATATATATATATTTTTTCTTTTTTTTCTTTATGTGTAATACAATTTTAATATTCTCTGAATCTTAAATTTTTATACAAAGGCATTGAAAAACATGATACGAAAGGAAGATGTGCTAAACTCTTGCATTATTTTTATTATGTGTTTTGTTCCCATTTAGCATGTTTTATTGTGCCCTGTTGTTGCTAAATTTACTCCGCCATAACATCCTTTCCCAGTGCCATTCTTTGTTAGGCCTGTTTAGGCAGAACATTTTTATTGGTGTCTTAACTTTAACAAGGTCGTTCTTGTTGGTCATTACAAATGTATGCAACAGAGTTTAAAGAAATAGCAGATACAGAAGAAGCGTATAATGCTGAGTTTTAATAACCCCGAAAAATTAAATAGTTTAATCAAGAATTCAATTTAAATATCAAATATATATGTCCAGAAATTATGGCTAGCTATAAAGGAAAAATGTATGTATGTGTTCTATAATGATTAGAAGTTAAGAACAATATAATAAAAAGACAAATACATTTATTCAAACTTAAAACACATAAATTAAGATAAAATAAACTTAAATATATATTTACTTACTTAAGGCAACAAAATAATAAACTTATTCAAACAAGAATAGTCGGACATCATACATGAAAAAACTAAGTTTTGCCATAAATTACACATTTGTTCAGAGGGATTTTGAAATACATAGCAGCAAAACTTCTTTAAATACGTTCATTGTATTCTTCCGGAACTCAAAGCACTATAGTAAAACTTGATGAAAAATATCATCAGGGCCAAGCTAAGCATTCACTGATAAAAGCAACTTCAATTTCGTTGATTTTAGAAAACTTGCACAGTTTAAGCATACCTTAACACTAAGTAAACACTACTATAGTAGACAATTCTCCAGCACATCTGTAGTTAAAAATACGATTGAAAAAGATAGACTGAAGACACACAAGAGTATTTATTTCATCCATTGGAACACAACTTATCAAATTGTTGATCTGCATACTGCTAGAGCAATCCTCCAGAAAAATGATATTTAATCTCTTATCACACGTTTCATAAAACGTTGAAAAACATTGATGCTGAATTCACCAAGCCAGGTAATCCGATGTATGTCTCCTGAAATCATACATAGAACCACTATACTTGATAATCATAAGACAACATCTTTGAAAAGGAAAGTTCAAAGTTCCAGAGAGATTAAACATCAGGTCAGATTTAATCATTCCATCTTTATCAACACAACTTGCTTTTATTCAAAAAGGAAACAGCAGATTAAATGAAATTACTTAAAACTTTTAGTTACAACATATTCATAAAAAAATATTTAGACTTGATTCAATGTATAGTAAGATAACATTGCACCCGACGTCTCACGGAGTAAATTAAAAGAACAATTGCATCGAATGCCAGTGTGCTGAACTATTTATCCTCCCGATATTCTGATAAAATATCTACACATGTCCGATCACTCCTTCCATCAGATTCTCAAATACTATATGCAAATTCAGAACATCCACACGAGGCATGGAACGAAACGCGACTGTGTCAAACTGTACCACCTTCTATGAGAGTGCATGAGAACCTGTCAGAAAAATAGATGGATTATATCAGATATGAAGTATAGACAGGAAACGCTGTGAGTTAAAAACAATACATTACATAAAAAAGATTTTAAAAAGTAAAGATATGAATTTTGAAGTAATAAGAAGGAAATTTTAAGGAAAAGATATACAACTAGATAAAATGTTTCTTTCACAAAAGTAGAAAATAAATCTCTATAGTCACATAAGAGTACCCATGAAGATGAACAACGTGCATGGTGATAAGATCCAGGGTTCGCTTTTCCTAACAGTTCTCCTTATGCGTAGTATGCATGTGCCATTTGGAGAATAAATGTGATGATATTCTGGCTTGACTAATGTTGTTTGCAGATATTTTTATCCATAATTATTATAGATCATATACAAGGCTGCACAAAATAATTTGTAAGCATTACAGTCTATGAGTGTGAACTGCTTAAGGATGGATTTAAATTTTGTTATGCATTTTCTAGCTGAACTAAGAGACATTTGTAAAATATAAATAAATCCATATAAAGGCTATGCAAAGAACTGGATACATTGACGTTTATGAATGGTAATTGCTGGAAGTGTGTTTTAGTTATGTTATGTATATTTTATCCGAAGTAAATTAGCTCCATATGTGGAGTGTAAAAAATCTGTAGATAATATAAAGGGTTTACAAATGAATTCAAATACATTTCCATCTATTGATGGAAATTCCTGGAGAAGAATTTAGGGTTATGCGTTTTCTATCAACTAAATTTTAGTATATTATGTATTATACAGTCAAATTTTTAGATCATATCTTGTCACGGCTTTAAAGAATTTGGGTACTTTTCCGACTATAGATCCTAATTACTGAAATTGGGTTTTCAAATGTTATGAGTTTTCTAAATTGCTTACTTAAATATCGTTCACCTTGTTAAATGATGAAGTTTCGTTGCAGTA
The DNA here is from genome assembly GCA_963931845.1 of Maratus michaelseni. Lineage (NCBI taxonomy): Eukaryota > Metazoa > Arthropoda > Arachnida > Araneae > Salticidae > Maratus > Maratus michaelseni. The sequence goes on along the minus strand of OZ007591.1, from coordinate 71,573,507 downwards.
TTTGAATGTGTTGCATAATGCTTGATGCATTATTTTTTTTATTTTTTAATCTGATTAATATTGCCACTTTGTATAATTTGTGCTACTATATGGAATCCTAAATCTTTGATTGACGCAGTAAATCTGCGATTGTAAGGGAATATTATGAAATGATTTTAAAATGTAAATATGGGTGTAAGAACTACAAATGTGAGATTATTCACGCATTGTTTTCATTTCTGTGTATTTTTTATTTCTGTTCAGCACACTGTGCATTTTTTATCACACTGTAATTCTTAGGCCTACTACGTCAGCGGCATTTCTACTCAGTGCTGATTCCCACATTAAGTTTAGTATAGCTCTCCATAGAGTATTTTTACTACCGTAAAATCCCGTTAATCCGTCCCCCTAAACACGACGGAAAATCGTAATATAATCAGGGGGGGGGTGCTTACACGGTATTAAAATTGTAGTATATGATATTTATGGGTCGTGGGGGGGAGATGCTAATGGCCGATCGTCGCAAAGCATGCATTATTTTAATAAAGTGACAAAAGAAAAACATTTTGAAAAAAAAAAAGGATATATAAAATAGAAAAACAGTATAACTTCATGATTAATGGCGATTTCAGATTATAGAAAATTCTGTATTTCAGAAGCTTTGAAACTGGAATGCATTTAGATAAATAATAACACTAATATCTGTCATTAATATGGTAACAGAAAAATAAAAAGACCTTAATAATTTAAAATTAAAAAACACTGAGAAATTGTAGTTGAAAATGTCCTGAAATACTTTCTAGAACTAGTAACATTTTATGTGGTGTCGCCATCTGTTGTAAATTAGGGAGATTAAATAACCATTATCTCTTTTTTAAATCATGATTTCGTATCTATAAATGCTAAATAAATAATACAAATCACAAAAATTGAGAACATACAGAACAAATTGGTAGAGTTGGCAGATTTTTAAAACGAAAAACATTGCTACCACAAAGATAGCACAAAATATGCTACAAATTCGACTGTGGTGCCATCTACTGATCAATCAATCAATAATTTTTTTGTATTCGGTTTTCATAATAAAGTTAAATACAACTATAAATTCTTTGATAAAATAAATAGATTCTTTTTTAATCAAACTATTTCAGACAGAGCATCAAATACACATTTTTAAATTTATTTCATGAGAAACTTTCACTATCAATATTTTTATTACCTTCATATCGCCATGGAGATAAATTTACAGCAAAACTAATGTTTGGTTGTATTACTTTTTCAGATTGACAGTTGTTGAAGTTGTATATGTTACTTTTTGTTTGTACATGTTTGCGATATATCAAAGAATCGTCACGACTTTCTGATCCATCAGAAAAAAAAAAAAAAAACACGTGAAGTAAAATTTTTGGGGTTGATCTTGACGTGCACAGCAAAATTTCTTTTGGGCGAGGGTGCTTTCTCGGGATTTTTAAAATTTTCCAATTTGTTTACAAAGTGGGAGGGGGATGCTTAATCGGGAAGGTCGGATTAACGGGATTTTACGGTATATCTTTAGTTCAGCGTGGTTGTTCCCCTTATGTGTAGTGCACATGCACCATTTGGGGAGGTCTTTATTTTTCTTCCACTGAGACACTGAGGTTTTAATAGGAATATCTGTTTGCATGAATTAAAAGGCTCGTTTTGACTTTGAATTGTTTTATTTGCTTTTCTATATTCATCGTCATTTTTAATTAACTAATAATTCAGGGTGTCTGGCCACCTGGAAAAGTCAGAGAAATTTATATGGACTGGGAAAGTCAGGGAAATTTACCATTTCGGAGGAAAACTCAGAAAAATTTGAAAATTCTGAGAAAATGTTTGAAAATTTTAAACTTTCAAAAAAAAAAAAAAAAAAAAAAGGTAAATGTTTCGTTGCCATTAAAATCAAACTTTGCTCTTCATAAGTACTGTAAAGAGTATTTCAACCTCATGCAAATCATTTTGTCTACCTCCTTTTAGTCCTTCTTTGTAACTCGGAGATTTTCAGTTCCATTTTCACTGAAACTTTCTACTGAATGTTGTAGGATTGATTAGTTGTTTCACTCTGCTTACTTATCTTTGTTTGGGAACTGAACATTTGTTAGCTTAATTTATTGAATATTTATTATTTGTATTAAAATATGTCAAAGCAATCTGTATTTAACTGTGACTGATGTGATAAAAAATTTCATCCTGATTTGACAAAATGGATAGAACCTGATGCTAAAAGTGCGTATCTGCAAAATGTTTAGCATGTAAAAAGTTCAATAATTTGTAAATTTTGCAAAAAATTATGTAACATATCAGTAATTTGTGCCTCAAAATCAGTTGTGAAAGTTTCACTCTCAAATTGACAACTTTTAAAATTTTTTGTATGTAACATCACAAAATCTCGATACTTGGAATTTTTCTTTTATTGGTATGGAAAACCTGGAAATGTCAGGAAAATCCATTGCTGATCTGGAATATACATCCTGATAATTTCAAGGTTATGGTGCAGACAGTTTAGAGCGTCCCTTTTCATTCATATTTATATGGATGTTACTCAATTATTTTGTTATAATTAAAATTAAATGATGTAGTCTAAACAACGTGAATAAGTGTTCTGTTGGTCATTACAAATGTAAATGTAATGACCAGGGTTTAAAGAAATAGCAGATATGTTAAACGCAGAAGAAGCATATAGTGCTGATTTTGATAACCCCGAAAAGTTAAATAGTTTAAGCAAGAATTCACTTTAAATATGAAATATATATGCCCAGAAATAATGACTACCTATAAAGGAAAAAAATGTAGATATGTGTTCTATAATGATTAGAAGTAAAGACAATATAGTAAAAAGACAAATGCATTTAATCAAACTTGCACATAAATTAAAATAAAATGAACTTAAATATATATATTCACTCACTTAAGACAACAAAATAATAAGCTTATTCGAACAACAATAGTCGGACATCATGACGATTTTAGAAAACTTGCACAGTTTAAGCATACCTCAACACTAAGTAAACACTAATATAGCAGACAGTTCTCCAGCACATCTTTAGTTAAAAATACGATTGAAAAAGATTGATTGAAGACACACAAGCACTTATTTCATCCATTGGAACATAAGATATCAAAATGTTGATCTGCATACTGCTAGAGCAATCCTCTGGAAAAATGGTATTTAATCTCATACTTTTTATAAAAATTCGAAAAACATCGATGCTGAATTCACCAAGCCAGGTAATCCGATGTATGTCTCCTGAAACCATACGGAGAACCACTATACTGGATAACCATAAGACAACATCGTTGAAAAGGAAAGTTCAAAGTTCTAGAGAGATTAAACAGCAGATAAGATTTAATCATTCCATCTTTATCAACACGACTTGTGTTTATTCAAAAATGAAGCTAACAGAAAAGCAGATTAAACAAAATTACTTAAAATTTTTAGTTACAACATACTCATAAAAAATATTTAAACTTGATTCAATGTATATTTCCATACGATAACATTGCACCCGGCATCTCACGAACAAAATTAAAAGAACAATCGCATTGAATACTGGTTTGCCAAAATATTTATCCTCCCAACACTCTGATAGAAAACATCTACGCATGTCCAATCACTCCTTCCATCAGCTTCTCGAACTCTGTATGCAAATTCAGAATATAATGAAATGTCATGTTTTGGCATCTCACGAACAAAATTAAAAGAACAATCGCATTGAATACTGGTTTGCCAAAATATTTATCCTCCCAACACTCTGATAGAAAACATCTACGCATGTCCAATCACTCCTTCCATCAGCTTCTCGAACGCTGTATGCAAATTCAGAATATAATGAAATGTCGGGGTAATAAATTTGAAGATCGGTGGAAAAGAAATTAATTCAAGAATACAACTCTAAAATTTATAAACGTCTCAAAATCAGTTCTCCAACACTATAGGCCAAAATTAAAAGTATAGTGGTACATACTAAAGGTTGTGATGTGAAATAAAATACTTAAAAAAAAATAATTGTATCCAAAGTTATGAGATAAAAAAATACTCATCCACTGTGTAGATTGTATACTCTAATATTGGTGCACAATATTTTATTATATTAGAGGAATCATTTTTTCAATTACTATTATACATTTTCGAATTATATTATTATCATTCTATTTATATTTCTTTATAAATTTCGATAACAGAGGACTATTATTAGAGGTAAATATCTGTAGATCAACGATTTGTGATTATTATGCTGTTCAAATATTATATGAAATGTTCCATGCTATTTATTAGATTGAAAGTTATTGATGAAATTATAAAAATGCTTCAAAGTTCTTTACGATTCAGTTCATATTATTAGTAGGAAAAGTTTATAGATAAATCATTTTGCTCAAAGAAAGTAACTGAAATTCGGGATACTAAACATTAGTTGATATATCATTTTTCATGATGCATTTGTAAAATTCTGTTGACAAAATGAAGAAAAGATGGATGATAATACGAATGCTTTATCAGCTTATACACATCGTAAGCATTCTCTAGATATTCTTGGGCAAATGCAGAAGCTGTAGTAGGCTAAGATACATTATATTTTACAATGAGATTGTAGAGTTATAAGTTAATTTACGTGTCATTGACACTTAGTAAAAAGGATTATTTTAGCATAATCAAATGTAAGAACAACTTTACAAAATATTGAAGAAAACAAAAACGTTTTTCTGTTTAACGTAATGGGTAATACCAACAACACATTTTTCTTCTCTAAAGGTTAAGCATCATCACTCGAAAAGACGCCGAGTCACCCCTTGACCCAAAGGCCAGAGATTTCGAAATTTCAAACCATCAGTAACGACTGACTGTTTTTGGAAAATTAACTGCATTTTCCAGAAATTTTATTTGCGCTAGAAAGTAAACACTTACCCAGCAGCCAATGAGCATACTTTCAGAACACAAGAGGAGTTGTTTCCTCCCTGCATTATCAAGCTACGGTTGAAGTCGGTATGCAAAACAAAGTTTTTAAAAAGGTATCGTAAGTGGCAACCATTTTTGGGATGAACGTTATTGGTGTTAATGTTCTAAATACAAGATGGAGGTGGATTGTTGGAGTAGTTGTTTAGAAGCGGGTGGAGAGAATGTAAAACTGGTGATATCCTAGAGATTAAAGAATCATGGCGCGATGCTCAAAAAATAAGAAATAAGTAAAAACATTTTTTTTGCTTAAATGCCTTATTTTTTAACTGAATTGAATGAAATTTTAACAGGAAAGAGAGAAGAAATAACCTAATCCATTAAATAAAGAATGAAAGGGAAAATTTAAATAATTTTGAAAACAAGAATGTAATTTGAAGACTTAGAAATTTTGAGCGATTTGCCGTATTTTGAAAGATTTAGAAAAGGAAATACACTTTATTTAAGTTAATAATAAATAATGAAATAGCATTAACCGATTTTAGCAAATAATCTAAAAGGGAAATACACTATATAATGTAATAGTTTATTAATTAAAGAGTGACTAATAGGTTGTTACTATATTATGAATTATATTTAATTCAGATTTTAGAAATTATTGTATTAAAAGGAAATGTATGTAAATTACATAACACAGAGCATCAACACGAGGCATGGCACGAAATGTGACTACGTCAAACTGTACCACCATCTATGAGAGTTCATGAGAGCCATTCAGAAAAATAGATGGATTATATCAGATACGTGGATATGAAGTATAGTCAGGAAATGGCATGAGTTAAAACTGATACAGTAAGTATAAGAAGATTTTTAAAAGTAAAGATATAAATTTTGAAGTAATAAAAAGGAAAAGATATACAACTAAATAAAAGGTAAGTTTTTTTCACAAAAGTAGAAAATAAATATCTATAGTCACATAAGAGTACCCATGAAGATGAACAATGTGCATGGTGATAAGATCCAGGGTTTGCTTTTCCTAACATGCTCCGATTGTGAAGTTTTTCAAAATCGTTGACAGCCTTTAAGTACTTGAACTTTTTTTTAGTAATTGGTGTTGTCTGCTTAAAATTTTAGAAGTACATGTCTTGTTTTTCAAGTTATTTTTGTAATTTATCAAGTGTCTCCACAAATGATTGCCAGCGGTAATATTTTTAGAATCGCAAATTATTCTCAAGAGTGGAAATTCCACGAATTTGTGCAGTGATTATTTGTTTAAAAAATATCCTACTTCACTGATGAATTAAATAAAGATGGATTCACAAAATTTCAAGTCTTATTTATTCCAGCCTTTAGATTTTTGTGTTCAAGGATATGTAAAGTATGATGCTTATTTATTTATTTTTTCTTCCAAGTCTGACCAAAAAAATAAATGCAAAATTGTACAGGGTTGTGTTTGATTCTACAAGTCTGACCAAAAGAATAAATGCACAAATTGTACAGGGTTGTGTTTGATTCTACATGTCTGACCAAAAGAATAAACATACAAATTGGGCAGGGTTATTGTGTTTGATTCTACAGTGCAGTGTATCGGCAAAGATCTCAGCCTAATTCTCAGTTTCAACAATAGAATCGATTTAAATGCACAACTGCAAAGATTCTGTTCTCCCTCCGTAGCACCTACAATACAATAATATAATTTTTATTCATGCCACAACAAAGATGTTATGTTGAAATACTCATTAAAAAAAAAAAAAAAAAAAAGAATAAATAAATACTAGTAAGGTAATCTGGTTTATAGCTGAAAAACATTAAGATTTCTTTTAAATTTTATCTTTTTTCTTAAATGCTAAACAGCAATGAGCAATACAATCACATTAATTTGAATTCTTGCCATAACATGTATAGAAATGAGGATAAAATATTCAAGTTTTTGTTAAGTCTGTTCTCAAATCCAAGATGGCTACTTTTTATTATTTATTTTTGTTCACAAATTGCCAGGTGCTGTTATTAAGAAACTGTGTAATTAAACTGTTTTTCAGTAAACATAGACTATTTTTCAGAAAATGCTGTCAAAGTTGGCATTTTGAACCAAATTTCTCGGCATGACAGTACAGGAAGGGAAAAAAAACCCTGCTGTTTTGACACAGTAATCGCTTATAACTCAAAATGTAACTCATTTATTGAAAAATTGAGAAAACTGTTTGATTGCAATTCACTTCAATAATCATGCCAGAAAGTATAGTGTTTTTATCTATAAAAATTAGAAGATGGGTCATAAAGTTGTGCATTGTTGAGCAGCGAATTTTTAGAACTGCCTTAAGGGTTTTGAGATTTGAAGAACTTCAAAATATTTGTCATAGCTTTTTAAACTTATTAGTTCTTGTAGCACTTTTCTGGCAACTTTAAAAAATTATCCCAGAGGTTCTCCATCTATCACCCTGACCTCCCCCATGCACTGCTGTGCTTGAAATTTGTTTTCCAAGAAGTTCAACCAGCAGTTTAATTGAGGAAGTTGGGGCAAGAGAATGGTAAGCCACATTTTTGAACTTCTGAGATATATCAATTTGAAAATTAGATCAAATACTCAAATCAAAATTTGTAACAAAGTTTTTTTTTTTTTTTTTTTTTTTTTGTCAATTTCTGAGTAACATTTAAGATTTTCTGATTAACAATATGGCATTACTTTTATAATATACTTTCTTTTCGATAAAAAAGTTCTAGAAACACGTGTGGCAAAAATGAAACAGGAGATATATGCTTCCACCTAATGACATTAGAAAAAAAAATAATATATAGGATATTATAATTTACAATATTAACAGACAATATAGCAACAGTTTACAGCGTCAGATTTATTTAACCAAAAATGTAGCTAGGCACTTTCTTGTCCCGACCCCCTGAATTGCTCTGTTGCTCAATATTTATCTTTTTAAGTGGCTTCCTGAAAAATACGAATTTCTAGATATAAAACTAAATTCAAATCTCTGGGAAATCAGAAGTTGAATTCCAAAGAAGCGAGTCAGAGAAATGTTCTGATTAAAAACAAAGATGAAAAGTTAAATTGATTTTAAACTGTAGGAAGTGAGTGTGAACTGTCCAGAAAGCGAAGCATAGCGTGGGAAAGAGAGATTTTTACAGATCTTTCTGCTTGATGAAAATCTGACAATGGTCTTGGGCTTTCTTCAAGTTCTGTATTAACTGGTAATAGCTATGTTAAATTTTTAGTAAAGTCCATCTTATGATGCAAACATTGTTTCCTGCAAGAAACAGCATTTCTCTATTACATTGGTAATGGAGAAAGACACAAAAGATAAAAGGGAGACAGAAAACAAAGATTACAAAGAAATTTGTGTAAAAGTAAAATAGTCTATTCGCATAAATTGAAGGAAAATGTTTAAACTTAGTAATTGGTTGATCATTTGTTGTCATTATCTCCCCCCACTCCTAGTAATATCTTGAGGTTTTACATGTGTCCCTCCTCTTTTCTTTTATTGTTCTTTTTTTCTAGTAATTCCAGAAATATTTAGATAAAACATGAATCCTATCGGGCTTCTGATTTGGCAGTTTCATTTAAAACTCATTAACTTGTATTAATGAGTGTAGCTCCATTCTTTCTTTGTCAGTGATTGTAAACTGGAATTCTAAATATAATTGCATCTAACATTGGTAACTAGCATAAGAACATTACTAAAGAAAGAAAGCAAACATATTTGGGACGTATGTATGCGAGAAGGAAAAATCAATGCACATCAATGAAAAATCTAACTAAGGGGTATGTGGGAGAAAAAAGTTGGGAACTGATGCCAAGATAATCATGTGCAGGGCCGAACGGGTCTTTGTCAGGGGACTCATGGAAAAAAAATGTATGCCGCAAAATCATTATTTACGGGCTTTTTTTTAAATTTTTGTTAGGTATTTTGGTGTAGTTTAAAATATTTTATTTATATTTTTCTGTTTGGATGTAGAATGCATTTTCTGGGCCCCCTCACAAAAGCGACCAGCTAGTCTATATTAATAAAAGAAAGTTTCGCTTTGTGTGTGTGTGTGTGTGTTTGTCTGTCTGCGATGGTTAGAAAAATCTAGCCCACCTAGAAGTCTGTAAATTTAGGTGTGGATAGTCCAAGGTCTGGCCATATGTACCTGAGTCTCAGTATTTTAAATTAAAAACGCATTTTGAATGCGCTTTTCGATGAATTACAGTTAATTATTTTTTAATTTATTGACCAAATTAAAAGATTCTAGTTCATTTTGTTCATTGTTGCAACATTAATAAGTTTGAAAAAAATTGAGGTTCTATCTAAATTATTTTTGGAGAAATCGTGCGCGCAAGTTTGAAAATCATTGTTGTGAATTAAATGCATTTAAAATTTTCACTCTCCATTCAAAAACAAAGAATGACGATTGCGTTTTACTTTATATCTTCGTCAATAATTATCGCATCTGAAAAACATTCGTACCTTTCTACTGAGAATAAAATGCACTATTTACTGACATCAAAACCTTGAAATTGAATTTTTGACCATTTTAAAGGTGTACTGTCCCCTTAATATTTTGATAATTACCCAAGATATTAATTAGATTCTCACTAACCATCGCTTCTAAAATGACACCTTTTAAATCAAAATGGCGAAAGAAACGAACAGGCGCATTGGATTTGCAAGCGGAAATGAACGAATTCGAAATTATTTTACTAATTAGCAAATTTTAAGAAAACTAATTGAGATATCTGAGCATATGTAAAAAAAAAAAAAAAATTGTGCATGTGACTATGTGATTTTTGAAAAATTCGGTCGGTAATTTTTCTTAATTTATGCAAAAATCTGCCGGCGCCAGTGAAAACAATCCGAGAAAGTTTCAGACCGGGATCTGCTGTCATTAAAAACTGAACTACAAAAAGATCTGTTTCTCTGGCCGATCCCTCCATTTAGTTTGTGAAAATGAAAGGAAATAATTGCCAATTTTTACTAATGAACAAAAATTTAGGTAACTAATTAAGATATAGATTTGAAATTGAGGTCGGGAAGGGGTGTCATCGGCCGGCTATTTTAGTGTAGCGTCTTCGTTATGTTCTAATTATCAGAAAAATGTAATTCTTTTTTTAATGATCGCGTTAATGTATTTGACGGTGGTTCTCTTGAACAAATTATTCATTATATTTGCGGGTATGGGGAGGGAGAGTTAACGCCTTTCTCTGAGATGGTAATTATCTCGGGCCCGGGCAACACCAGGCGGGTTAGCTAGTATATAATAAAGCAGTTTCTTACGAAATTATACTTAAGCAATTTACAAATTCGACTTAAGTAAAATTAAAGTTACGTTAAAAATTTGCAGAACGCATTACGTACGTAAGTCGGGGGGGGGGGGGGGGGTGTGCAAAGGTTGAGTATGGCTGCGTAACATTATAACATAACTACATAACTCTGTTGCGACTCCAAAGTTCTATTTCATTCCTATATACGCGAAATTTGTTTATATTATTATTCAGGTAGTAAAGAATCGAACAGTATATATTTTTTTCTTCCCCTATAAATATGATACAATCTTTAATTATAGTCAAATTCTAGCTTTATCTTTTTTGAGGGGTATCCAGATTATTTTTGAAAATAAGTATTTACTTGCATACCCATTAGATGGCAGCACTCTTCTTATTTATAGTCATCTATAAAATTATGCGAGGTACCGATAAGCGGATACGCTACGCAGGCAAAGGCAAAGTTATTTACTTTCATTGCTTCGTAATCTTCGTGTATAATGTGCGCGCAAGACGTATACTTTCCTGTTGTTTTAACTAAGTTCTTAAAAAGGAGATAATATTGACATTTTTAAAGAAATCAGTATTTTCGCATGGGTTACGTACGGGAAGAAAATTTTTATTAATTGAACTTAACGACCTTTCATATTTTTAATTCTTTTTTTTTTTATGTTATTAGTTGAATATGTGATATAATTAAAATTTTCAGAAGATAAAAAATATAACTTTGCTGTTTAACGAAACAGCAACAGATGAGAGTGTCTTTTTCAAGGATACTAGTGAAGCGGTTTCAATGCATATAATTGACATTATAATTAGCTACATTTCGATCGTTTTGTTTTCTGGAAAATGAATTCCTTTTTAGTAACGTTAATTTAAAAATAATCTACAGTTATAGATTAGAGATGAGTTCGAGCTCGACGATTTTAAATCCGAGCCCGAAACATTTTGTGTTTTCAGAGCCCGAACCCGATACCAAAAAAAATTTTTAATACTATCTCATTTTTAAAAAAAAACTCTGTACTTTAAAATAACTGTTAATCCCGTGGGAATAATTTAATTAATGTTATAAAAATTTACATTCAATCTTATCAAAAGAGAATTTTGGTATCAAATAAAAATATTACTTCGTTTAAAGGATGTACATATTTTTCTCTCCGAACAAGCAAATCTGAATGACACATTAACGAAATGCGTTTTTATGAATAAATGCAGGAAATTTACAGAAATTACTATTTCTATGCCGAAGAATCGAACGTTTTCTATTTCCTATAAAAGGTTTTTTTCGTAAATTATAATTGATCGCTTAATTAAAGCAATATTTCGTGTTCCTGAAAAGTAACTTAGATTAAAAATTTGACACCGTTATCTGAAAGATCCTATACTTTTATAGGAAAAGTGAAAACACTGTTCGAGTGCTTTCTATCGAAATAACAATACATGACAATTATATCTACTTACGAGTGAAAGTGACGTCGTAAATGTGCAGAGCAGAGTTCATAATTAAAAAAAAAAAGAATCACTAACGTTATTTTCATATGAAGAGCGATTATGACTCGCACACAATAGAAGACTAAAAATTTGCAAACCTAAGCTATTGCTGATTGACTAAAAACAAAACAAAAAAAATATTCATTTCGCGTTAGATCTCTAAAAAAAATAAAATAAACGTTCCAATTAAAAAATATTCTACTGTCACGAACGAAAATCTAGCAACAAATATTATTGGCGCCTTTTCCCAGTGGCGCCATATCACCCAGGCGCCAGTTGCCTCACAAATATCGTAATTTTTTTTTAAGTAGTATTCTAGTACTAAAAAAGTTAAAAAAAAAAAAAATGTTTCCTCTTCTATTCATTTTGATCAAAATAACACTAAAGCGACTTCAAATGGAATATGTAATTTTTAAGGGTAAAAAAGGTTATTTCTATTTTTCCTATATGAGAATAAATAAAATTGTCAGTTTCCGAAAGATTGAGCCCGGGCCCGAAGGATGGTATAAAAATCGAGCCCGGGCTCGGGCTGAGCCCGTCTCATCTCTATTATAGATGCGTAACTATTGCGGATCTTATTTTTATTTCTTGTCGAATGATCAATTTATATTTTAGCTATTGCCAAAAGTATTTATTTTATTTTATTTATTTAAATCGCTTCAGTTCTTTTCCAGAAAAGATACTTCAATATGAGCTGTTTTCCATAAGATTTTGCAAGTGTTGTTCTCCCTTAATAAATCAAAAATTAATAAATTATTTCAGGTTAGAGATCTGAAACAAATTATTTCAAAGTACAATGTTTACAGTTAACTCATTATTACGTAATTATCACTGATTTCTTGCAATATTTTCAAAAGTATGCATTTCAGATAGAATTTATTTAGTCTAGTTAGCGCAGCGTAAGGCTAACTCTTTCAGTAGTGGAAAAAGAAGCTAAAATACTTCTTTATGTTTAATTTATAAGTTTAAAAAATGTCAATTATCTGTAAATACCAAAATATTTTTATCTGTTCGGTACATAAATTTCATAATATATGTCTAATGAAACATTACCAAAATTGATTGTTTAAACCAACCTTTTTGGGGAATTTTAGGTATATAGGCAGCAATCCTCTTTAATAAGACACATGTATTGCATATATTTTTGAAAAAACAGAAACAGTTGAGCTTACTTTTTAAAAATGTACGTGAAAATTATTCTGTGGAAGTTTTAAACTTGGGCGAATGAGAATTATTTATAATTCCGGCACAAAATTTATGCAAACCATGTTTTTTTAGGGGAAAAGCGGGAATTATTTAAGACTGTTCTCAAATCCAAACAGGTTACTTTCTGTCACATTTTTCAATTTTTGTTTGCAAATGCATGAAATTGGCAGGTGTTTTTATTCAGAAAATACTGTCAAAGTCAGCGTTTTGAACCGAATTCCCGACGCCGCAGCACAAGAATGGAGAAAAACGAGTCGTCAAGTGACACAATTTGCTTATAACTCGATAAATAATTTATTTATCAAAAATGGAAACTCATTTCGATTCGAAATCGCTTCCATAGTCAGGCCTGCCAATTTTATGCCTTTGCGTTTAAAAATGAGTCGGAAATTGTGTCAGAAAATTTCACGTTGTTGAGCAAGTCATTTGAGAACCACCTTAAAATATATCTTTCAGTTTAAAAATAAAGCTATATTTATACTAGTAGGCATTAACTTCTACACGACTTTGAATGTGAAATGTCCCCTTATTGAAATTAAAAGAAGAACTAGCATGATAATTTAAAAATCGGTGATTGGCATATAACGCAACTAAGAGGGAGATATAAATGGGGAAAATACTTAAGATAAGGTTTTCGGTATTGACTTATGGGGAAAAATTTGCGTTCTGATGCATAAACCTAAAAATCTCTTTATGCTAAAAAAAAAAAAAAAAAAAAAAAAAAAAAAGTAACTAACGTTGCTGCTGTTGCCGTAATTAAATTTATTTTGAATTTTTCACTTTCTCGGTGTATCTTGCCAAAACTATTGCATATAAACGCATAAAATCTGACAATTTTATAGAGATTTGGGTTAAACATATTGAAGCAGAAATTTTTTAAACCGAATAATTATTTTAAGCGATATTTAATGTTTAAATCGGTCAAGATAATTCAGTTACTTACACTACATAAGTTTTATAGGATAAAAACTAATGCATAGCAAGTTAACCATTTTTTGCAGACACATACTTGACTAGATTGTGGGGCACAGTGTCCAATATTTTCTTTAATTATCTAATTAAAGAATATATATATGCATATCTAAAACTTCATTATCTGTATAGATTTAATTCTTAGTCTGAGATAGCCATTTTTATCTACTGTTGCCAGATTTTAAAAAGCTCAAATAATATTTCCAACACTGTCTCATCTGAAAAATATATTTACACGTGAATATTAAAAAAGAAAAAAAACTTTAAAATATTCAATTTATTATGCGCGAAAAACATTTAATGGTCAAAATTACGCCATATTTAAAACGATATATTTAAAATTTCATATTTGCTTAAAGTATAGGTGAGGGAAAGAGGAGGTACACTGCAAAAAAAAAAAAAAAAAAAAAAAAAAATGTTGATTTTACAGTATAATACTGGCATCCCAGCTGCCACTATTATACCGTAAAATTAAATTAACAGTAATACGCTGCCGCGCATGCGCGGTAGCGTATTACTGCTAATTATACTGTAAAATCAATTTTTTTTTTTTTTTTTTTTTTCAAGTGTACTGTTAAATGTTTATTTTCATATAGAAGGGAAGTGGACGGTGCTGAAAACTAAAGGGCTACATTATGTTCATACTTTTCTATACAAAGTATTTCGCTAATTCTCAATAGTCTCAATATAATAATTTACAATAAAAAAAAAAATGCTTTACTGGTAGATTTTATTTACGCGCAAGATGAATAATACTTTTTCATTATTAAATTGCTTTCATACTGAATACTCCATATACTTAATACATTATGTTCATCCTTTTCTTACTTATATATTCTTAGAACAAATGAAAACAATAATAACTAATCAGGAATCCATTCCTCATTCGAATAAAACTTAATATCTGTAGTAGGTTGATGTAAAATTTCCGTAGCGTTTAATTTGTAATTGAGATGAATAAATAGCATATATAAACGTGAAATAAGCTAAACTATAGAATTTTCTGTCATACCCCCATACCCGTGCAAGACAATTTTTAAACATATCAACATAAAAAGTAAGTTTATGCTGATGATTTTCAAAATAAAAATATGAAGCGCTTTTTTTTTTTTGATTCTATTGAAGATCATTCTTATACACATAGAAAACAAACCGGACTAAAAATTGTCCTGCAATGGGGGTTCAGGGGGGGGGGGGAATATGATCCTCTCTGAAGAAAAAAATCATAGCCCCTTTTTCTCTTAATATGTGATTATTTGAAATCACTGGGGAAAAATAATATTTACTAGGTTTTTTTTTTTCCCCCTATTAATACATAAAGAAAATTTAATTAATAAAATTTCAAAATTTTGGGCTTATAAGAACCTAATTTAATGATACGGGACAGGTCTGGGCAAATGTAGACAAGAGATGAGTTCGGACTCTTTTTTTTTTTTTTTTTTTTTTTTTTTTTTCGAAGCCCGATACCGAATGTACACAGTAGAAAATTGTTAATATTTTAAAATTTGTTTCAAGATTAATTTTCTCATTTAAAAATACTATCTTCTTACATAGAAATAAGTATTGTCCTAAATACTCCTTCATGGACAACGTTTCGTGATTTTCATATCCCTGAAAATCTGTTTAAAGTAGCAAATTTGTTATTTATATAACCGCTGGCAGAAATCTACAAAAGTCATAATTCTTATTTTTAAAAATATCATTCTACAACTATGGCAGGGAAAAAAAAAAAAAAAAAAAACGAGTGCTGTTTATGACTTATTTTTTCAGTATTTCTGGACACTTCAAATAGAAAGTGCGGATAGACAAGGGATATCCTTCTTTATGTTGCTGACACTGACCGTGCAAAGGTTTCAGTGTCAGATAGAATATTTATCTTTATATCCCATTAATAACAATTCCATCCCCTTTTAAAGGATCGTAAAACACTTTAAGAAACTTACGACTACATTCTCCCCGTAAGGCATGGTGACGTCACGGCGACGTCAGTGTGATGTCACACTGTGACTTTGTGACCGTCGATGTGACGTCACGTGACGTCGATGGGAAGTCACGGTGACCTGAATGTGAAGTCGTTATGGCCGTTTTAGAGCTCTTTTGTGACGACACATTGTGACCACTTTGTGAAGTCACGGTGTGACAAATTTGTGAAGAGTGTGTCATTTGTGACGATTTTGCCATTAACTTTGTGTCGAATCTGTGACGAAAGCGACAACATTTTGAAGTCACATTATGACCAATTTGTGAAATATGTGTCATTTGTGACGATTTTGACATAACATTGTGATGAATCTGTGACGACAGTGACAATATTGTGAAGCCATTTGGGTCCTGTCCTGTGCTGGATGATTTCAATTTATTCAAACCCGACTTGAATTTTTAAATTTTATTTCAAGTCCACCCAAAATCCACCCAAAATACGACCGTAACCCAATAAAACAAATTCCGTTGACCCATAACCCGTCCGAACCTGATAAATGTTTTGATCGACATTCCTCCAGACCCAAAATCCTAAATAAAAAAAATATATCTACAATTTAATACAATTATAGAAAAGAAGTCTATAAAAATATTTATCATATCTATTTTATGGCTTATACAGAAAAATAAGCATGTATAAAAACTCATTCATACTAAACTATAGTTTTTCATCTGAAACAATATTATAGTAATTCTTTTGAAAAATTAGATTAACCCGTACCCCAAACTGCAAGAATAAAATTTTAATCTAAAATCGAAACGAATCCGAAACAAGTGACTAAGTGTCTTTAATAAATCCAAATTAAAAAAAACTCATGTTTTATACAAAATAAAAAATTGCCGGTCTAGTTTTTCGTTTTTTCAAATATCTGAACCGTCCTTATAGCGGGCAAAGCCCGCTATTATACTCTGTCATAATAATATCTGTCATGTGAACTAAACGCGATATTTAAAAAAAAAAAGTGGTTCCCCCCCCCCCCTCTCCCCTTCTTTATTAACAATCCCTATTCACATAATAAGTACATCATTGTCTATTAGCGTTTTATTTCTTTTTTTTACTAGGGAGTTCTGCCCCCTAGGAGCTACGCTCGCCAACCCCCGTTATGACACCGCAAACTTTAAAAGCACGCTAATTTGATTAACTCTAAAATGATTACAGAAGATTCAATTAGAATTAAGCGACCAGTGGCGATCGGCTTTAATCGGGTTTCCATTCATTTTCCTTTCACTGAGATATTTTAAGGCCAAATCAACTGCTGTCGAAAGAGCTAACAACTGTTTTCGTGATAGATTAAATAACATCAATTAAACATTTGAAAATCAACTTATGTTAAATAGCTAAGTAAACAATGTCGTTGCATCGGGGAATATATGATAATGATGTTATTAAAAATTGGGTATTTATCCGTTATCCCGTCGACCACTATAAAAAAAAGTCGCCAAAATATAGGGGAAAAAGTGGGTTACCGCGGTGTCACATTCTATTGACATCAGATGCGTTACACGTGTTTCCTATGTCATCAAGAGATTTTTATTAGACATTTATCTGTATTTTTAATGATATTTTACCCATTTATTAATTATTTCATTAATTAAAAAAATAATAACGACCTTGCGTTGAAAAAATGTTGCTATGCATAGTTATGCACAACATACCCGTGTTAACTGCCATCATAAACACTTATCCGTCAGCCGAGGGGGATAGTTAAGAAAAATATTGTAAATAAATAAAGATTTAAGATTACTTTTTTTTCTCTTTTCTTTAATGTATTATAAATTTTATTATTTAAAGTTACTGATAATTGACACTTTAGTGAGTGGGGCTTTAGATTCTATAATGGCAGCATTCTTCCATTGGTTTTTTGGACATTAGAATTTGGCAATAGTTTTTTTTTTTTTTTTTTTTTTTTTTTTTTTTTTGTCATTCGGAAGTTGTCAACCGTATAATGGAGAAGTACCGATTTTTTTTTCCGTAAGAAGTTTGAAATGTATCGATTCCAATATGACGTAATTTTCAAAATTTTCTTTCTATTATTAAACTTAAAAATATATATTGAAAGGAAATATTAATATTTATGCTGTTTTAAAATTTGCGATAATAGGTCAAATATTTTGTCGAAATAAATTAATATATCCTGTAAATATATTTTTATATTGAATCTGTTCGGAAATATTGTTATTTGAGCATTTTAAATATGACGTAAGGCTCCCTATTTCATGCTTTGAACACGTAATAATTTAATTATTGCTCTTTTTAATATTCACGCGCAAGTATATTTTTATTATGTTTTTTTTTTTTTTTACAATTACTGCTTTTAACACGTGTTCATTTAATTATATTTTTAAAGTTTTATTTCTATTTTTGATAGTTACATGTAAATACATTTTTTAATTGAAAGGGAATGTTATTATGCGCGAACTTTTGAAAATTGGCAACAATTTAAATAGATTCTGCGCATTAGTTGAATATTTTTATCCATTAATGAGTGGGTTTTAAAGGTTTTAATTAATATCTTGCGTTAATGAAGACATTTTCAAAATTTTATGATTTTCAGCGTGACAGTTGGTTTTCAGCTGTAAGTACACAAAATATCAAGTCTCTAACTTATACAGTTTCTGAGATCCCACTCTGTGACGGACTTACAGAGAATCGAGACAAATTGGGTTTCGTGAGATGAGCGAAACCCTAATAATAGAATCAGTTTGACCCTGACCACAACAACATAAATATATAATTTTAAGAATTATTCTAAAAATTGTTACTGCACTGCATTTTAATTTTCGATTTAAAAGCACATTTAAAATAAAACTTTTAACAGATCATATTCTAAAAAAAAATATTTTTTATTCCTACTACTTTTTTATATATTGATATTTTTAATTAATTATTATTTTTTTTTTTACATTTCTTATATGCTATACAAGGCAGTGCATGAATTTTAGGTACAAATTATATTAGATTAAAAATAATTTTTAACTGTCATATCTAGTGAAAAGTGGGGGTAATCTAACGCTTCTTCATATGATATTATTTGTTAAAAAAAAAATTAAAAATGTCAAAGTAAATGTCATGTACAGTTTTATCGAATACATAATAAAAAAATATGTGCAGAAAATTGTAAAGCTCAACCTTAAATGCAAAAAAAAAATACTTTAACATTTTTAAAGTATGAAAAAGAAGAAGAAAAAAATAGTATTGATAAAAAGCCATTTACAGATTTCTTTTGTGAAAAAGTACCCCTTGAACAGGACTCCCACTGGTTCGTTTTTTTTTCTTTTTTCTTTTTTTCAATATTAGTATTTGTGCTAGGTTTTTACAACATTTGCAGAAAAAATTACGTACCGCGTTGGTGTCTGCAAAATTTATAAGAAAAATCTAAAACGATGATTATTTAAAAAAAAGGCGGTATTCAAAAATGGACAGAGTGGGAGGCTTGCTTGATCTACGATTCTGTACATATTAAACATACAGTAATATTAAAGTGGTAGAGGTAGATTTTACATTTTAACCACGTTAAAAAATTATATATTATATAATTTGAGTTCATAATTTTAAAAAACTGATACTTTGCCCTGTTTTTTTTTTTTTTTTTTTTTTTTTTTTTTTTTTTTTTTTTTTTTTTTGGGGGGGGGGGGGGGTTCTTTCTCTCCTTTAACCATTTAAATTTATAAATATACCTTTTATCAAATATTCCAATAGGTTTTAAACAGTATCTTATATATTTAATAAGAGAAAAGCAAAAATTTAACCTTCAAAATAAGATATGCTACAAATCATGCATGGGACCTCTATTTTAAATACTATATGTGTTTTAATTACGTTTACTCCAGTATTTGACTGGTATTACTTTATATATAAATGATAACTATAAAAAAATAAAAACAATATTTTGCTTATTTTTTTTACCATTATTAATTGATTTATAAATTATGTATATATTTATGAAATTGTAATGTTTTTAAAATAATAAGTTTTGCAATATATTATTTTTTAGAAACACCGATCATTTTTTGTTGATAACTCACATGCCACTCTAGTTAGCATATGATGTGAAGAAAATGTACAATTTTCTATTGATTTACGATTCATCAATAGTAATACATGTTGACGCCGATGACATGATATCTACCTGGCTTGATGTCTGATTCCAGGGCAAGAACCACAGTAACATTTGCTGTGATTCTGATACCATAATACATAGTATATCCGGAATACAACCGGATTTGAGATCTATTATATAAGTTTTAGAATGCAGTTTAGTGAACGTTACTGATATTTTGCATTAAGGATGCTATTTTGCATTGTTTTAACAATACAGATAATCATATTTATATGATACAATTAAAATATAATAAATCTAATATTAATATCAAATAGTTATTCATCTTTTAATGTTTATCAAGTGTAGAAATGCAGTCAACCCACCAAGCGTAATAAGACATCGGTTTATCATTATTATTTTATTTACTGAATTATACGGTAATTGTAAGTAACAAGCTTATTTTAATCATACTGATCACAATAATCCTACATACTTTTAAATTTATATACTAAAGTATAGATGTTAAATGAATACTTTGAAATTTATCAAAATCATTTAGGAATCAAAATAGTGAGTAGTGTAATTCAAAGCAGAAAATCAAAAATAAAATTATTATATTACAGCTATTCATTACTTAAAGATTATGTATCATTATTATTATTTTGATAATTAAAATATTTTAGCAGGGTAATATTTAAATTCTTACTAGTATACACAACAACAAAAAAATTTCAAGCTTTGCTGTTGGTGTTCTTTCTATGTTAAATATTTTAATCATGTAGATTGAAAAAATAAAATTTTTACATACCTTTCTTTAGCAGATGTAATTTTTTATGGCATCAACGAAATAATCCGAGTAATACAAGTGTTTTTCAAGTAAATTAGGTACAAAAACATTACAAATGCATTGACGAATACATATCATAACACGCCAACGCTATTGTAATTATTTTCGGACTTATATTTTAATTGGAATTCTTAAATCCAGAACATAAATCCTTATAAAAAAAGTTTTTTCTAGATAATATTCATTGTCTGTTCCGTTCCAACAATTAAATGCCGTGTTTTACTGTTTAGTGGTCTGCAGTCTGCATTAGCACTCAGCAAAAACAAGGCCAAACGACGCAGATGCTTTTCTTCATATTTTACAGCAGTTCCTTAAATATTACTACGTATGATAAGGATGTTAATTACGTCCAAATTTGAAGAATAATTTTTCGCAATGATTTCCATTTTCTGAATAAAAATATCTCTCCTTGAACGCGCAAAAACGTATCCTTCGACACATAATTCGTTCACATCCGCCATTTTGGAAGAAGAATAAAATTGAAAATATTCTAATTCGAACTTAGAATGACAAAAGTCGTCTGCTTCCAATATCCGCAATTAAGATCTGCGCAGCATTGTTTAACCAGAAAGTAACACCTCGCAGATGTTTACAGCTTACCGCAAATGATAGATAAAACAAATAATTTAAATAAAGATATTTCAAATGCTTTATAATTTATCTGGCTAGAGGTGATATCTTACTAAGCACTAGCCAGTTTGGAATAAATTGCTATAGGAATGACATATAGTTTATGACATTTACTTTATGACATATTTTTAATTCGTTTTTGTTCGGAAATGCATTAAATTGGCTGGTGTTTTTATTCAGAAACTACGTATGTAATTGAAAGACGTTTTCCATTTTTTGTTAAAAGCAGAAGATATTTCAGGAAAAAATGTCAAAGTCGGCGTTTTGAACCGAATAGCCGACGCACAGTGGGAGATTTGACGAATCTGGGCGGCCAAAATTATTTTATTGTTTTAAACTAATTAAAATGTATTAGTTAGTAAATAAATTAACTTTTTGTAATAAAAATTACTTTATAACTTAAAAATCAATGATGTTTTGGAACTTCATACTGGTCTTTATTCTACAAAATTAGTATTATAAAACAAATGATAATTATGATAAAAAATCGAATAAAATAAAAATATAATTGAATAAATTATAAACATTAATTATTAATAATATGGACAATTAGTTAATAAATCACCAATAAGGTGGAGTTTCTTAATCAGATGATAATTCAGAGTCGTCATCTGTTTCTTCATAATCAGAATCCTCTTCTTCAGGAGCTTCAGAAGATTCCATGGGTAGTAACATTTCTAAGATTTCTTTAAGAAATGATTTTGATTTTTTTCTTATCGTGGGTCTCATTCCAGTTAACAATGGATCTGAACTCAAAAGCAATCTGTTGATAACATCCCGGTTACAAGAAATTCTTGAAAATTTTCGTGCTAAATTTTGACGAAATGAGCGAAAATGTTTGTTCCATGCTTCGGCTGCTTCTTCAGACAATTGACTTATTGGTAGTATAGCTTTCTCTATTGCAGTGGGGCCATGTATTAATATTTTGTGCATTGTGGGTGACATTGGGTACCATTTATATAATTGGATGTAGAGTTCTGCTGTCTTCTCTGTATATTCTTTAAACTTGTCTAGGTGAATTTTGTGGCCATTGGATATGGTTTCAAGAATAACTTTAAAACGGTATATTAAATTTTTGTCAATGCCTGTAATTTCAGATGCTACAGAGGGGTCAGTAAAAAATCTCCTGCTTGTATTTCCATCGTTAGTGTTACCATATCCAGCCTTAGGTACATCTACAAGTAAACCCAATTTTGTTTTGAAATTTTCTTGAATGGTCAATTTTCTTTCTTTAGCGAAGGCATTTTCATCATCTGTATTCAATCTCCACTTTTTTATACGCAGTTTGTACGCTAAATGCAACAAATTTTCAAACAATCGAATTCTAGCATGTAAAATTGATAGTCCGAATTATAACGTTTCCGGTTTGATGTTTTTCTTTTTAGAAAGATCATTAAAATCTTTCGAAGACACAGTCCACAAATGTAGCAACGCATTGTCGATTTTGTACTTGTCGCTGCGTTGCATATTTTTCCATCGACCATAGTAACTATCATTTTATGTTTTACAATAAATGTACCTTTCTCTAATGTAATTTTTGAGGGCGGTACAGAGTTTAACGCATTTTTTATGTAATTAATCTCGTCATTAATCATTTCAGTTGTTTCTTTTTCAAATCTTATCCGCATGGGTCTGCAATAACGTGCTGATTAAGGCAATGGATTTTTCCAAATAATCTTGATGTTTACGCTGCAAATTAACTGAATTGGAACAAAGGAGCTCCGGAATATGCGCGCATCGGAAGAGGAATCATTTTCAAACTTTTGCTTGTATTGTGCTTGTTGCGACTCATCGCAGTCGCAGCCCCATTTACATATAAGAATTAAAGCGCATCTTTCTTCTTCATTTAAAATTTCCAAAACTTCATCCAAATAAATAAATAATCGTGTCACTGTTAAATGAAGTAAATCTTGAATATTGATTTCGGCGCAAGTTTCTGTAATTTTAAAAGATTCTTTGTCTGGATAGCAGTCAATTTTAGTTCGCTGTAGAAGACCGTAGCAAGGGTATGCATTTTTTTTTATATCTTCTTATAATTTCATATTGGTTTCTGGAAAGGTTAGCTTCAACAAATAATGACAGTGCTTCCAAAGGGGACATTTGAGTATTCTTTTCACTCTGCTGATTTCTCAAATATGCTTTTTTATATTTTGTTGCTCTCATTGGTGAATGGGTTAATTCTTTAAGTACATGGGCAGCATCTCTCTTTCCTGAGCGGCATGTGTAAGTACTTCCACATCTGTCAAGCTCCTTAAGCTTTCAGACTTTCTTCGCTTTGACCTATCACTTGATTCGTTGAAAGCTTTTGCTGGCCTCCCTGGGCGATTTATTTTCCTTGGAATTTCTACTGTACCTTCAAGCCATTCCTTATTATTTTTCACAAATACATCTGGTTTATAATGAGCTGCAATCCATTTGTTTTTCAACTCACATTTAAATCGGGAGAAACTGTGTTTGAGTGTTTTAATTTCATCCTTATCAAAAGTATCACTGTTAAGAAGATAATTTTCCAGAAAGTTTAATCTATCATGTATATTTGGTAAATTCGGTTGTTGCATAATGTTAAACAATTCTCTTCGAATCATTATTTTGACGTTCGAAGCTCCTAGAGAAAAAAAATACAAAATATAAACAAAAATAATGCATAACAGATCTATGCAATTTAGATAGATAAAATCATTCAATCCCTTATTTTTGAAGAAATCACGCAAGTTTTTGCCAACTTTTAATAAATCATAAGAAAAATTGTCTTGACTTATTTTTAGACAAATAAATGTTGATAACGAGCCATAAATTGCTTCAGTTTTTTGAAAAGTGCTTAAAAGATGATAAACTGGAATGAATAACATTTTTAATAATGTTTTAAAATATTTTTTTTAAATTTATATAACTTTTATTCTAATAAAAATGGCTGAACAATAATGACATGGGATTGCTTTGTAATTATCCATAACAATTGTTTTCATTTTAGAATTCATATTAAAAATATGAATTAAAAATCAATACATACTATTTTCGAATGCTTACTTCGAAATTTGAAAGAGCAATATTTATAGTGCCTTCATTTTAAAAACCGGACGATTCCGGAGCTACTTTAAACAAAAACACAAAGCCAAAGGCCTATATTTATTGTTACAAAAAGAAACTCTGCCGGGAAATATAACTAAACCCTTCGTGAAGTGGGAAACATGGAAAAAAATAATAGAAAAATATGCATTACTTTATAGTACTCTTGCAACTACTAAAACTATTTTTTTCTCAATTCAAATATTAAAAAGATATGAATACATACCTGCCTCGTCACTATCCATAACAATTAGATTTCAAATATTTCCAGAAATATAGTTATTCACATTCGAAAATGGAAAGTCAAACTGAACAACGATCAGAAGCCGATGCACTCAACGCAACGCCTCAGTTTCAACTGATAACAGAAGGTCGTTGTTCGCTTAAGCGAGATAAAAAGGATGTCACGTGATTCTCCAATGATTCAGCTGCAACATGCATCAATCCATTCGCACCTGCGTTGTACTTTATGAAATCGACTTTTGTCCAGCCAGATTTGACAAATCTCCCACAGTGCGACGTGACAGTAAAAGAAAGGGGAAATACCGGTCGTCACGTGACACGAATTGCTTATAACTCGATAAGTAGTTTATTTATTTAAAAAAAAATGAAAAATCATTTCGAATCCAAATTGCTTCCATAGACCGTCCTGCCCAATTTATGCCTTTGCGTTTAAAAGTGAGTCTGAAATTATGTCAGAAAGCTTCGCGTTGTTGAGCAGGTCAGTTAAGAACCACCTTAATTATACCGTACAAGGAAAATCCTGAAAGTGTTGGATCGTCGCAAAAATTGTGCCCTCATTTTTTGACAAGAAAACTGATGTTTGGGTTGAGTGGCCTCTCAAAATAATTAAAGATTGGAGATTTTTAAAGAAATATTTTTAGCATTACAAAATTAGCAAATGAGTTCCATGCGGTAGTAGAAAAAAAAATAATGTTTGCATTTAAAATGTTAACAAACCTGTAAATTGCTAACAATTTTATTAGACTGGGAGATCTATTTCTGAATTACTTTCCGCTAAAACTTTCATACGTTACTAAATTTCTATTTAGGATTTTTTACCTGTGTATTATATAGTATATTTTGTTAAATTTCTTGAAAATGGTAATGAAAATTGTAAAAAAGTTATCTGCCTCATATTTGTAGACAGATATTTATTTATTATTTTATTCTGGAAATACTCAATTTATTTAAATAGTGTGTGACAATGTTTTTATTAACGATTTAGGCAAATGACATAATTCAAATCTATATTTTATGAGTTTCTGTTTCAAATTCCCTCTCCGATCACACTGTGAAGTCACAGTGTTGGAATTTTGGTCATAGGTGTGACGGGACTTATGTGACTTGAAGTGACGTCATTGCAACGTCACAAAATTTTTTTAAGCTCTCAAATAGTAATTTTCTTGATGCCATAAGTTGTTATAGCATCATCACTTTTAAACGCAAAGGCATAAATTGGGCAGGACGGTCTATGGAAGCAATTTGGATTCGAAATGATTTTTCATTTTTTTTTTTAAATAAATAAACTACTTATCGAGTTATAAGCAATTCGTGTCACGTGACGACCGGTTTTTCCCCTTTCTTTTACTGTCACGTCGGCTATTCCAACTTATGTGACTTGAAGTGACGTCATTGCAACGTCACAAAATTTTTTTAAGCTCTCAAATAGTAATTTTCTTGATGCCATAAGTTGTTCTAAAGTTTATTTTAAGTTTTCTTAAAATCTCCAAGACGTTCACATTTTGGTCACATCGTGACGTTACAAAGTGGTGGAATTTTGGTCACAGGTGTGACGTGACGTACGTGACTCACAGTGACGTCACAATGACGTCACTGTGACTGTGCATGCTATGCGGGTCCTATCTCAAATAGCATTTTTTTTTCTTTTTAGGTGCGTTCGTAATTATATAAATACGTAACACCTGTAGTCGTCGTCTGGTCCGTCCGTCCGCATATAACCGCGCAAAAAACTACCCAACCGAATGGTTTGAAATTTAATATATATAATCGTTGCAGAATTTTGTCGAGTCATTTCAAATTTTATGAAAATCGAATCAAAACTTAAACAGATATTAATATAAAAGTTTTCTTTATTCTGTTAAAGCCTATCATACGTAATCTATATAATAAAAGCGCAAGGCATGTGACTGAGGAAAACAAATACGGACAAACCACTTCTTTTTTCATATGCCAAGCGGTCATTTTTATTTAAACATATTTTTTTCGAATAAAATTGCATAAAAGTTACATTTTTATAGAAAGATCGTTCAAAAAAATTGTTTGCTTGAGAGAGGAGTTACATTAAAAAATGTATAGATTCTGAGATAACTTCAGTGGAAATTAAGTTAACAGCCGAATATCTCAATCCATTAAAGAAAATAAACATAAGAGATTCGTTTATCGTGAGTCATAGAAATATTAAACCATGGAGGTAATCATTCGCAAAGGAAGATCTCCATGGTAAATTTTGCAGCGCTGTCTGGTGTCGAAAAAAAATTCGCATCTGTAAACGCAGCATACGTAATAAGAAAAGAAAAGGGCATACTCATTTCGCTCATAACAGACGATATAATTCATTTCACTGAAATAATAACGAGGATTTTTTTTACTTTGTAAAACTAGTTATAGTACGAACGCACCTCATTTGTCACGTTTAACGTACAATTTCTAACTTGTTTCAATTTGTGAATAAAGGAAATTTTCACTTTGGAACCGAGCGCGAAGACTGGTTTAAAAATCGAGCCCGTCCCACCAGCCCTACTAAAAAAAAATACAGTGTCTCACATAAGTGATGGGACACTTGTGCTTTACAAAAGGAAACTAATCAAATAAATTAAAAAAACATGTACACATTTTTTTTGTGGGTGTGTTTCATACTTAAATTTAGTAAAGATTATTACATAACATACATTTTGTCAAAATATTAAAATATTAATTTAATAAAAATACAAATGTTTAGAACGGAGCAAAAAATAGCTCACATAAGTGATGGGACACCATTATATATGCAACAAAAATCGCCTGAAATAAGCAATAAAAATATTTTTTGGGGTTTTATTTTTACTTAAAAGCAATTGGCAATAATTTATAAAATCGTCTGCAGTATTTCTCTCCAGTTTGTTTTGGAATTTTTGTGTTTTTTAGCTCTGTGTAGTCATGAATGCTAAACGAAAAGAAACTTCGCCTGAAATTCGAAAATTAGTTATTAATTTGCATATTGAACGTGGAAAATCTATTAGAAAAACTGCTGAAACAGTTAACTTGAGTCGTTCAACAGTTTTCAATATCATTAAACGATATAAAAAGAATCATATGATTCAGGATAAAAGAAGACCTGGCTGACCATCAAAGCTATCCAATGGAATAAAGCGAATTATCGTTCGAAATATTAAAAAAAATCCAAGAATTAGTGCTTCAAAAGTTGCTGCTGATTTACAAGCATTATATGGAATAATTGTTAATCCTGAAACTATTAGAAGGGTAATTCGATCTGCTGGATATCACGGTAGAGTAGCCAGGAAAAAATTCTTCGTAAGTGAAAAGAATAGAAAACTCAGACTAGCTTTCGCAAAATCCAACATAAATAAGAATTCTGATTACTGGAATAAAGTTATATTTGCTGATGAGAGTAAATTTAATATATTTGGTTCTGACGGTAGAATCTTGGTGTGGAGAAAACCCAGGGAAGAACTTCGCAAACAGAACTTGGTACCAACAGTAAAACATGGTGGAGGAGGAGTTATGGTATGGGGGTGTATGTCGTCCGCTGGAGTTGGTAATTTTGTTTTTATTGACAGTATAATGGATCAGTACAAGTATATTGATATTTTAAAGCAAAATTTGAAATCTTCAGCACGAAAATTGAACCTTCATAACGATTTTAAATTCTACCAGGACAATGACCCCAAGCACACTGCTCTGAACGTTAGACTCTGGCTGCTATATAACTGTCCTGAAATAATAAAAACACCACCACAATCTCCAGACTTAAATCCCATAGAGAATATTTGGCAAGAATTGGAATCAAGAATTCGCAAACACACCATTTCTTCAAAACAACAACTAAAATCGGTGCTTCAAGAAGAATGGGGTAAAATCACTCCAGAAATCACAAAAAAAATAGTCGAATCCATCCCAAAAAGATTAAATCTCATCAAAAAGTCACCTGTAAAAAATGCAGCCAAGTCTCGTAACTCATTTACCGTAAAAAGTACTGAGATCGTATAAAGCCAAGTTTAACTATCTTATTAACTCTGAAATTTTCATTCGCAAATCACTCCTAGTCTCTACATCTTTAGTTAATTATTATTTTGTGACTTGGCAATTACGTAGCATGAGAATGTGATGTATATAGTTAGTCTTAATCAAATAATACTATAACATATTAAAGTGTAATAACTTCCCTGTGCGTATATAATTTGCCTTAATTAAATTATCCCATCCTATTCCATAACATAGCAAGGTGTAATAACTTCCCTGTGATGCGTAATTGCCAAGTCACAAAATAATAATTAACTAAAGATGTAGAGACTAGGAGTGATTTGTGAATGAAAATTTCAGAGTTAATAAGATAGTTAAACTTGGCTTTATACGATCTCAGTACTTTTTACGGTAAATGAGTTACGAGACTTGGCTGCATTTTTTACAGGTGACTTTTTGATGAGATTTCACTTCTTTTTGTAAGTAATCCTCCTTTTCTTGATTTTCTCCTTTTCTTGAGATCATCCACTGATTTTCGCTAAGCCCACACTCTGTCCCTATTATTTACAGGTATCAAAAATTTGAAGCTTTAGTTTCGTTTGCAAAGTACTGTAGATAAAAAGAGATTTCAGGTTCCTAGGCAAGCACTAAGTTATGGGAGGGGGGGTGTCAAAAGTACTCTCAATTGCTTCCAGGATAGGTGCTATTCATCTGAGATGTTACTCGCAGCCCTAGATACTTGATATTTAACATAAAAGAACTTTTTAGTGTGAAAAGAAAGCCAAAATTAAAATTTCCGGAAATTCCCAATAAATCAAATTATATTCCTTTATTCGATGTTTTTTTTTCGTTTTTTTCGTCTTTTTTTTATTATTTACAGATTTTTTAATTTTTCCTTACTTTGTGTACTAAACTCTGCCTTTCTGCCAAATGTCAAGCTTCTAGGACTACAAAATCGAATTATTTTCAGATTTTCGACTTTTTATAAATTTATTGATTTTTCGATTTTAATTCTAAGTTACCTGATTGTCATGCCAATATAGTAATTATTTCATCCGTCTTCTTAGGATCATTTAGGTTGAATTTAGAGATACATCAAGTGAATCTTAGAGTTACCATGATTTTATTTAGAAAGGCCTATCAAGCCATAACCAGCCAGTAATGTCGGGAGGGTAGGGGGAGCTGTGAAAATTTTTGTGGGGATGACAACATTTAACAATCCATATTTCATATGTGAAGTACATAGAGTACAACCTGTGAAAGAAAACAAACCTGTCTATAAAGAAATCGCCTATATCGTAGCCAATCTATAGCGGAACTTCTCTATAACGAAATTCGTAAACGAAAGAAAAGAAAACCATAATCCGGGGGAAATAACATAAAACAATTAGGGGCGTTGTACTAGCTAATAGGACAATTATCTTAAAACTAATGTTTCTAGCAGTACAAAATCAAATTGTTTTCGAATTTTCGATTTCTTAAAGATATTTCGATTTTTCGATTTTATTTTCGAATTTAACGAATATTTTAATTGTTCCTTTTATTGAATAGTAAATACTACTTTTTCTAAGACTACAAGATAAAATTATTTTCAATTTTTGATATTTTCGAATTTTTTTTATAATTTTCTGGATTTTTTAATTTTTCTTATTTTGTATCCTTTATTACAAATTTCAAGTTTCTAGCGCTACAAAATCGAATTATTTTGAAATTTCCGATCTTTTTCGAGTTTTTTAATTCTATTTTCGAATTTATTGTGTTTTAATTTTTCCTTTTTCTGTATCCTAAACAATAAGTTTACGCCGAATTTTAAGTTCTAAAGCTACAAAATCGAATTTTTTTTCAATTTTTCGGATTTTCGAATTTTTTTTTTCGAATTTTACAGATTTTTTATTTATTTCTTTTTTTGTATCTTAAATACTACCTTTATTCCAAATTTTAAGTTTCTAGCTTTACAAAATCGAATTATTTTCAAATTTTCGTTTTTTTTTTTAGATTTTTTTTTTCAATTTTTGTTGTGTTTTTAATTTTTTCTTTTTCTGAATCCTAAACACTACCTTTACACAAAATTTTCAGTTTCTAAGACAACGAGATCATATTATTTTCATTTTCTCTCTTTTTCTTATTTTTCTTTTCTTTGAAATTTTCGATTTTTTTTAACTATCGATATTTTTTAATGTTTCCTTATTTACTATCTTAAATATTACCTTTATTCCAAATTTCAAGTTTCTAGCGCTATGAAATCGAATTATTTTCAAAATTTCCTTATTTTTCGATTTCTTTCGATTTCTTGATTTTATTTTCGAATTTTATTGCGTTTTTATTTTAACTTATTCTGAATCCTAAACACTATCTTTACTGCGAATTTTAAATTTCTAAGGCCAAAAGATCAAATTATTTTAATTTTTTTCAATTTTTTTCCAATTTTTCGAATTTTTGATTTTTTTTTTTCGAATTTTCTGGATTTTTTAATTTTTCCTTATTTTGCATCCTAAATACTACCTTTATTCCGAATTCCAAGTTTCTAGCGCAACAAAATTTGATTATTTGAAATTTTTCCATTTTTTTCGATTTTTCGATTTTATTTTTAATTTTTTTTTTTTTTGTGTTTTGATGTTTTCTTTTTCTGAATTCTAAACACTACTTCACACCTAATTTTAAGTTTTTAAGACTACAAGATCGTGTTATTTTCAATTTTCAATTTTGTTCGATTTTTTTGAATTTTCGAATGTTTTTTTTTAAATTTTCCGGATTTATAATGTTTCCTTTCTTTGTATCCGAAACACTAGCTTTATTCCAAATTTTAAGTTTCTGTGGCTGCGGGATCTACCCAATCTTTTTGATGACGCAAGAGTGAGTGAGTGACAAAAAATCGAAACTTTGAGTTCATATATCGTCTGCACTAATTTATGGGTATTTTTTTAATTATGCATATTTTTTAATTTTTCCTTATTTAGTATCTTAAATATTACCTTTATTCCAAATTTCAAGTTTCTAGCGCTATGAAATCGAATTATTTTCAAAATTTCCTTATTTTTTGATTTTTAAGACTTTTGGATTTTATTTTCGAATTTTATTGCGTTTTTTATTTTAACTTATTCTGAATCCTAAACAGTATGTTTACTGCGAATTTTAAGTTTCTAAGGCTAAAAAATCAAATTATTTTAATTTTTTCAATTTTTTACGAATTTTTCGAATTTTTGAATTTTCTGGATTTTTGAATTTTTCCTTATTTTGCATCCTAAATATTACCTTTATTCCGAATTCCAAGTTTCTAGCGCAACAAAATCGGATTATTTGAAATTTTTCGATTTTTCGATTTTTTCAATTTTGCTTTCGATTTTTTTGGTGTTTTTGATGTTTTCTTTTTCTGGATACTAAACACTACCTTCACACCAAATCTTAAGTTTCTAAGACTACAAGATCGTATTATTTTCAATTTTCAATTTTGATGGAATTTGTTGAATTTTCGAATGTTTTTTTTTTCGAATTTTCCGGATTTTATAATTTTTCCTTTCTTTGTATCCTAAACACTACCTTTTTTCCAAATGTCAAGTTTCTAGGGCTACGGGATCAACCTAATCTTTTTGATGACGCGTGTTGAGTGAGTGAGTGAGTGACAAAAAATCGAATGTTTGAGTTCATATATCGTCTGAACTAGAAAAGACAGAAAGTTGTAATTTTAAATTTTGGTTCTGTGTGCCAAATACTCTAGAAAAACAAAGTTTCAATTTATTGGGATACTCCAGCGCGGAGATATGGGGGGGTCAAAAGTGCCCTGAGTTGCTTCCAGAAAAGTATGCTTACGGCTGTCCTCTCTCGACTTGGCGAAGGCACTGCCATGCCTCCAGATCTTGCCAAGGCTGTGGTTTTCCTATTAGACTTAATGTTAGCTATATGCTCCATTTTTCTGCAACTAAATTTCCTCATGCCAATATAGTAATTCATTGATCCGTTTTCTTAGGATCGTTTATGTTCAATTTAGAGATGAATCAAGAGAATCTTAGAATCACCATGATTTTATTTAGAAAGGACTATCAAGCCATAACCAACCAGTAATGTCGGGAGGAAGGGAGAGATGTGAAAATTTTTGTGCGACCAACATCTTTTAACAACAAATATTTCATATATAAATTAAATAGAGTAAAGCCTGTGAAAGAAAATGAACCTGTATTTAAAAAAAAAAAAAGGTCTATAACGTAGCCATTCTATAGCGGAACTTTTCTATTACAAAATTCGTAAACAAAAGAAAAGAAAAGCATAATCCGGGGAAAATAACACAAAACAATAACGGAAGGTGTACTAGCTAATAGGACAATTATCTTAAAATCTATCTAAAACAAACTATCCCCATCCTGTGGGATTTGTTTTTCAATGTTTTACTTTATTTAATGCAAAACATAGATTGCATCCGACAACTCATAAAAAAGTCCTCCGGCCTGTACCGGCAGGAAAAGGTAGCTTTCCTATATCTTCGTTTTAAAATTTTAGCTAATGTTACTCGAAAACAGCAAGTTAAAATGCAAAGAAACCGTTTACAAAAGATTCGTTTACACTGAATTTTAATAAGAAATTCGCCAAATTATTGAGCTATAGCCAAGTTGGCTTCATTTATGAAGACTTATTTTTGTCGCCAAATTTGGCGAGATTTCGCCAATTGCCGCCAAGTTTGGCGAGAATTTGGCTCTAATGGATATGAATATTTAGTTTTATGCGTATGATTGGGAAAATGATTACAACAATGAAAGAAAATAATTTGCGAGAAATCGCGTTCACTAAAACTTATAAATTTATATTAAAATCATTAAAATTACAGACATTACAATACACTTTCATAAAACATTAAAAACATATTAAAATTGGACGTTTTGGATTTACATGGAAAATCCCTCTTCAACAACAACATTTCACTTAGCGTAAATCATAGTTCAAAAATATCAACAAATAGAAAATGCAACGTATCAAAATTTCGAAGTCAAAGTTACAGTTATAATAACACGGAGTATTCATTTGGGATTGCACCTGCTTGACCATTATTGACCATAAATTTATCGTTGGTTTTTTGTAATGTGCTGTTTTGTTTCAAAATGTCAGCCACCCTAGAATTTAAAACTGCTCTATCTCAGCCAATTTTTAAGGTAGAGGTAAAACAAAAAATGCTCTGGAATCCTTGTATCAAGTCCTAACACCTAATTAAAAAATAAACTTGATTTTTTTAACTTTTTTGTATATTTATTTTAGTTTTAAAATTTTCCGTGGCCGCCATCTTGAAACAAGATGGCGGACCAAGCTGGCCAACGAACTCGGTCGAGGCATTGGTGAGCTTAATACACACAATTAGTTTCATCCAAATTAATTTATAAATACGAGCGTTATCGTATCAAATTATTTTCATTTTTTCAATTTTTTTCGAATTTTTTTATTTTTTTTTTCGAATTTTCTGGATTTTTTTAATTTTTCTTTTCTGTATTCTAAATACTACCTTTATTCCTAATTTGAATTTTCTAGCGCAACAAAATCGGATTGTCTTCAAATTTTCGGTTTTTTTCAATTTCTTCGATTTTTTCAATTTTGCTTTCGATTTTTTTGGTGTTTTTGATGTTTTCTTTTTCTGGATGTTAAACACTACCTTCACACCAAATCTTAAGTTTCCAAGACTACAAGATCGTATTATTTTCAATTTTCAATTTTGATGGAATTTTTTGAATTTTCGAATGTTTTTTTTTCGAATTTTCTGGATTTTATAATTTTTCCTTTCTTTGTATCCTAAACACTACCTTTTTTCCAAATGTCAAGTTTCTGGGGCTACGGGATCTACCCAATCTTTTTGATGACGCGTGAACGAGTGAGTAAGAAGTGACAAAAAATCGAATGTTTGAGTTCATATATCGCCTGAACTAGAAAAGACAGAAAGTTGTAATTTTAAATTTTGGTCCTGTGGGCCAAATACTCTCTATAATTGAAGTTTAAAATTTTTGGGATACTCCAGCGCGGAGATATGGGGGGGTCAAAAGTGCCCTGAGTTGCTTCCAGAAAAGTATGCTTACGGCTGTCCTCTCTCGACTTGGCGCAGATCATGTTTTAAAAGTAAAAGGAAATCCAACAAAATATTAAAACCTTTTAAAAAGTAAAATTTGTGGATAAATATTTGATGGAAAAGTAAGTGTCCCATCACTTATGTGAGCCATTTTTTGCTCCGTTCTGAACAATTGTATTTTTACTAAATTAATATTTTAATATTTTGACAAAATGTATGTTATGTAATAATTGTTACTAACTTTAAATATGAAACACACCCAAAAAATTTTTGCACATGTTTGTTTATTTATTTTATTGCAGTTTCTTTTTATAAAGCACAAGTGTCCCATCACTTTTGTGAGACACTGTAGGTACTTCACTCACCCGAAAACACCCGCTCACTAATGTTAATCCTATGGGAGAATTTTTTTTTTAAATATTTCGCTTGTATTTCAACATTTTTAAATGTTTTTTTGCATTGGATAGCTGAAGTTGATAAGTCTATGCAGGCCGTTTTTTATTTTTTCGATTTTGGTCGCAGGTTTTTCTTAAAATGAAGATACTTTCACTTTCGAAAATCGAAACCAAGTAGCCTCTAAAATATATCCCCCCCCCCCCTTCCATCCTCTCCCCTGGGTGCGCCAATGATTGTAATGAAAGTTTCCTTGATTGTATTATTTTATCTATACACTACTGTTTTATTCGAAATTCTTTCTAAACTATTACCTTAGCAACAGTCCTGGGTTTCCATTGGTCTGTTTACTATAACAGCTGATCTACTCGACGCCGACTCTCTTTTTTTTTTTAACTTTATCTTATTTCGTCTGGCCCCCCAGCTGATTTTTCACGACCGACAGATGTTGTGACGTGGCACCGTGGGAACGGCAAAAATCACGTGACTTCCCCAGGAAAGGGAGTGAATACGAATAGCAGGTGATAGGGGCTGTATAGCAATAAGTCAATGCTCGGAACACAGATTGGATTCTCTTTTGTACCTTCCAAAGATATTTATTGTTTATTTACAAATTTTTCAATAATTTTATGAATAAATTTATTCTGCAATCGATGCTTACGTTGCAAATAGCATAAATAATAGGCCATCAAATTGTGGAGATACTAGACAATCAATACATTACTAATTAATACTAATTACAGTTGATTCTCTAAAATGTGGCCTTTCCACTTCGGAATGAAAACAATGAAAAATCAAAATTAACATTAAGCTCGTAGAACAAATTTAACATGCAATGATTTCACCAGTTCTCAATTATTAAAAAATATAGAGATGAATTGTATTTTAAAAGTTGTGATGCTTTTTATTGCATGCTAAAATAATAATTTTAGCTTTAAAAAAATTCAACTATTAAAAGAGCAATTACATTTTTAACACTTTCCAACCTAGTTGAAAAGTGTTTATGGCTTCGGTTTGTCTGGCCGTCTGCCGTCTGTCCGTGCTCTAACTCCCGTAAATATGCTCGGATTGCCTTGCAATTTTTATATGTTATTGTCGTTATCTATAGCACGTTCCCTATTTCAACTCAAGTGTGTAGCACTTATAGTTTTTTTACAGGGACACTCAAAAGAATTCCGTTACATTACGGTCTATGGGGAAAAACCATTTTCGGTTTATTTTAATGATGTTACACAATTGCAAACACATTGTAATTGATATATATATCACTAAGGTGTATTACAAGAAGCTTAATATGGAATAGGGTGTGGATAGCACTTATAATTAATTTACAGGGACAGTCAAAAGAATTCCGTTACATTATGCCTATGGAGAAAAATCGTCTGCGGTTTAATTAAATAATGTTTCCCTATTTTAAACGCATTGAAATTTATATATATCACTAAGGTGCATTACAAGAGGCTTACTACAGAATAGTGTGTGTATAGCAGTCATCGTTCATTTACAGGGACACACAAAAGAATTCTCTACTGTCTGTTAACAATAATTCCTGGAAGTACGTTTTAAGTTACTGAACGCGATTTTAAATTTAACTCACTTTTTGTTTATTACGTGGTGTGTGTAAATTCTGTAGATCCTATACAGGGAAATACAAAAGTTCGCGAACACGTTTCCGTTTATTGACAGAAACTCCAGAAGGAGAATTTTAAACTGTGCTACGCGTTTCTTAACTGAACTAAAATTTAGCATCCTATGTAGTATATATACAAATCTATAGATCCTATACAGGGCTGAATAAAAGTATTCGGATATTTTTCCGAATATTGTATACGTTGGAAATTCCTGAAATTATGTTTTTAAATATGTTATGCGTTTTTCAAATTGTTTACTTAGATGTTTCAGCTTATTAAACGGTATGATTTGTAAAATTATTTTGGAAGCGTTGGAAAGTGTTACATAATCTATGCTTGGCGCATGATTTTTCGTTCTTGTTAAGTTATACATTAGTGAAAATACTAGATGGTAGAAGAAATATAACAATAATTGCATTTTATTACACTGCAAAAAAAAAAAAAAAAAAAAATTGTTGATTTTACAGTATAATACTGGCATTCCAGCTGCCAGTATTATACCGTAAAAGTAACATTAAGAAACAGTAAAATAAGCAGTAATACGCTGCCGCGCTGCGTATTTTACCGTTTATGACGTTAATACGCCATTTTAAATATGACAATTTCCAACATTAAATACTTTTCGCACGTATAAGCTTTCTTTTTTAAAATTCACGTGTAAATATATTTTTCAATTGAAAAAAGTCTGTAAATATTGTTATTTGGTTTCTGTAAAATCTGGCAACAGTAGGTTTTAAGGGGAAAAAAATGGCTTTTTCAATCTATGAGGCTATTTCAATCTATGAATTAAATCTCTATTCAGATAATGACATTTTTAATAAAAAAAAATGAAAAAAAAACTTACAAATAAAAAAATATATTGGGCACTGCACACCCCAATTTAGTCAAGTATGTGCCTGCAAAAAACGATTAAATAGCTAGACATAGTTTTTGATTTTATAAGACTTTTTAAACTGAATTACTTTGATCGATTTCAACATTAAGTAGTGCTTAAAATAATTCTTCGATTTAAAAACTGTTTGCTTCAGCGTGTTTAGCATATATTTTTCTATAAAACTACCAATTTTCATGTTTTATTATGTAATAGATTATGTAATTATTATGAGCCAAAAACAGCCCTGTACATAAACGTAGTACTATAAATATTGATTACAGTTCTAACTAGTAAATCTGTAGACCGGGAGTCTTGATGTCCCCTCTGCAAGTCACATTTTTTAAAAATTCATTTCATTAAGAGCCTACGCTTGTCACACGACAAAACTTGCAAGCTAATGTTAATCCTATCTCCTATGGGAGCGTTCTTTTCAAATTTCTCGTTTGCATTCCAATATTTTCCAATAATTTTTTTTTCCGGCATAGGATAGCTGAATCTCTAACCAAACCCTTTTTTCAATTTTGGCTGCAGATTTTTTTTTTCCCTTTATGAAGGTATTTTTAAAATCGGTTCCGAAATAGAAAAGAATTTTTAAACAAAAAGAAGAAGAAGAAGAAAATTTGCAGCCAAAAGTGAAAAAGACCCGGTTAGAGATTGACCTCAGCTTATCCTATAAAAGAAAAATTTATATTGGAATGCAAACGAGAAATTTAAAAAGAAGCTTCCATAGAATTAACATTAGCTTGCGAGTATGCCGTCGGGTGGCTAGCGTCGAAACTTTCAACAGGAACTTTCATGCTAGTATTACGGTAAGTAAGATTTCAAATAGTTTCAGACGGATTAAATCTCATGAATTATAATGGGAAATAAGATTAGATGCACCGATACTCTAAAACTGTATTTTTTTATGAAAACTTTATTACACGAGGCTCTGCCGCCCCCCCCCCCCTTCCTCAATCTCACGTTGTCTCATAATTTGATAATCGTAACTCTACACTGCAAAAAATAATTGTTGATTTTACAGTATAAAACTGGCACCTCAGCTGCCAGTATTATACCGTAAAATTAACAGTATTAAACAGTCAAATAAGCAGTAATACGCTGCTGTGCAAGCAGTAATACGCTACCGCGCATCGCGGTAGCGTATTACTGCTTGCACAGCAGCGTATTACTGCTTATTTGACTGTTTAATACTGTTAATTTTACGGTATAATACTGGCAGCTGAGGTGCCAGTTTTATGCTGTAAAATCAACAATTATTTTTTGCAGTGTACAATTTTCAATATGTTAAATCTTCTATCTAAAATAATTAAAATGTAGATTGCGTGATGATGCCACCAATTAGTTTGAAAACGATTAATTATTGATAATCGCAGTTATTCAATTTATTTAAGCCCCTACCATAATATTTCAGCTGCTCAGGGCCAGACTATTTCATCATGACACATGAAATTTATTTTCTGTAAGAAACAAACTATCAGAAGTTCTATTTTTTATAAATTAAACAGAACAAATCCATCTCGGAATTTCGGAACATTCATTTACTCTTTCTTTTTATGAATTAAAAGCAATCGGATTTTCAAGATCATCTTGGAAATTTAATTTGAACCTAGCAAAATCATGTGATAACTTTAGAGTCACTTCTCCTAGTATTTTTCTATAAATCATTTCTAAATGTTAAATTGTATGTATTGTTGCAGTTAACTCCTCTTTCATAAATATTTCTTTTTTTCTTTCTTTCTTTTTTTTTCTTTTTTATGAATTACTAAAAGATAATTTTTATACATGGAAACTTTTAAATTACAATAAAAAAGTTTTTTTCTTTCTTTTTCTTTTTTTTACTTTTTTAAAGTATTGCAATAGACATTTTTTTTCTACTTCCGATTTTCGACGGATTTACCTGTTTTAGGTGTCAGAGACTCCGAAAAACATGTTTTTACAAAATGTCTGTCTGTCCGTGTGTATGTCCTCTTTGTATCATCGAAAACTGTATAAGTTATGATTCAAATTGAACCAAATTTCATTTATAGGCTTTTGGTTATGAACAGCAGGTTGCACTTGAATTTGGGGATATACCGAACAAAGGTGACGATGTGATACCGTTTTTTGTTCCATTTTCATTATTGTATCATCGAAAAGTGTATGAACTTATGCAGATAAATTTTTTGTACAAGTGTTTGACTATGGCCTGCAGGTCCCAGTTGAATTCGGGGATATTGCGCCTGGAGGAGGCGCTGTGACAGCCATTTAAAGATTTCAAAATTTAAAAAATGTACAAAAAAATTAGAAATCCTAAAACAAAAAAATTTTTTGCGTTAAATGTTTGGCCTTGATCCAAAGATCCCAGAGTGTTTTTTGTTTTGCCTCTATCTTAAAAAATGCCTGAGATATAGCAGTTTGAAATTTTAGGGTGACTGACAGTTTGAAACAAGACAGCACAGGATTCCTCAATAAAAGGTGATTAATTTCAATAAAATTTTAGTGAACATGCTTTCTTGCAAATTTTCTTTCATTGTTGTAACCATCGTTCCGACTCTTATACGTTTAACTCTATATATTCATATTCGCCAGCATCAAATTCTCGTCAAACCTGGCAATATTTCGCCAAATATAGCCAAATTTGACTAATATCGTCAAATTTGGTGACAAAAATAAGTTGCCATAAATGAAGCCATCTTGGCTCTAGCCAGCTAATTTGGGGAAATTCTGATTCGAATTCAATATTGACGAGAATTGGAAATGAATTTTCTGCAATCAGGTTCCACGTATTTTAGCTTCGTGTTTTCCAGTAAAATTACCTAAAATCGTGAAACTAATGAATAGGGGGCTATCTTTTCCCTCCGGTACAAGCCAGAAGGATTTTTGTTAGTCGTATTGTACATCGGCTGCTCATGCAACGAAAGGTGCTTCGCATCCACGCAACCAGCTGACGTACAACAGAATGACGAATTGATTTTATAGGCGATGTGATAGCGAATTTCGAAGTATTAACATGTATGAGATAGAAGAAAGTTTTGGGATTGGCACATACGACTAGTTCACAATAAGTACTATGGAGCCCATTATCTTTTCTTTTAGGTGTTTCTTATCAGTTGCAATGTTCATTGATGTCGCACGGGGAACTGGGAAATCGCTTAGCGAGGCCCAGCGTCTCTGATTGCAATATTTGACTAATAAAAATCATTTTTAGAAATTGTATATATCATAGCATATATTATAATACAAATATTATAAAATGTATGAAAAATAACATGGAAATTCTTTCATATGTATATGTGTATAACTATTTTTAATTTCTAAACATCTGGTATCCTTTAGGATATTTTAAGTACATGGTTACTTTCATGATCCTCACATCCATACATTCCTTGACAATTATATATCAACTTTGGCTGTAAGAAATAAAGTCAATACTAACTTGTTTTCGCATTAAAAAGAAAAAAAAAACATTTAAAGACAAATTTAGAGCAATAATATCATTATTTTACACAGGGAAACGTTATTTCGAATAGTATAGAGAAGCTAGGTGCCCTTAACAAGATTTCAAGAGGCGCGGGGCCCTGAGCAGCCGCCCCGTTTGCCCGAAGGTTGCGTCGGCCCTGCTAGAGCGTATACCTTCTGATTTTTTTACTACACCACTGCAACCAATTTACAGAGGCACAAAATTAGACAGTGTCGTGGCTTAGTCATACTTTGCTTTTCATTCAGCAGTAGGAGCCTTAAATTTGGATTCGGCCCCTGATCTAGATTTCTGAATAGAAGGATCTCCCCGGGGCAAAAGATATCCTCTTGCATTCACCTCTCCCCATATGATTTTTTCATAAGAGGTGGGAGTCGGTAGCCATGAAAATATAATCAAAATGCAATAACAAGTCAGCACATGCGTGCAAGCAACCTTATCTTCAGGAGGTGGTTTTTATGGATGGGAGGGGAAGGAAATGAGAAGTGTGGAATTTCCTTTGTATCTAATTTTTTGTTTATGAAAATCCAGTCCTATCCTCTCAGATGAAGGACAATGGGTCATTTTTTACACAAGTTAATTTTGGTTGGTTCTGATTATAGATTGGTTCTGTGATCCTCATCATTAGTATCATGTGCGCCCGCAATGGAGATCACATATATGGTCAATTCTAAAACAAATATTTGAAAATCGAAGAGAAAGAAGGAATTTTTTTTTCAGTTATAGTGTATTCATTTGTCAGAATCAGAAAGGGACTAACATAAAAAATAAATAAATAACACAATCTGTTCAAATGGTGGCAAGAGAATAACTTTCCTGAGCCCTTTGATTTAGCAAGTAAGTTTAAATATAAGCCAGAGAGAGCAGTATTTGGAGTGAGAGGTTATTTTCAGAGGTTGTACCCATACATGTGTTCCGAAAATCTTTGAACAAACTTTCAGGGGAGATAATGTAGTGAAAACAAACATTTTTTTTTTTTTCTGTACAGGAAACCAGCATCACAATCCACTTATTCCATCAAAAATACAGGATGTATCACTAATACTCGCTGAAACGGAATTTTCGTTTAAAACTTTAACAATAATGAAGATATTTCAGCGAGATTTTCTTCTTTTTAACTTTGCTTGTATGAAATGTGATGACATCATTGGAAGTGACTAGATTTTGGTCAATGACACCAGCATATGTATTGTCAGCTGCAATCTGAATAAAAGAATGTCTAGCTCAGTATTGTTTGGATATGAATGGTGGCAATTTCCAGCACTTCTCATCATGTCATCATATTTCACAGAAATCAAAGTAAATCTGTTGAAAATATCCTTACAATATATTCATTAATGTTAAAGTTACAAACAAAAATCCCTGTGATGAGGCACGCTGCATTTTTGGCTGAATAAATATATTG
The DNA here is from genome assembly GCA_963931845.1 of Maratus michaelseni. Taxonomy (NCBI): domain Eukaryota; kingdom Metazoa; phylum Arthropoda; class Arachnida; order Araneae; family Salticidae; genus Maratus; species Maratus michaelseni. The sequence goes on along the minus strand of OZ007591.1, from coordinate 71,531,127 downwards.
TGATTCTGGTTTCCTTTTCAGAAACTGTTTGTTTATTTTCACGCATTTCTGAAAGTTTGTTCCACTTTGTTTAGAAACACCCTGTTTGTGAAAAAGCAAGAAACAGATTAATTACTATTACCAGACAATATTCAGGAACTTGTATCTGTACATGATTAATTCAGCCTGTGATGGTCGTCATTAATAATTAATTTTCTCAAGTGTCACTTTTTAAACAGCAAATAAATGTAAAAGAATTCGCTGTTATTTAAATATGATTCTATTTCTGATTTTTTTAACATTTAAGACAGGATTCCGATATGGACAAATTCCGTTTTTACAGGTTTTACTAAACAAAATAAAACCTGTAAAATCAGAATAGCTAGGAACCGGAAAAATATTCCATCTTAGCAGTTAGATTTGTACAGTATTCCTTGTGGCTAAATGATAATTATTTTTTTCGTTAGAGACAAGTCTGCTTTCACAGGTTTTGCTGTATTAAGTTCCATGTGATGCAGACCAACGGAAAGTGTGGTACTAAAAGAAATATAAAAGAATTTTTGCATCATAAAAATCGGCCCTTTTGACGTGCCGTGCAGTAGTTTCGCGGAAGGAATCTTGGAAGTCTTGAAAATTTGAACGTCCAGTGTATAAATCGGGCACACTAGTTGTGATACTTTTTATTGTTCTTCAAAGGTTTCGAAGCAAAGCGCACAAAATTAACAAAATAAATTATTCCCATGGGAGGTGATAAATGTGTTAGATCCCCTCTATAGTACTATACTGTCGCATTTTGTTGTTGCGCGACAAAAGAATGATCACATCAAACAAACTGAAAAAGGTTCCGCACTCCGTCGCGTTGGTGTAATTTAACCTAGGAGCGAGCAGACTACTTTTTTCCTGATCGGAACGTCTCTTGTGGTCATTCGCTCTCTTTGATGTTTTATGACTTCTTTAGCTTGTCCAGAGGTCAGCAGGGGACGTCGCTGACAAGTTTATCTTCACTTCTTCATTTTGTTGAGACCCCCCCTTTCTTTTGTTGATGACCACAGAACCTTTGGAAAACAAAGGCAAGGCAGAACGATTTACGACTGTTTAAGCAAGCGTTGTCTGTACGCAGCCTTACGGGTCAGAAAGAAAAAATATATACTATTAACAATTTGGGACAAACATTGTCAAGCCTTAACGCAGGCATCGTCCTGTTTATTACATGCGTGTCCCTGAAACTCCCACGCGCTCGGTCGGTTTCTACTTTAGTAGACTTCAGAAAAGTATACACTAATGGTTTCCCCATGGTGTTTGGAAATGAGGCTCAGAGGGTGGTTTTTGTAGAAAGTTGAAAATCTTCTTTCACTGTCTCTGAATGAGCTGAATATATTATAGCTGAATATACTGAGCTGCTGAAGTTGAAAGAGACTATATTTAATGAGAGAGAATTTAAACTGTATAATAGAAGGCCGTTTTTATTGTAGCACAAAGCGTTTTTAAATGATAATAATAATAAAGAAGAGTCAGTCCTTTGAAAAAACGGCATTGACGTGGGAAAAAAATGCTTTAGAAAAAGTTTTTTTTATTATTTTTTTAAGGTGGTTCTCAAATTCCCTGCTCAATAACGGGAAACTTTCTGACTCATTTTTAAACGTAAAAGCATAATTGGCAGGCCGAGTATTGATGCGATTTGGAACCGAATAGAGATTTCCATTTTTTAATAAATTACTTATCGAGTTATAAGCGATTCTTATCACGTGACGACATGTTTTTACGCTTTCTCGTGCTGCCGTGATAGGAATTCGGTTCAAAACGCCGATTTTTGACAATATTTTCTGAAAGATCTTCTGCCTTTACCTAAAAAGGGAAAACGTCTTTCGATTACATAGTTTCTGAATAAGAACACTTGATAATTTCATACGTTTCCGAACGAAAATAAATTCAGAAATGTGTCAGAAAGTATCTCTTTTAGATTTAAGAACAGCCTTAAGGCTATTCTAAAAAAAAAAAAAAAAAAAAAAAAAAAAAAAATCCCTATCAAAAAACGCGAAGCTTTTTAACACGTTCACAAACTTATTTTTTAAATGTAGAACCATGAAACTGGTAGACCTAATTATTGAAATGATTTCGAATCAAATGGCGTTTTTCCTTTTTCAATAAATGCATTACATCTTGAGTTTTATAACGATTGTTGTCTCGTGACGATCTTTCTAGAGCTACCGCGCCCAGAAATACCAAAAAGGGAAAAAAAATGCTTCAGAAAAAGTTCTTTTTAAGACGATTCTAAAAATAAATAAATAAATAAAAATCCCTATCAAAAAATGCGAAGCTTCCGACACATTCATAAACTCATTTCTTAAACGCAAAACCATGAAATTGGCAGGCATAACTATCAAAATGATTTGGAATCTTCAAAAGCTCACTTTTATTTTTTGCTCAGAATTCAGGCATTACAATTTATTTTAGCTCATACGATGTGGAATATTTTGAAAATTAAGGATTTTCACTGTTTATAACGATTAGTGTTGCCAAGTATGTACCGATTTACGCCGGACGTCCCGATTTTCATGGGCTCAGACCTGTCCCATATAATCACTGGGTGAGATGCAAAATATCTGAATTTTTCATGATGCATTTTTTTTCCCTACACAGCAAAAAAAGGGTGTTGATTTTACAGTATAATACTGGCATCCCAGCTGCATTATACCGTAACATTATAACAGTAATAAGCAGTAAAATAAGACGTAATACGCTACCGTGTGTGCGTGCATTTTATACACATGTCATATATATATGACATGTGTATAAAATGTAATATGACATATGACATGTGTATAAAATGTAATGTGGCATATAAGACGCAAATAACATGAATGTGGCGTATATTGCATACATATGAGCGTTTGGAGTGTATATATGCGTATATATGATGCATATATAAAGCTTTGCGATGATCTTGGCGAAATCGTAATTGTGGGGCCGCTATAACCCAAAAGTACCATGTAATTTTTTTTTTTTTCGATTCGTCATATTTAAATTTATATATCTGAATTTCTACACTGTAATCATTTGCATGAAACTGTCCAGTCATATAATGTATTATTATTATTATTATTATTATTATTGTAAATCCTGAAGATAAATTAATATTTATTGAAGCGGAGCGAGCCGAAAGTGAACGTAATGTATCCACTCCAATCTGGCAACAATTACAATGTAACTTACCATAAACGTAGATCACAGTAAGAGAGAGGTAATAACGTGGCTCGATTTTAAATATTCGTAACCACAAAATAAGATCACTAAGTATAATTAAAATCTAGAAAAATGCTTAAGTGATACTAAAATAAAACAACAAAAGGCTTATAAAAACCTTTTAAATGATCCAACATACGTTTCAACGCTCATTACGGCGTCATTTTCAAGAAAATATAATCATAAACAAAGTATTCTTGTAAATTTTTAAAAACACTTAAGCATTTTTCTAGATTTTAAATATTCGATTTGTGTCCTGGGTAATTAAAGGTAATTTAACAATGAATGCAATTTAATTGTAGTATCTATTTTTCTACGGTTTATTTTTATAAAGTAGTATTTACTTTTGAAACCGATATTCTCTTGAGAGCTATACGTTCATCTCTGGTCCGATATAGTTATCTGAATTTCACAGACACAGACACCTGCTGTGCTTCAGTACAAATACTTGACTCAGCCTAGTTCTTTTTCGTACTCAAAAATGAAAAACAACAAAAAAAAAAGGTATGCAAAAAAGCGGTATTCTTTAAGAAGCTATTAAATAATTAGGTACTTCTCTATTATCCTGTTGTGGGTTTTGGGGTTCTTTCTAAAACACAACTTACTTAAACTTAAAAAAGCACATTTATTACTCAATCTTCACTTGACAATTAAATATTTAAAAAAAAAATAAGTATACCCTGATTAGCTCCACTGAAATCTGTTGCCATGAAAAAGGGAGCAAATTATATTAAACTAAACAAAATATCAAAACTTAAAAATCCGCATAGGTTAATATAACAATGATAATTTTGAACTCATTATTTTAAGACAGTATTAAGTGTAGTAAGGGGCAACAGATTTCTAAATCAAGTAGCATACTGGATTGCATAAAGAACACCCAACTCCACTCCAACCCGATCAAGCTCAAATCTCCATACACATTAAATTAACAAAAGTGTAATCATCATATAATTTGGAAAAATGCAGATAACCTGAAATTCCTCCAATATGAGGACCAAAAGGAGAAGGAGTTAAATCCGTTAATAGAATAGGGATATGATGATGTACAAAATTTTAGAACAACTATGGAGATTGCGAACAAGATCAGATCGGTTAACCAGGAATCGTATAGTGGCTATATAATAACTGAAAAACCTTTTTTTTTTTTTTTGTTAAAAAACAACCATTTTGTTGTTTGTTTTGAATAATACTTCAAAGAAAGGATAAATAAAATTTAGATTAATCAATTAAGAAATTAGACTTAATTTTATTTTAGCATCAATTATCAGCATATCCATTACTGAGATAGGAACAATAATTACATCTAATAACCTAACGTAAGCCTCAATTAATTTTCAAATAAATTATTACTATGAATTTAAAATTTAAGAAATTAAAAAAAAAATATTAATTTAGTAAGATCATAGCTTTCATAATCTTACTCACAGTAATTGAGTGGTCAAGCCTCACTTATAGGATTGCTGAAGATATAAGAATACTAAATAAAGATCATATAAAAAAAACATACTATATTTGAGAATAAACAAAAACTTTCTTTATTTGAATAATTAAAAATTATAAAAGTAAGGTAGTTCTCAAACAAAATATAATAATAACATAATAACAAAGTTGATCAAAAAAAAAAAAAAATACTGAAATTACTTATTATAACACTTTACATTAAGCAGCAAAGTCCCTAAAATTACCACAATACCATGATTTAAAGATGGATCAACTTTTCAAAATTTAGTTATTGATTAATTTTCAATTAAATATCATAAATCTTAAACTATTAACAAACCAGCAATTCAAATGTCGTTCAATCATAAAAAAAACAGGTTACATGTTAATCATCTTAAAATACCAATAATTATATTTTTTTGTTTCTCCAGGTATTTATAAATATTACAACAGTAGACAACATGTAATAAAGAAGAAATATGGGTTACTTACAATATACTTTGATATTTACTACCGTCAATGTGGGCACACTTCTTTGCATACATGTTAGTCTGCCATAATCTCTTTTTTTTTTTTAACCTATTCTTTTCAGCTGCCTCTACGAGTCAACACCGTTACTCCATACATCACTTGGAGATTTTGATTTATTCCCGATTCAAAACGTCGTCACATCACCGATACCTTGTAAAGCGGGCAAGTCTACTCAGCTAGTCACACCAGCCTTCTTAGTCTAGGATTAATAATGCCCCATCTCCAGAAATGATGCTCGTCTAATCATTAATTCATTTTTCGTCAAGGCATCAATAACAACCGCCGCTTAAGAAGTCAACACAAGACAACACTTTTTCTAGGAACGCCGCTACTACATGATGGGTCAAACATATTTTCTTTTCATTCGCCCTCTATCAGATACAGATCCTTACTTCGAAAATGCCCTTATAGCCTCTTTTCATCATAACCTCATGATTTAGGATAATTAATGTAGGGCCATCAATGCCCCACTCTCAAAAAAAATCTTCCAGAAACCTGTCCGCCTTCAACAACTTCGCGATCCAGCCCACAGGCCAGTCTTCGAGCCCCGTAATAAGTCGAATTTTTTTTACGAGTCAAACGACAGGTCTCTTGGCCAAGCAACAAGTGTCGTAAACATTCATTCTCCCGCGCTGCTTGAAAAACGGGACCGATCCACTCTGCCAGGGGTACGGGAATGGAAACAAAAGGGAAAATGGACTCTCCTTGAAGGCACCAGCCTGTCGTTCCACCCTGCCAGCCGCTTCATGGGGGAAGGCAGCCATGTTTCACCCCCATGGCGTGTGCTGAAGGGGGGTCCTGTGAGCCTCTGTTGACCTGGGCGCCAGCTATCCGCCTGATAGCAGAGCCCATTGAAGCCTGTCGTAAGCTTACAAAGCCTAATTGCGTATATAGTACACTCATAAGATAACGTAATTCCTATACAGGGCGGACGGTCTTTCTTTTAACCAAAACTAGACTAGGTGACTACAACACATGATTCAAGGGTATGGGAGAAAACGTACACGACTGCCCAATACACTATGTGTGGTCTTTTACTGAGAAACCTCCCTCCCTGCTATTTATCTTTCGTATTTGAAAACAGGAAGCAAAGCTAGACTATAAACGTTGAATTTACTTTGCAAAAAGAAAAAGAAAGAAGAAAAAATAAAAACTGATTTTATTATTATTATTACAATTACTTTTATTTATTTAAATTTTTATTAGAAACAGAAGAAAAAAGAGTGCTTTTAAATAAATGTAGAGAAAGTGATTTAAATAATTAATGTAGATTAAAAAAAAAATTGGTTGAAACCAACCGTAACAAGATTGCTCCCCCCGGCTAATTAAAAAAAAATTTTTTGAGAAAACAAATTATTTTTTTTTGAAAGGTAACTGGGTACCACATGGCATGCTGGGACCTCAACACTGAAAAAACTGACCCACAAACACAGATCATACATCGATCCGGGACGGGATCCAGAGAGTTCACCGCTGAAATACCACCCTGACAATATATTCCGGATATATACAACCAGAGCTCGCACATCCGTAGAAACCATTACCTAAAATATTACCTGAAACATGACCATAAAAGAGTACTACCAGAGGAGGGACCACAAGGCTGATTTTACCACTAAAATGACCAAGATATTCTCTGCACCTGTAAAAGAACACATGTTCCACCTGACTGTGAAACCTCATTTCCCTACTACTGTCATTCCTACGCATAACTGCATCCTACCTGAAATTTCTGGTAACAGAACTGTAAATAATACATAAATTGAATTTTGAGAAAAAAAAAAAAAAATTAGCCGAAAAAGAAGAGAAGTGCCCACTGATTAATTGTCACTATACTGCTTATATACATAACTTCAATAATTGGCATCACAGTATATTACAACACTATCTATTAATGTAAATAAGTACTAGTAATATCATAGTTACAACACTGTAAATGTCAATGAAATTTGTAAAACACATATTAATTCTATTATACAAAAATACACAAGAGCAACTGGTGACACACAAAAAAAAATATATACATATACATCTGTAAGACACAAATTATGGTATCACAGACCATGTTAGAGAATTACGCACACAATTATAACATTTTTCTACAAGAAGCCATGTTGTTTTTGAGAAAAGTCCAATGATTCGGTTCACTGTGCAGATTTTACAAATGCACTTACAAGTAATGTGCATGGGAAAGAGTATCTCTGCCTCTGTGCTACTTATAGCAAAAGCAGTTTCGGGCCTTTTGGGCACTACAGGGAAAACATTCCACAAAATAAAATAAAAAACAGGGGTGGTGACATATATCACCAGGAAGGAAAACACACATTCCACAAAAATAGGAAGTAGAATAAATAAAATAGTTAATTTTAGCACTTTTAGCCACACACAACAACATATAGGCATGTACATGAGACAGTATGTACAAGAAAAAGAAAAAGGGTCCACACTTCTTAAAGTTTAAGCTCAAATAAAACCACAAACTGTATAGTAAATAATAAATCTATCTAGTTAAAATGTAGAAATTAAAGTAAACACATACTTAAAAAGTTATATACAAAACACTGATGCATTAAAAAAAACTGAACTAAACAGATCTACCTCGGCAAAAGGGCATACAAAACACAACATCCTAAAAAAATTTTAAAGTAACCAAAATTACATTCGTTTTTTTTTTTTTTTTTTTTTTTTTTTTTTTGCAAAAATATACCCAAAATCTACGAAAACGGGGTGCAGACGGGTATATACCACATAATCTACCATAAAACAGACAAAAACCTTAAGTATAGGCATAAAAAGGGTTAAAAATGCCTACATGAGAGTATCAACACACAACCAAAACAAACCTTTAATACGCTAGAAAAACTAAGTTCCGTTTTAAAAATGTCAAAAAAAATAATTAAATATACATACACATTAACTAAACTATAAATAAATACAAATAAACAAGGTAAAATTGAATAAAAATGCTTGAATAACGAAAAAAGGTAGTTAGTATTTATAATTCGGACGGTCTCTTCTATCCCGTAGCGAATAGTCGGTTCTAGAAATCGATATTGAACGACTACTTCTATTCGATTTAGCAGCTGGACGAATCGATGAACGAGACCTGCGCGAATCGCTGTGTTCAGCAGTTGAACTGCTTTTTGCCGTGGCTGAATTTTTACCTACGCGCATTTCACTGCCTTCTGCCGTTGCTAAATTTTTATTTACGCACATCTCGTTATTCTCTGCCGCTGCAACCTCCGGAGAAATGGGAGGTGGGGGAGAGGGATTTATGATTTCAGTCGCGTCGCTGTCTGTTTCCTCCACTTCTGGCGCTACCGGAGTTTCGCTATTGTTGACGTTCACTACTGCTGGTGCGTGGTTACTATCATATGGTGCCCAGGGAATGAATCGGTTACGCTTACACCTGCGTACAGGAGGAGAATCGCGCGGTTGGTGTGGTGAATCAATGGTCACGTTTTCAGTCGATCCCAGGCCAATTGTTTGTTTTGGTTCACTGGACCAGATGGGGAGTCTGTCTTTGAAGGAAGACAACCTGTCAACATGGACAACCTGACAATTTTTGGGATTAGCAACTAGCGCTATTTTAAAATTAACTTCATTTAGCTTCTCAATTATAGTAAAAGGACCATTATTTTGCTTGCTTAATTTTTTTGTATTACCAGGGGCGACTGTGGGTGTAAATAACCACACAAGATCTCCTATTTTAAAATTTTTATCAACAGCTGTCTTTTCACGGTATTTTTCCTGCTGCTCAGAAACTTTAATTAAATTACTATGTACTTCAGTGTATACTTTTTGAAGAGCTGGGATTAAGAGTTCACAAAAAGAGGGTGCATCATTATAATTAAAAGAAGGTGGTTGAGAAAAGAGATTATATGGTAGATTCATATTTCTGCCATACATAACTGCAGCTGGGCTAAGTTTAGTTGATGAGTGGACAGCTGAACGCATAGCTAGTAGCGCAAATTTTAGTTTAGTGTCCCAGTCAGATTGATTTTGGTTGACTATGTGACAAAGTGCATTTTTAAGAGTACGATTCTGTCTCTCCACTTGCGAGTTGCCAGCCGGGTGATAAGATGAGGTCTTAATATGTTTAATACCAAACATTTTATATACGTGCTCTATCGCATCTGAAATTAGATTCTTCGCATTGTCCGTCGTAATAAAACAGGGTGCTCCGTAGCGTGAGATGAAGTCAGCTAAAGTGTCCGCAATGACATCTGAAGTGGTTGAACTAACCGCATATGCTTCTGGCCACTTAGTAAATGAATCTATATATGCGACAATATACTTATTTCCTGAAAAAGTTTGTGGTAAGGGTCCAATGAGATCCAAATGAACCTTGTTCATGGGAAACTGGGGGGTCGGCATACGTTGCAGAGGGGCGAGCTGGTTCGCTCTATAAGCTCTCTTCTGCTGGCAACTAATACATGACTCCACTAGATGCTTGACATCTGACGACATTCCTGGCCAATAGAAGTGCTCACGAATGCGATCAATGGTCTTTTGAAAGGCTTGATGACAAGCCGCTAGGGACTCATGTGTTAGTGCAAAAACTTGAGTAACCAATTCTTTTGGCACGACTAACTTTACAGATTTATTCAAAATAGCTGACTCCCTTGTATCCTCACAAACTAAAATGTCATCTCTAAAAAAAAATTTCATGTATTTAGGAGCAATTTCTACACCTTGGTCTAGTTTTCTTGCAATCTCGCAGCATTTCTTGTCTGATTTTTGTAATTCACCAATTTTTTCAAGTAGATTAGAATGAGGCATAAAAGTAACTTCCTTTTCGACTTGTATACAAAAATTACAATTAACAGTATCATTGGAGTTATCATTGTTGACATACCTCGAAAGGAAGTCTGCGACACTGTTACACTTACCTTTAACAAACTTGATTGTAAAATTAAAGTCTGAGAGAGTGCAGATCCATTTAGCCATGCGAGATGTAGGGTCGTGAATTTTTAACATAAATGTTAGAGGTGCATGGTCTGTATAGATGAAAAAATGGGTATTAGCAATGTAACATTTAAAGTGGGCAGTAGCCCAAACTAAAGCTAGTAATTCCCTTTCAGTGGTGGAGTAGCGGGTCTCAGCATCTTTCAATTTTCTGCTGGCAAAGGCAACAGGATGGAGCATGTTATTTTCATCTAATTGTGATAACACTGCCCCTAATGCTTCGCCACTGGCATCACTATATAAGTGGAATTCTTTCTCAAAATCAGGGAGTGCAAGACATGGTTTTGAAATAAGAGCCATTTTAAGGTCTTCAAATTCTTTCTGTGCATCTTCATTCCACGAAAATTTTCCTGTCTCTTTCGTTAAGTTGATTAGATTTTTAGCTCTCTTAGTAAAATCTGGTATAAATCTCCTATAGAAAGATAGAGTTCCAATAAATGACCTAACAGCCTTTCGGGTAGTTGGAGGTTTAAAATTTTCTATTACGGCAATATTTTTATTGATAGGTGATACTTGGCCACTACAAATCTCAAAACCTAGATATTGTATTTTATTCGAAAGGAAAGTGCATTTACTGGGCTTAAGTTTAAGTTTATGCAGTCTTAACCTTTCAAAGACCATGCTAAGCTTCTCAAAATGAGAATTAACATCACTGGAGGCAATTACAATGTCGTCGATATAAACAAGAATTCCAAGATTGCCTAAATCACCGAAAATAGCATTCATAAGTCTTTGGAAACTGTTACCTGAATTTGAGAGCCCAAAACAGTTACGGGTCCACTCAAAAAGTCCCTTGTGGGTGATTATTGCAGTTTTATGCCTATCCTCTGGGCGAATAACCTGTTGAAAAAAACCACTAGTTAAATCTAGCGTTGAAAAAAATTTAGCCCCGCTTAAAGCATCAACCGAGTCGGTGATGTTAGGTATTGGATAAGCATCTTTAACAAGATTTTTATTTAGTCTTCTGTAGTCAACAGCAAGTCGATAGGAACCGTCTGATTTCCGAACCAGAATAACCGGAGAAGCAAATTCAGACATGGAAGGGGAAATTATGTCCGCCTGTAACAAAGTATTAAGTTGGTCTTCCATTTCTTGACGTAATTTGTAGGGGACTCTATAAGCTTTGCCTTTAACTGGTTTATTTGAAGTTAAGTTAATTTCATGCGGGATTGTATCACAGCCGGGTAAATCTAAGACCGATGCTGCAAATACATCTTTGTTTTTGTCTAGAAAATTTTGCATTTTAAGTTTTAATGGGGGTTCTAAATGATCTAAATTAATTTCAGAGCTCCAAGTGAGATCAGCGTGATCAAAGTCACCAATTGGAGGGGCCAAATTTATATTATAGGTTAATTTATTATCAGTTACGGGTATATTTGACTGGTCTACACATTTTTGAATTTTGGCAACAAAGGTTCCTTTATTTAAATGAATACTATTGTCTGAAAAATTTGCAAATGAGATATATAGGCCATGTTCTTTAGTGCAAATGGCTCTGGAGGTAAGGAGACCTTGATTTAAATTTTTCGCCAAAGGTTCTAACATAACAATATCATTTTCCTTAATAAAATTTTCCTTATAACTTTTAACCTGGGCTAACATTTTTGACTGCGGGGGAATTGAAATTTTGCTACATAACACAGCGAAACTTATATTTTTATTTTTATTGGTTTTATCACTACTGCTATCTTCATTGCTCTCCTCCTCGACTTCAGGTACCTTATCCTCTATACTTACCAAATCTTCACTTTCATCAATATTACAAATTTCAGTAGTCTCTTCAGCTAAATTACCCTGAGTTACCTGACTCGCTGCTGAAAGAATGTTGTCGACACTTTGAATACTTGAAAAATTTTCAGTGTTATTACCCTCAGAGCTACCGCCTGATGTTGTTTGCATGCAAAAGTTCTGCGCAACACTTTCAACTTCCTTATCTGACTCAGTTTGAATGACTATCTCAACATCTTTTCCCATATTACTCAACTGCGGGTCCTGAACTACCATATTTTCACTACTATGATTCCCATTTTCAATATTAACTGAGTCATGAACTTTCTCACATGCACAATTTTCAGGAGGGCTATTTGCATGACTACTTTTTGAATTCTCCCCTACTTTGTTGACACATTTTATATTTACAGAATTATTTTTAACACAATCATTATTTATACAATTATTATTAGAATTTACACTATATACAGAGTTAGAAATATTTACAGAATTAGTAGCAAGACAAGTATTACACCCTGAAGTATTACTTGGGGTTTCTACGCTTTGTTTACATTGGCCTGAAACTGGCACTTTAAGAGCGACAGCATTTGTATCACAATTTATACTTGCCCGGTACTCTTTCAGAAATGGCATTCCCAAAATCATATTAAATTCCTCTGCTAATTTACCTTCCACTACATAGAATTCAGCTTGACATTGAACATTATCAAAAACAAATTTTAAAAATACTTTCTTATTTAGGTGAACTTTCTCACCGGTGACAGTCATAATGGGGATATTGCAATTCTCCATTTCAAAATTCTCTAAACAGTTACAATCAGTACCACTCAGGAGATTAATTGCAGAACCCGTGTCACATAATGCATTTAGGCAAACTTTATTTATGTAAATTCTTGCAGTTGGTAATGTATATGATTGGGGCTGAAACATACTATACACAGTTGGGGGGTCCAGGGGCCTGTTGGGGATCGACTTGACCACATCTGATCCGGCCACTAATAGTTTAAAGCCTCACTTTCATTGTTAGCTACTGGGGTGTTATTTACCGCCTGCTCTTCATTTCTGTTCGCAGCTGTGCTCCTATTGTTTTGGTAATAACCACCTCTTCTTCCCCTATATCCGCCTCGCTGATTGTGGTTCCCTCTAGGATTTTCACCTCTGTTTCTATAATTTTGCCCACGGCTCCTGAAATTTTGACCACCTCCCCTTCTAAAATTATAATCGACAAAATTTAGTGGACAATCTCTGACATAGTGGCCTTGTACGGAACACCTATAGCAGGTTACGGGTCTTACTTCCTGGTTATTTTCCTGCATATCCCTAGCCCTAAGATCAACTAAACTGTCTATCTTAGCTGCTAAAACATCAATTTGAGATTTTAGTTGGTCTATCTCCTTCTTTTGTGAGCTATCTTGCTGAAAAACAGCAGCACAGGGTAGGTTTTGGGTCAAATTAGGGTTGAGAATTTCCTCGCGGTGGTTGTAGAAAGGGTTAATGCTCCTATAAGCCTTTTCCTCAAGAAGCGCAATTTTGAGGACTTCTTCTGGGGATTGTGGATTTCTCGCAATTACCCCCTTTCGCACTTCTGGTGTAAGGTTGCTCAAAAGCATGGAGTGGAGTAGAGCCGTTCGGCTTTTATCGACTACTTCACCCTGGATACCTTCAATTACAAGGGCTCTTAATGACATATCATATGCCTTGTCATAAAACTCCTGAACCCTCATATTGGGTGGCTGTTTAAAATTTAGAAAGTGACTGAGGGCAACATCTGGTGTGGCCTGTGAAGTATAACTCTCTTTTAAGATTTTTAATGGCTCATCAGATGTTTTTGCTTTGTGAATTTTTATTCGCCTAGAAGCAGCTCCTGAAAGTCTAGCAAGTAAAACAAACTTCTTTTCCTCCTCAGTCCAGTCGAATAATTTTGAAAAACTCTCAAATTTCTCAGAAAAATCTGAGAAGCAGACTGAGCTGGCCTCTCCATTGAATGGGGGAATATTAGACAAATTATCCACTAAAGCATTTTTTCGCTGAATAGTGGCAATTGCTTCCGAGTGCTTATCAGCCATAGTTAGAGTTAGAAAATGACAAACAAACCAAAAAAAAATGAAAAAAGGGGGGGGAACAACTTAAAAATGAGAAAAAGAGAGGGGAAAGGAAAACCTTATAAATACATAAAACTTAAGTACAGGACTATGCTTTTTGTAAATAAGAAAAGGTTATGCTCACAAGACATAATTTTGACTGGGAATTGTCGCTTACTAGCACAGAGAGAGAGCCTAGACCTCTTTTTACACTTGAACATATAAATAAAATTTTAATTGCAAAAACACCCAGTTGCTCTTTGATACATAAATACATACAAGTAAAAAAAAATCAATAACCCAGAGACCGAATTGTTACGGCTCCATTTGTTGTGGGTTTTGGGGTTCTTTCTAAAACACAACTTACTTAAACTTAAAAAAGCACATTTATTACTCAATCTTCACTTGACAATTAAATATTTAAAAAAAAAATAAGTATACCCTGATTAGCTCCACTGAAATCTGTTGCCATGGAAAAGGGAGCAAATTATATTAAACTAAACAAAATATCAAAACTTAAAAATCCGCATAGGTTAATATAACAATGATAATTTTGAACTCATTATTTTAAGACAGTATTAAGTGTAGTAAGGGGCAACAGATTTCTAAATCAAGTAGCATACTGGATTGCATAAAGAACACCCAACTCCACTCCAACCCGATCAAGCTCAAATCTCCATACACATTAAATTAACAAAAGTGTAATCATCATATAATTTGGAAAAATGCAGATAACCTGAAATTCCTCCAATATGAGGACCAAAAGGAGAAGGAGTTAAATCCGTTAATAGAATAGGGATATGATGATGTACAAAATTTTAGAACAACTATGGAGATTGCGAACAAGATCAGATCGGTTAACCAGGAATCGTATAGTGGCTATATAATAACTGAAAAACCTTTTTTTTTTTTTTTTGTTAAAAAACAACCATTTTGTTGTTTGTTTTGAATAATACTTCAAAGAAAGGATAAATAAAATTTAGATTAATCAATTAAGAAATTAGACTTAATTTTATTTTAGCATCAATTATCAGCATATCCATTACTGAGATAGGAACAATAATTACATCTAATAACCTAACGTAAGCCTCAATTAATTTTCAAATAAATTATTACTATGAATTTAAAATTTAAGAAATTAAAAAAAAATATTAATTTAGTAAGATCATAGCTTTCATAATCTTACTCACAGTAATTGAGTGGTCAAGCCTCACTTATAGGATTGCTGAAGATATAAGAATACTAAATAAAGATCATATAAAAAAAACATACTATATTTGAGAATAAACAAAAACTTTCTTTATTTGAATAATTAAAAATTATAAAAGTAAGGTAGTTCTCAAACAAAATATAATAATAACATAATAACAAAGTTGATCAAAAAAAAAAAAAAAATACTGAAATTACTTATTATAACACTTTACATTAAGCAGCAAAGTCCCTAAAATTACCACAATACCATGATTTAAAGATGGATCAACTTTTCAAAATTTAGTTATTGATTAATTTTCAATTAAATATCATAAATCTTAAACTATTAACAAACCAGCAATTCAAATGTCGTTCAATCATAAAAAAAACAGGTTACATGTTAATCATCTTAAAATACCAATAATTATATTTTTTTGTTTCTCCAGGTATTTATAAATATTACAACAGTAGACAACATGTAATAAAGAAGAAATATGGGTTACTTACAATATACTTTGATATTTACTACCGTCAATGTGGGCACACTTCTTTGCATACATGTTAGTCTGCCATAATCTCTTTTTTTTTTTTAACCTATTCTTTTCAGCTGCCTCTACGAGTCAACACCGTTACTCCATACATCACTTGGAGATTTTGATTTATTCCCGATTCAAAACGTCGTCACATCACCGATACCTTGTAAAGCGGGCAAGTCTACTCAGCTAGTCACACCAGCCTTCTTAGTCTAGGATTAATAATGCCCCATCTCCAGAAATGATGCTCGTCTAATCATTAATTCATTTTTCGTCAAGGCATCAATAACAACCGCCGCTTAAGAAGTCAACACAAGACAACACTTTTTCTAGGAACGCCGCTACTACATGATGGGTCAAACATATTTTCTTTTCATTCGCCCTCTATCAGATACAGATCCTTACTTCGAAAATGCCCTTATAGCCTCTTTTCATCATAACCTCATGATTTAGGATAATTAATGTAGGGCCATCAATGCCCCACTCTCAAAAAAAATCTTCCAGAAACCTGTCCGCCTTCAACAACTTCGCGATCCAGCCCACAGGCCAGTCTTCGAGCCCCGTAATAAGTCGAATTTTTTTTACGAGTCAAACGACAGGTCTCTTGGCCAAGCAACAAGTGTCGTAAACATTCATTCTCCCGCGCTGCTTGAAAAACGGGACCGATCCACTCTGCCAGGGGTACGGGAATGGAAACAAAAGGGAAAATGGACTCTCCTTGAAGGCACCAGCCTGTCGTTCCACCCTGCCAGCCGCTTCATGGGGGAAGGCAGCCATGTTTCACCCCCATGGCGTGTGCTGAAGGGGGGTCCTGTGAGCCTCTGTTGACCTGGGCGCCAGCTATCCGCCTGATAGCAGAGCCCATTGAAGCCTGTCGTAAGCTTACAAAGCCTAATTGCGTATATAGTACACTCATAAGATAACGTAATTCCTATACAGGGCGGACGGTCTTTCTTTTAACCAAAACTAGACTAGGTGACTACAACACATGATTCAAGGGTATGGGAGAAAACGTACACGACTGCCCAATACACTATGTGTGGTCTTTTACTGAGAAACCTCCCTCCCTGCTATTTATCTTTCGTATTTGAAAACAGGAAGCAAAGCTAGACTATAAACGTTGAATTTACTTTGCAAAAAGAAAAAGAAAGAAGAAAAAATAAAAACTGATTTTATTATTATTATTACAATTACTTTTATTTATTTAAATTTTTATTAGAAACAGAAGAAAAAAGAGTGCTTTTAAATAAATGTAGAGAAAGTGATTTAAATAATTAATGTAGATTAAAAAAAAAATTGGTTGAAACCAACCGTAACAATCCCATCGACCACTTTTCATAACAAAAAACTATCGCCAAACTGTAACGCCAAATAAACGGGAGAACGTTTATCAAAATAAATAAATAAAATATAAGAATTTAAAGACACAGTTGTTATTTTAATTAATGAAATAACTAATAAATCAGTAAAACATAATGAAAAATACACGCAAATGTCGAATTAAAAACCACATGATGACATAACAAACACGTATAATGCTTCTGACATCAAGTAAATGGGACTGCATTTTTGGCGTTTAATCTTACAGTTTGGCGATGATAGTTTTTTGCTATGAAAAGTGGTCGACAGGATAATAGAGAAGTACCAAATTATATTTAAAGATATTAAATAATAATACTTTTAATTTCTATAAAATAAGTAATTTTTTTTTTTTTTTTTTTTTTTTTTTTTAGGCTTTACATTTGAAAAGAAATAAACATTTCAAGAAAAAAGAGTAAACAATATCAATAAACATTAATAATAACAATAAAATTAGAAAAATTCCGGACTATTTTAAAGGTTTATGCAGGAATGGATTTATATTTAGTATGATCACGTGCTCAATTATTAATAACGCAAAGGGTCATTTATTTGATCCACTGTCACTTTTATTTTAAATCCTATCGTGAATTTACATAATTTTAATGGAGTTCTAAACAAAATTATTTAATTAAATTGATTAAAATTACATAATATTAAAAGTACATAGCCACAACAACAGTTATTATTATCCAAGAAAACCTTTTGATTTACAAACAACTTTCCAAAGATAGAAGGGAAGTAAAATTCGCTTAGTTTAGGGTACTTGTCCTGTAAAGTCCTCTATACAAATCCATTTTACTTTCGTTCTCTTTCTTTCATCTAGTCGCTATGGTTACGACACTGGCACGACCCGAGTGGTGGTTACATGCTATATGACGTCACAAGCGACTGAAATTACCCACGCCCCACTCCCACGAATAAACTGTTTCGAGGTATTTAATTTTTGTTTTTTTAAATCCCATGAATGAATGAAAAACGAGGGGGGTGAGAGTGTATTAAGCCGAACAATTGTATTATTATTTTCATTATTCCCTGTTTCATTTTGTGAAGATAGTCGTGAGGAGTATTAATTATTATGTAAAAATATAGTTTTGAGTGTATGGTAAAAATATTTACATTTCAATGGCAATTTCCTTTTGAAGTAAGGGAATTGTAAAAGAACAAAGAAATGTATGCTACAATATGACGGTTTATTTATTTTTTCTTTATTCACTGAATAAAGATAGTTTTATTAACAGAGAGAATTGGTAGTTAAATAAATTGAGATCTTGAAACATACTAACTCTTATGTTTTCGAGTTAACTTATTGTCAGATGATTTTATTTACGCGCCAAAGTGGTCAAGACTAAAAATATTTTTAAATTTTTAAATCACTTTCATGCTAAAAACTGCATACTTAAGGCGATTTAAAAAAAAAAAAAAAAAAAAAAAATATCATTCAAAAACACGGATTTTTTTTTTTTTTTTTTTTTTACATATTCACGGACTCGTTATCAAGCATAAAAACATGAAAGTGCCAAGTTGAATTACCGAAGAAGCAATTGTTGTCTCATGAGGAGCTTTTTCGGGTTCTCGTTTCATCGTATCCCGAAAATCTGTTCAGAAAGCCGACAACATTTTCTGAGAAATCCTTTGTCTTTATCGAAAAATGGAAAACGATTCGATTTCTTAGTTTCTGAAAAAGATCTCCTGCCAATAAGACTATGCCTTTAAGAATAAATGCGATGAAATAAGAAACGTGACCTGTAACGTTGCTCATATGAGAATTGAATAATACGCATTGTCAACGACAATGTACTTGTATGCAAAATTTGAACAAAATCAGTTCATTCGATATATGATCTCAATGAAACACGTAGAAGACGATTTCGCCCCTAGGACCCTACCCCTGATACGGCACAACCCTGAAAATATTTAAATATATGCGTTCTTATCGATGACAATGAACTTCTGCGTAAATTTTTAACAAAATCGGCTCATTAGATATGTGATTTCAATTAAAAACATAAAAGGATGTTTTTGCCCCTGACAAAATATCAGTGTTGAATCCAGGGGGTGGCCCGGGGGGAATGTCCCCCCCGGAGCATTGAAATGTCCCCCCCCCCCGGAGTATTTGAAATTTTATGCTTTCAGAGGTCAAAAAGTGGAATTTCCCTCCCACCCGGAACTCTATAATGTCCCCCCCGGAGCTACAGAAATCCCTCCCGGAGAAAAGTGTCTGAATTCAACACTGCAAAATATGGTCCCGAAACTATATGAATATTGTTTTCTATCATCAACAATGAACACGTGCACATTTTAACAAAATCGGTTAGATTTGTGATTTCAATCAAAAATGTAGAAGAGAATTTCGTCCCTGGATCCTGCCCCTGATACGGCACTGCCATACAAATATTTAAATATGCGTTCTCATCGATGACAATAAATTTGTGCACAAAGTTTGAGAAAATTCGATTAGTTAGATATCTGCTTTCAATCAAAAACATTACAGAAGGTTTTTGCCCCTGGAGCCTGTCCCGGACAAAGTATGGTCCCGAAACTACATGAATATTGATCTTTATCATCAACAATGCATTTCATGTGCAGAACATTTGAACAAAATCGGTTTGTTAGACATGTGATTTTAATCAAAAACTTAAAAGAGTGTTTTTGCTCCTGAAACCTGCCCCTGACAAAGTATGGTCCTGACAATACATGATTGATCAACATATGTTGGTCAAAAATCGATTACAATATTTGACCCAGACATCCAAACAGACAGACAATAAATGAAATTAAATAAAAGCTTGTAAACATCTAAACCAATTTTGGAAAATTTATTTGAAAATATATCATATTTGGAATCTTCCGAAATCCTAATCCACAATACAGCAATCATTATAACAATGCTGCTGTTTTTTTTTCCACTCTTGATTAGTGTGCTTTTATCATGAATGATGCGACGTTTTTTCATTGATTGAAAGTAATAGGCAATTCTGTCCTTTAATAAACTTCTCATGCATTAACAAAGGATAAACTTTTGGATCCCGAAACAAAATCTTGTTCTATCAATGCTTTTTTAATTCCATATTTGTATTTATCAAAAAATTATTTGTTTGTATCAAATAGAATAATACTATATGTTACGATAATTCGGTAAGGTAAAGTTCCATTTCGATCGTTATATTAAACAAGCGGGAAAAATCCTGCCTTTACGGCAGACTCACGGCTTTTATCGTTGATATTTTTTCAGCCAAGTCTAACTCGTCAAAAAAAAAAAGTGTTTGTCAGCATAAGCCAGCTTCTCTACTTTAGAATTTAGTTAGCGCTCTAAGATTTTTTGTGAGGCTGGCGGAATATATTAGGAACAAATACACCAAGATTTAAAAAGATTCGGTGGCTAGAAGTTATTTTAATAAATATAACAGTGAAAAGATGTGGTTCCAATGGGCTGAGACGTGGCGAGGTAGATGTTGTTTACAAATGTGCTTTCTTAATAACACCCTTTAAACTATTTTTAATGGTTCAATACAGTTTAACACTTAATAGATAACTTAAAAAAAGTAATGAAAAGTTCTATGATAGCACCTTTTATGACGGATACAACTAAGAGAAGTTGTTTAACAAATGATGATTTAGCATTAATTGACGGGGTCTTGGAGATCGGTGGGGGGGAAGGGAGGGGGAGCTATACAAAACACAACTGCTCACGAGACCTTTAAAATGAATCCTCACTTGCAATTGAGAGATGGGACTTTAAAAGGGATGCTCCTTTTGCCCCCCTCTGGAGCCCCCCCCCCCTCAAGAGATACGTGAAAACCGAGGCGCCAAAAGAAGCGAAGTGAAAATACCTTTATGTGGTGTACAGTTAATTTTGGTGAAATTTTGGAGCTGTCCGGCCCATAGGAACAGAGAAAAATGGGAAAAACTAAAATAATTGTGAGAAATTGAAAAAATTAAATAAGAAAAGTTCTCCTGACAGGAGGGGGGGAGGAGCAGGGAGAGTAGGACCAGAAAAAAGTGCTTGACGAGATCAAACTTTTGATATGTTACATGATGGGGTTTGAACACCTTGAATGTCTGCCTCCGGGGAGGGGGTAACTCCGTTCCTATGGGAGATAGGGCCTCGGGACTCTCTTAGAAATGTCGGCCTCGACGAGTTTAACTTCGTTGGATCCTTTAGAAGAGGCCTACGTCCTCTGTGGGGCTTAAATGTGATGAGAAAGATGGGAAAAACTAAAATTTAAAAGGAGTTGAAACAGAGAAAAATGCTTCTTAAGATAGGGGGGGTGAAACGGGGAGAGTAGGACCAGACCATAGTGCTTACGAGATCTATCTAATATATTACATGAAGGGGTTTGAGCACCAAAAAGGTCTCCCCCCTGGGTGGTAACTTCGTTCTTATGGGAGATAGGGCCACGGAACCCCCTTAGAAACGTCCGCCACGACGCACAGTGGGGCAAAATCCCGAAAAGCTGGCCAAAATATGAAAATGTTATTCAAATTGGACGAAACTTCATACACAGGTGTTTTTCAGGATGCTGATTACGATTCCGCAGTTAAAATTTAAAAAATCAAAATGGGAAATCCAATATTGCGGATTAAAAATTTAAATGTTTTGAAAGCTATTCAATTTGTATGAAATTTCGGATACAGGTGCTTTGAAGAATGCTAATTACGATTCAAAAGTTAAAATTAAAAGCAAAAATGGCGAATTAGTATAGATACCGAAAGCATGCAGTAGAGAATTGTTAATAACATTTTTAAATTGTTTCAAGAATAATTTTCTTATTTAAAAATCTCTTCTTATGTAGAAATAGTATTCATTGTAAACATCCCCTCATGACAACATTTCGTGATTTTCATATCCCTGAAAATCGGTTTAAATTGGGAACTTTTTTAATTATACCCAACCACTGGCAGAAATCTGACAAAACTCAAAATTCTTATTCTTTTAAAATATCATTGTACAACTGTGGCAGAAAGACATAAACACTTTTTTCCGGTCATTCTGGAAAAGAATGTCAAATAAAAAGCGAGGATAGATAAGGGATAGCCCACGGTTTCTATATATTAATAATATCGACCATGCAAACGCTTAAGAATCACACAGAATATTTGTCTTTATATTCTTATCAATAACAACTCATTCCCGTTTCAAACTGATTTTCAAAGGGTTGTAAAACATTTTAAGAAACTTAGACTACAACCTTCTTGTTCAAATAGCAATTTTTTTTTAATTTTTTAATTTGTAAATAAGTAAAATTTTTACTTTGAGCTCGAGCCCTACAAAGAGAAAAAAGAGAACTGTATCACACTTTAATTAAACCTCTTTTTTTTTTTTTTTTTTTTACAAAACTCTTGTTTAGAATATAATTATACACGTCAATAAAACAAAAATGCTGTCATATTTGAAAAAATAACTTTGCACAAAGAACTGCTGCCACTCAACTTCGTAAGAAGACCACAGCAACTCTGACAACAAAATTATCTTCTAACACAAGCACTACTCTTTTACAATTTCAGAATTTTTGAAGCGACTAATCACTAGTCGTTGGGTGCCACCGTAATACTTACCCATCATGGATATGCATAATATAAAATGTAAAAATAAAACATGTGTAAACTACTTATATAATGTATTGGAATTCGAATAAAATTGTGGCTTGATGACGTCATAAACTTTAAATGCTCTATTACTGAACTGCGTAAAAGAAACATCCTTATATCTCTAAAAATGATAATTATATTAACTAAGAGTTTACTGCGTCGGATTAAGTGTCTCATTTCCAATTGAAATACATCTTTGAATTGAAATTTGGATGAAATACGGGGTCATGAAAAATCGAAGAGTGTGTAAAATAGGATTACAAATATCTCGGCAACTAATAATCCGATCGACTTCATTCTTTATGCAAAATTTATGTTTTTTAATTGTCTTTTATATTCACTCCTTAAAATAAGCAATTTCGAAAAATTTTATGTATCTTTTATCAGAACGAATATTTCGAGAGTCCGAAAAAAATAGTTCCGGATAATCGAGGTTGCTGAAATTCAAAATGCTTCTTCCCATTATTACATACTAAGTACATACCAAATTCCAAGCCTCTATCTCAATTTGTTCGGGAGATAGAGCGTTTACAGACACACAGACACACAGACGGCCGGCAATTTTTTTTTTTCTAAAAATATGTTTTTCGGAATCTCCAGTGTCTGAAACGTGTAAATCCGTCAATTTTTTTTTTTTTTTTTAAATTTTTAAAACGATTACAAGACTTACCCTATACTACGTATGATGGTAAGTAAAAGTGACATTTCTACTTGTTGTTGCAAAAACCTGCACGAAATGTAAAATGGCAGTTTTTGGCAGCTGGTTTTTTTTTCATTAGTCATTAGATAATAGTTCAGGACATTATCTCCTTAAATTTCATCGCGGAACACTGTGGAACTTATAAACTTTCTGATGTTTGAAAACAAAAAAATTATATTTTTTAAAAATATTTTAATCAAAAATAATCATGACACTATTAATTTTTATGTGCTTAATATAATTTTTCTAATGCATGCTAATAATTTACACACCATCATCGTGTGAATCCATTTTACAGAATTAAAATTGGATGATATGGAAAAATGTAGCACGTGTTTAGAGGAACCACTGTTTTGCTCTCTTTGTTCACCTCAGATGATACTTCCCCAAACGTCACTTTGGAAATGATGCATGTTGTCAGGGAAACGAGAAAACTTTTTTCTAAATACAGATTCTGACCCTCCAAACATTATTCTAGCCAACTGTATAATCAAAATTCCCGAAATAGTAACTTTATTTTTCGACTTTTGGCCAGCTTTTCGGGATTTTGCCCCACTGTGCGACGGGTTTAACTTGTTTAACTTTGTTGGATCCTTTATATTATTGTTTAAATGGGGTCTGCGCCCGCTGTAGGGCAATTAGGGACTGAGAAAGGAAATACAAGCGGTAGTATCGGCCTAATAAAGAGAGACAATTTTACTTTTAATATCGTCAGTAACAACCATTTGTATAGCTATGTATAAAGGGTGTCCTCCTTTATATATGGAGTGGCTCTGACTTTTCATAAACATGAATTTTACTGTAGACTGAAATAATTAGCCCTGTGTGTGGCTAATAATATTATATAATGTAAAATTTTAATCGTGAAATAGCTGAATTTGTCTTATTTAAATAAGTAATTGTTATTAATATCAAGTTTTACGTTTATGAAATATATTCCATTTATCATGAAAAATACAAAGCAATCGATAAAACATTTTTAAATAAAAAAGGTGAAAAATCGAACAGAAATTTAGGGGAATCGAACTCGCAACCTCCAGAATCAAGAGCAGTGCTCTAACCATTCGGCCATCAATTTCACTTCCAGACTTTAACAAAATATCCTTAAAATAGGCAAATTAGTCAAATAAATGTTTCGAACGCAGGCCTTTCAATTTTCAATTCACAGTATAGACTCACTCCATATTTTAGTCTCCTTCGCACGCGCGCCGTCTGATCTTCGTCCGTGAACAGCCCCATTATCTTTTTACTCGTGAAGGTTTACCTATGTTACTCCATTGTGAAGTTTGGTAATTTTTGAAATTCTATATTTGAACAACAGCATAATCATTAGATTTGAAATTTATATCAAGAACATGAACAAGTAATATAAAAACTTTTTTTTAAGTCAATTCCTACTTAGGTCAAATCGAAATTTTTTTCCAGCGATCTACACGCTTCGCCACTGACGGTATTTATTCCTAAAATTTATATCCTACTAAATATCTTACATAAGAGAAATTTTTGAAATGTATTAAAAATAAAATAAAAAATAATTGGTAAAATAACAAAAATTAATAGCTCGAAAAGTATTTCTCACAAAATTGTTAGACAAACTGCGTTAGAAAGTTAAAAAAATTGTATTTTTCTTGATATAAATTTAAAATCTAATGATTATGCCGTTTTTCAAATATTGAATTTCAAAAATTACCAAACTTCACAATAAAGTGCCATAGCGATGTTACAGTTAACGATAATACAGTTTTTTTCAAATATTAATTAATTAATTAAATTTTATTATTTAATTTTAGTTTTATACTTCATTTCTGTTCAAAAGTATAGACTCACTCCACATTTATAGTCTCCTTCGCCCGCGAGCCGCCTGATCTTCGTCCGTGAACAGCCCCATTATCTTTTTACGTGTGAAGGTGAGACTATAAATATGGAGTGAGTCTATACTTTTGAACAAAAATGAAACATAAAATTAAAATTAATTAATTAAATTTAATTAATGAATTAATATTTGAAAAAACTGTATTAACATCAATTGTCATCCAGTACAAGTTTTAAAAAAATTATTTGAACTTGATAGGATGAATAGAAAATATTTTATTAACAATTGAAAATTTGAACAAGATATATAAATATTAAAACAAGTTGGAAATTGTACGTCAAACGTTACAAACGAGGTGCGTTCGTACGCACGT
Source organism: Maratus michaelseni (assembly GCA_963931845.1). Classification (NCBI taxonomy): domain Eukaryota; kingdom Metazoa; phylum Arthropoda; class Arachnida; order Araneae; family Salticidae; genus Maratus; species Maratus michaelseni. The sequence goes on along the minus strand of OZ007591.1, from coordinate 71,505,590 downwards.
TTTAGAATTAAATTCATGATATCCCGTGCGTAGAACGGGTTAAACAGCTAGTTAAGTATATATTTTATGACACTGTTCATACAAATATCTTAACTAGTTATATAAATATTCAGATATATATGTATCAGCTAGTTATATAAATATTCAGATCTTGATGATTTTTAATTCTGTGAAATGAATTATATCGTCTGCAGATTAATTTCTGTAATAAAATAAGTATCTCGGTCGCTTGACGATTTAACATCCATCGGAAGCTCATATAACAAAAAAGCACCGATTTAAAAAAAAAATCAAATTTCTTAATAAATATTTTTATTAATATCTCCTAAAGTTTTGATTCGATTTTGATAAAATTTGAAATGTCTCGACAAATTTATGCAAAGATAATATATTTCAAATTGCAAACCATTTGGTTGGGTAGTTTTTGCGTTGTTATATGCGGACAGACAGACAGACGGACGGACAGACAGACAGACGGACGGACAGACGGACGGACCAAACGACGACTATAGGTGCTACGTATTTATATAATTACGAACGCACCTAAAAAAAGTAACTTGCAAAGCAAATTAAAAAAAAATAAATTTATTTCCAAAATTTTAAGCCCGAGAAGGGACAGATATTAAAATTATTTTATTTAGTCAATGCTACAATAATGTTGCATTTTTATATTAAATCTTGTTCCGTCTATTTAATCTTAAAATATTAAATTTAAATTTGAAACATGATATTAAAGCAACTTTAAAACATTTCATTTAGTTGAAATGAAATCTAAATAAATCTTCAAATTTTTTAATTATTTGAACTTCTCATGTTTCTTGTCTGTTAGAATTTGCTACAATGCAAATTTTGCATAATTCATGTAAAACTGAAAAAAAATTTGAAGATTTATTTAGATTTCATTTCAACTAAATGAAATGTTTTAAAGTTGCTTTAATATCATGTTTCAAATTTACATTTAATATTTTAAGATTAAATAGACGGAACAAGATTTAATATAAAAATGCAACATTATTGTAGCATTGACTAAATAAAATAATTTTAATATCTGTCCCTTCTCGGTCTTAAAATTTTGGAAATAAATTTATTTTTTTTAATTTGCTTTGCAAGTTACTTTTTTTTTTAATATCTCAAGTTTTTTAATAACAAATTAATATGAAGCAGATAAGATGTATAAAGTATGTAAAAGACTGCACAGATCAAAATCAATATTGGTAATATGAAATATACAGTTCAAACATTGATTATTCTGTAAAAAATTCAAATAATAAAAGTAATTTTTAACAAAAAAAAAAAAAAAAAAAAAAATATATATATATATATATATATATATATATATATATATAACGGACTTCAACGGATTGTTTCTCATCTTCATAATGATAATAATAAACGAATCATGTTCATTTTTGCAAATAATTTTATTCCACTGTGCAAAATACGTTTGCAACCACTTTGGAAAGAGACACTAGTAAGTGGTGTGTGAAAGCTCTCGACAAAATCTTGTGTTGTTTTATCACATAATAAGAAGTATAAATATAATAACGAGTATATATGAGCAGAATGCTCTTGAATATAATTGTAAACAGTGAATGTGTCAAGAGTTTTTGTTATATAATACAAATAATAAGAAAACAAGCTGTTCGCCCGCTAGCGGACCCCTAATTCACATCGGTGCCTCGAATCTTGTAAAACCTTGAACCGAACAAATCTCCGACCCGAGTCCCCTCTGCCTTTGGCACCGGATATTCCCTTAGTTTGCACATTGAATACTATAAACCTCTAACACAACGAACCTCCGACCCGTGTCCCGCTGCCTTCGGCACCGTATACCGGTCGTGCTACACACGCACCGGATGATCCCTTAATTTGCACATCGAATAGTATAAACCTCTCACTGAACGAACCTCCGGCTCAGGTCCCGCTGGTTTGGACGGACAATTTTAAAAACGTGTGAATAGTACTACTTCCAATGCTGAAGGCAGGAATTCCCGTTGGTGCTAGTACTGCAGCAGCATCATTATTGTGATTACTCATTAAACGAACTTTCTGACTGAGTAATTAAATTAGAAAGCTTTTTCCTGTATCAGCAACTCCGTTTACAATCAGATTTATGGGTGGAATAGACGGATCTTCCTTTTGTTCTTCTACGTTCTTTATAATGGATTCAAATATTTTCATTTGGTCAGCATTCATTTTTCTTGTTCAATTTATCTTCATTAATAACAATTTCTTGGTGAGTTTCAAAGTTATCAAAATCTGCGGCTATCATATCAACGTCTTCATTTGGTTCTTCAATATTTTCAAGCTGGTCGTGCAAATCACTTTCTTGTTGCAACTTTTCAGCCAAGTGGATTGCAGCTTGTAGTCGTTGTTTTGTTTCGCGACATTCTTCCATCTCTGGAAAAATTTTCACATTGTGCTCAAAGGATTCACGGTAGAGTTTAAATTCTCCCAATAGGTCTTATTCGTTTCGCCAAGGCTTGAACACTATCAGAAATGAATTATAGTACAACTCAATTCCAGCGTCCGGTTTCGGGTTATGATTGGGCGTTTTCAAAACAACTGGTTTCAAACGTTTTCTGAACCAACTGAGGTTTTCTTTTAATTCGTAATAGTATTCTTCAGACTTTTGGTCTACAGTCGTTTGTATTAATACCTAGTGATCAATTCGTATAAACACATGTTTTCTAATTTGTTATGTCGATTCGGGTAATAATGATCAATCAAATTCCGACAGTAAATTTCAGTAGATCGTTCATCCTCTTTTGCCAATAAAATCAAATCATGGTGACTTTCAGTTTTATTCGTCGGTCTTTTTTCATGCTGGTATTTAAGTATTGCACAGCATCCCATGAATAGAGGCATTTATGGCCAAGAATTTTGTCTACGGCTTCGTAACTTCCAGTTTCTCGACTAATCAAGTTTTATCTTGCAAAAGCGCGTAATCTGGCACCGAGACTTTTGTTTTCGTCAATGGTATTTCAAATATCTTCCTTACGATTTTTTTCCGGTTGGTTATATAACGCGTAATGTAATGATTTAGCACCAAACTGGGTTCTCCAACAAACTGGATGTCAATGTTGGCGGCTCACATAAAGAAAATCGCGGGATTATAATCATTGATCCAAGTTTGTTTTTCTGATCGTTTCAAACCACTTAACTTTGTAACACGGTGTCCACCTTTTCGAGATAAAATGCAGTCTTTAACAGAATTTAAAGTTCAATGTTTCACCAAACCATACTTGAAAATTATGTGTAATAATATGCAGCCTGATTATGGCACATTATTGATGACCTTTTAGATGATAATAATGATAGATTTTCTAATATTCCGTAATCGAGTCTACAGCCAATGTTTCAATGTTAGCAAGAAACAAAAAAAAATTTGGTACTTTTTGGCTAGCCGGGAAGTGAAATATATACATATATGTGTGTGTGTGTGTGTGTGTGTGTGTGTGTGTGTGTGTGTGTGTGTGTGTGTGTGTGTGTGTGTGTGTGTGTGTGTGTGTGTGTGTGTGTGTGTGTGTGTGTGTGTGTGTGTGTGTGTACTTCACTGGCACCTGGTTAACCGAAAAGTACCAAAAGATATTATAGCAACAATATGGATACAGTGTAAATGTGGATATGATTGAAGGTTTTTCACAAGATCGCAACAACCACATCAAACATTTATCGCCAATAAGAGCCCACTAAATCTACCCGCACAGGATGTAAAATCCCCCTTTCTGTTGTTTTGATTGGCGAGATTAGGCGTCGCCAAGAATAATTGTTGTAACCTTTTTATTTACTGTCAGTTAGTGTTTTAAATCTGATTTGAGATGTAACCTTGAACCGAGTGGCTGGCGGTATAACCAGCTATTTTCTGAACCAGGCTTTTGAATGGTTATAATAAATTAATGTGTTAGTTTTACTTATCTGAACCTTTTTCTTTGATGTGTAAATTTTTGAGAAATTTTTGGTATGAATAAGATCCTGATTCGAAGTAGAATCATTAATTTCGTTTTGCATTATCTTCATTTCTGGCGTCCCGCGCCTTGATGTCTGATGTCTGCACTGGATTTATGATTTGTTCTTGATAAATGGTTCTCTGAAGACTTGAGGTAAGCTCAGTCTAATTTATATTTTTGTTGAACTGTAAAATAAAATTGATATGTCTACTATTGATACTTTAAAAAAGAAGCGTTCTGGTTTACGAACGCAAACAACAAAGTTGTGTACTAAAATATGTACAATTCTTGAAGATGACTCTATGTCATTAGAAAACAAGTTTGGTATGTTAAACATTTGTAAAGATCAGTTAAACGAGAAATACGAAACATTAAAAACAATTAAATTCTGACATACAAGACGAAATCGCCGATGCAGATTTCGAAAAAGAAATCGAAAGCTCAGAAAGCTATAGTGAAAAAATTATCGAATCGCGTTACAAAATAACGAAATTTTTAAATGAACGCAACTCCCAAAACCAAAATAATGCTTTTCAAAATTTTATGAAAAATGATTCCGTTTCTCAAAACGGAAATATAGAGAAATCTATGAACTTGCCGAAGCTAACAATAAACAAATTTTATGGTGATAGCAGTTCTTGGCTCGAATTTTGGGGGCAATTTTCTAATGCTATTGAGAAGAATTCTAATTTAACCCCAATTGATAAATTCGTATATTTAAAATCTCTGCTTGGAGGCAGTGCCTATAATGCTGTTGCAGGTTTTTCACTTTCCGAGGAAAATTTCAAAGCTGCTGTTGATTTGTTAAAAGATCGCTATGGTCATAGCGACCTAGTTATCAATGCTCATATGAGTAAATTGTTAAATTTAAAACAGGTAAAGAATGCTTCGAATGTTAAAGAATTACGAGAATTGTATGATAAATGCGAGATACAAATAAGAAATTTAAATTCTCTTGGTGTTACGTCCGGAAGTTATGGTCACCTTCTCTGCCCGATTTTAATGAAATTAATACCTTCTGAAATAGCACTAGATTTTAATCGTAAAAGAGCCAATACTGAAAAAATGCAGATCGAAGAGCTTCTTTCCTTCATTAAAAACGAAGTGCAATCTCGAGAAGCTACGATGACACTGCAGAGCTCTGAAAATAGTTTTAGTGCTAAAAATACAAAGTATAATAACAATTATAAACAGTTGAATAATTATAAACGCGACATTCCTTCAGCCTCTGCATTGGCTACTAATGTAAAAGGTGTTTGTATATTTTGTGAAAGTGATCACGATTCTAAATCATGTAAAGATTGTTCTATTCATCAAAAACGTGATAAATTGCGCAGTCATGGTCGTTGTTTTCTTTGTTTTCGAAAATTTCATGTGTCGGCCAAGTGTAAATTTAATTCTGAACACTGTAAATATTGTAATAGCAATTTTCACCATTTTTCAGTTTGTTTAAATAGGAATTCTAATCAAACTGTCCCGAAATAAATCAAATCAGCAGACTCTGTAATCACTTCAATTTCTCATTGTAAAGTAAATTCAAATGCAAATTCTTTTAAAGAGGTTATTTTACAAACAGCTTGCGTAAAAGTGGAATCTGGAATAAATTCTGAACTTTCCTTATGTTTATATGATTTAGGTAGTCAAAAATCTTTTGTGACCCAGGAATTAATTTCAAAATTAAATCCACGAATTATTCGTAGAGAAAAACTTCAGATTTTTTCCTTTGCAGCTATTAAGCCACAAATAAAAACTTATGATGTTGTGCAATTAAAATTATCTCATGTTGAAGACGAATCGCGTTTCATTTTTATCGAAGCTTTAGTGACTGACGTAATATCTAATGCAACGATTCATCCCCCACTTCTCAACAAACAGATAACAGACAAATTGGCGCCCTATAAGGTGGCGAATCTTGCTGCGCCATGCGATTCTCAAATAAAAATATTAATTGGAGCGGATTATTTTTATCAAATCTGTCACGAGGGAGAGGTACAGAAAATAACTAAATCTCTATTTTTATGTGAAAGTTTATTCGGACATTCATTATGTGGGTTCTATGAGGATGAAAAAAAGAATTTGAAATACGCATCTGTTTTAAATCTGTCCGTTGTAAATCTAGAGAGAGAGAATTTGAAATTTTTATGGGAAATTGAATCTTTGGGTATTACGCAATCAAATGAAAATATTTCAGATATGGATAAGGAAATTGTGAATAAATTTGAGAATAATTTAAAATTTGTAAATAATAGGTACGAAACGGGTTTATTGTGGAAGGATGAGAAAACTAGAGTAGATAATAATTTTATAATAGCAAGGAATCGTTTTAACGAATTAAGTCGTAAACTCGAAAAGGATAAGGACCTGTGTAAAAAATATAAGGCTATTGTATTGGAACAAAAAACTACCGGAATTGTAGAAGACTGCCCTGATAGAATAATTGAGAACGGGTATTTTATGCCTCATAGACCAGTTTTAAGAGAGGATAAATTAACTACCAAAGTGAGGATGGTTTTCGATGCTTCTTCTAAAGAAAAGCATTTAAATTCTTTAAATGACTGTTTATACCCAGGTCCTAATCTTAATCCTAACATACTTGATGTTATAATGAATTTTAGAAAATATAATATTGCATTTTGCGCTGACTTAGAAAAAGCCTTTTTGCAAATTGGGATATCAGAAGAGGATCGGGATTATTTAAAATTTTTGCGGTTTGGTGACGAAAATGATAACTTAACTTTTTTGAGATTAACTAGAGCTGCTTTTGGTTTAACTTGCAGTCCCTTTATTTTGGCTGCAACGATTAGATATCATATTCGGAAATATATTGATCATCCTGAAGTTGTTAAGATCTTGAATTCATCTTTGTACGTAGATGATTTAATAACGGGGTCAAAATCTGATGAAGACGCTTTTTATCTATCATCAACCGCTTCGGATATTTTTAGGGAAGCTGGTATGAATTTGCGAAAATTCAAAACTAATTCTGTTAAACTTAGAAAAATATGGGAGGAAAACAAATTATGTGACTCAGAAGAAAATTCGAATAATTCTTTAAAGATTTTGGGATTATTATGGGATACCAATTGGGATATTTTACGTTTTGATGTACAATCCTTTCCTGATGAATGGAAATTTAATCCAACGAAACGCGTTGTTCTTAAAGCCATGTTAAAAATCTTTGATCCGATTGGATTCATCGCACCATTTTCTATTCGTATGAAAAGTTTGCTACAGGAAACATGGAAAAGGGGTTTGGAATGGGATGAAAAATTCCCTGATGATTTAAAAATTGAATGGGAAACTTGGTGTTCAGAAATCGATCATTTAGATAAATATGAGATTCCCCGCAAATATTTTCCGCAGGGCCTAGAATTTTCAGACCCAATTGAAATTCATATTTTTTCCGATGCCAGCCCTAAGGCTTATGGGGCTGTTGCTTATTTTCGATATATCACAAGTAATAATGAAATTATGACCAGTCTTATTTGGGCAAAATCTAGAGTTTCCCCGATTAAGTGTTTGACAATCCCTCATCTTGAATTAATGGGGGCATTAATAGCTGCTAGGATGTCTAAATATTTAAAAAATGTATTTAATTTTCAAAATTTGAAAATGCATATCTGGTCAGATTCCACTATTACGTTATACTGGATAAAAGGATCAGCCAATAATTGGAAGCCCTTTGTGGCTAACAGGGTTGTAGAAATACAATCTTTGACTGATCCGAAATTATGGAAGTATATTCCGGGTAAGGACAACCCGAGTGATTTTCTTACTAGAGGCGAGAACTTACATAACCTCACTCAAAATAAATTATGGTACTATGGTCCAGAATGGTTATCATTACCAAAGGACAGTTGGCCAAAACATGAAAAGGTACCATTTAACGTAAACATATTAAATCAAAGCACTTTGAATGAAATAAAATCATCGAAGTTGAGTTCTGATCAAATATCTTGTACAGTAGGTGTTGTACCTCCAGAATCATTGTTAAAAATAGAAAATTTTAGTAATATTTCAAAATTACTTAACATCACAGCATAGATTTTTAGATTTCTAAATAATATCAACAAAAGTAAAATTAAAATTTCAGGTGAGCTGACAGCTCCAGAAATTGAAAAGGCAGAAATTTATTGGATAAAACAAACTCAGTTATCTGTATTTAATCGCGAAATTGACTTTTTGAAAAGGGGAAAGCCCATCGATAAAGATTCAGCATTGTATAATCTGAATCCAAAATTAGACGAGAATGATTTACTGATTGTATCGGGAAGATTACAATTTTCAGAATTTTCTCAAAGGGAAAAACATCCTTTTATACTTCCAAATGGCAGTCTTTCACAAAATTGTTGATTCAGAATGCCCATGAAAAGGTTTTCCATTATGGAATCACAACAACATTAGCTCATTTACGAGAAAAATATTTTATAATCAGAGCACGAAAATTGATAAAATCCGTACTGAAAAAATGCCTCATTTGTTCAAAATTTAAAGCTTCTCCTGGAAAGCAGGAAATTGCACCTTTACCAAAAGATCGTGTAATAGAATCCCCCCCCCCCCTTCCAGACCTGTGCTGTGGATTTTGCAGGTCCTATTTATGTAAAAACAAAAACTGGCCAAGAAAAGGCTTACATAGTTCTTTTCACGTGCGCAGTCACTAGAGCCGTACATCTCGAATTATGTTCGAATTTATCTACTGAAACCTTCCTTTTTGCATTTAAACGCTTTATAGCTCGAAGAGGAATACGTAAAACTATGTATAGTGACAATGCGAAAACTTTTATCAAAACAGATAATTTACTTAGAGAAGTTTGGAGCCGAATATCAAAAGCTGAAGTTTTACGATATTTTAATAAAAATAAGATCGTTTGGAAATTTATTGTTCCAAGAGCCAGTTGGTGGGGGGGATTTTGGGAACGAATGGTTCGTTCGGTAAAAACTCCGTTGAAGAAAGTTCTCGGTAGATCTTGTCTCTCATTTGAAGAAATTCAAACCACTTTGACCGAAATTGAGGCTGTGATTAATGGTCGCCCATTGACGTATGTCTATGAAGAAAACAGTGAACCGCTTCCACTTACACCTTCTCATTTTTTGATTGGCAAGCGAATAAATTCTCTACCAGATCTTCATTGTGTTTCAGAAACTAAATCGAATAAAATAACACTGACAAAAATTTTGAGATATCGAGATCCAGTTTTAAACCATTTTTGGAAACGTTGGAGGCAGGAATATTTACTAGAACTGCGTTCTGCTAATTTTACAGTTCCAGTCAAAACTCCAACTGAATTCGAAATTGGAGATGTTGTGTTGATTAATGAGGATAAAACTCCAAAGCACATGTGGAAATGTGGACGAATAACAGAACTGTTTTTAGGAAGAGATTCAAAAATTAGATCATGTGCCATTCAGACTGTTTCCGGTGTGATAAGAAGACCGGTGCAATTGATTTACAAATTGGAACTAGACATTATGGACTAATAAGACTTTAATGAACATTGTAATGAACATTTTATTTTCATTTTCTATTATTATCGTTTTCTAATCCCATTATTTTGTATATTTTAGTTTCAGTATTAGCTCCTGTGAAAACTGTTTTTGTGTTATCTCCTTATTGTAAGTATGTTCTATTTTTATCTTATCAATGTAGTTTAAAATTTTTTAGAAATTTAATTTGAATTATGAACAATAGTAATTGTTCATCCGGGGGCAGTGTGTAAAATCCCCCTTTCTGTTGTTTTGATTGGCGAGATTAGGCGTCGCCAAGAATAATTGTTGTAACCTTTTTATTTACTGTCAGTTAGTGTTTTAAATCTGATTTGAGATGTAACCTTGAACCGAGTGGCTGGCGGTATAACCAGCTATTTTCTGAACCAGGCTTTTGAATGGTTATAATAAATTAATGTGTTATTTTTACTTATCTGAACCTTTTTATTTGATGTGTAACTTTTTGAGAAATTTTTGGTATGAATAAAATCCTGATTCGAAGTAGAATCATTAATTTCGTTTTGCATTATCTTCACAGGATTTTTCCCTTTATTGTATAACAATTATTTGTTTTTTTATTTTAAGTAATCAAACATTCAAACATATATCAAACAACAAAATATCAAACGACAAAATATCAAACATTCGATTTTTTGTCACTCACTCGTTCACGCGTCATCAAAAAGATTAGGTAGATCCCGTAGCCCTAGAAACTTGACATTTGGAAAAAAGGTAGTGTTTAGGATACAAAGAAAGGAAAAATTATAAAATCCGGAAAATTCGAAAAAAAAAATCGAAAATTCAACAAATTCCATCAAAATTGAAAATTGAAAATAATACGATCTTGTAGTCTTAGAAACTTAAGATTTGGTATGAAGGTAGTGTTTAGCATTCAGAAAAAGAAAACATCAAAAACACCAAAAAAATCGAAAGCAAAATTGAAAATATCGAAAAAATTGAAAAATTTCAAATAATCCGATTTTGAACTTCCGATCTAGAAACTTGGAATTCGGAACAAAGGTAGTATTTAGGATGCAAAATAAGAAAAAAATAAAAAATCCGGAAAATTCGAAAAAAAAAATCGCAAATTCGAAAAAAAATTGAAAAAATTAAAATAATTTGATCTTTTAGCCTTAGAAACTTAAAATTCGCGGTTAAACTATTTTAATACTATTCTGTTGCTTCTCTGTCCTTATTGGGTGTTTTCACTATTCTTCTTAGTCTGTCTAGCGTCGGTGATTTTCGTACTACAGGTACCGTTCCAACGCTTTTTATGGTTTTTCACTATAAAGATCACATTCCAATTAAAAAAAAAAAAAAAAAAAAAAATAGGTGTTGCCATTTGAAATTTTCGAAATTTTTTCACTGTAACCGTAACTGTTAGAATTTAACTTTTATTTTTCATATGATTCTTGAGTGCATACCTCAAAATACTTTAAACCAAAATTTCATTCAGTTTCTGTGAACGGTATGATAGTTAGGGGCTCATATATCGGGATAGTTTTTTTATAATCACCCTGTATTTACATGCATATAAATACTAATAGTATATGTACATTTATTAACCAAGTTCTTTTGCAATCTATAATATAATATGAAAAATGAATTATACCATAAAACCTGTAGAAACGGAACATGCGCAAAACGAAATCTGCCGTAAATTATAAATTAATATGATCCTTGCGAAAATACAATAAAACCTGTGGAAATGAAACCTGTTTACAACGGAATCCTAACTAAGTAGAAAAAATCATGAATCCGACAGATGAAATACCATATAAATATACCTGTCAAGACAAAAATTTGTCTAAAACGGATTTGTTCCTGTCTCCAGCGATTTCGTTTTTACAGGTTTTATTGTAATACAATAGAACTATTTCTTCGGTGTATCTCTATAGACGTAAATATATCTAAAACTGAACTTTTTTCTGATCTCTTGCGATTTTTTTGTTAGCACTTTACTGTATATTTAGTTTTATCAACAAAGTTATTTTTAAGTACGCATGGTTAGTTACATTCATGGCGTGGTTACACTCTCATTTATGATACAATTGTACTTAAAAAAATGTTCAAGTTTTATCTTGGAATATATTTTTTTTTCAGTGAAACATCCTTGTACGTAGAACAGAACTGCATTTTACAATGCATCTCTTTAGGCTACTTCAACGATAATGACAACAACAGTAAGCTTCGTGCTGCCATAACGATCCAGATTGTGAATATCATAAATGCCTCGAATGGTGTTTTTGCAGAACAATGGATGCCTTCATTTTCAAAGGCTCGTCATCATGATGAAGCCCAGAATCATCTACTCGCCAAGCCTAACCTATTTTGCTCCGCCCATGTTTTTCATTTTATTGTTCTCTGCTTTTTTTTTTTTTTTCTTTTCTTTTCTTTTTTTTTTTTTTTTTTATACAGATAGGATATTTTAGCACTAGACTCTATCCATTGTCCAGTGAGTTTTTACGAGTTTTTCAATCTATTTGCAAACGGATTTCTTTCTTTTTTTTTCCCTTCATTCTCTCTCCCACTGCTTTTTGTTGGAAACAAGCGTCGCTCTGAATGGGATATAGATCGTGAAAAAAACGTTTTCAGTATAGACCATCTCCATCGTTTGCGTAAAGTAATCTTCCTCCACAAAGCTGCAAAATGTACAGAATTTATATAGCGAGAAATAGTATTGTGTTTTAAGTAATACTTCAGAAATAGATAATTTAACAGATGCGGTGTATAACGATTAAGTGATCTCAGTGTAGAAATGTGATATTATGGGTGCACTAGATGTTGTAATATCAAAAACAAAGCTAATAGACCGTTCCTATCCTAACATTAGGGAGTTCAACTTAAAGAAACCTGAAAATTGTAGTTAACATAATAACGAGAGTTTGAATAATTTTTATTTCTACTACCACTACTATACTATGCACAAGCACTATACAACATCTGTATGACAAACCATTCAAAAAATATTTAAACAAATAAATTCAGTGATACACTGAAAAAAAAAAGAAAAAAAAATGTTGATTTTACAGTATAATACTGGCATCCCAGCTGCCAGTATTATACCGTAAAATTAAGAGTAATAAACAGTAAAATAAGCAGTAATACACTGCCGTGCATGCGCGGCAGTGTATTTCTGCGTGCGGCAGTTCAGTGAGGCAGTATAATACTAGTAGCGCGGCAGTGTATTCCTGCTTATTTTACTGTTTATTACTGTTAATTTTACGGTATAATACTGGCAGCTGGGGTGCCAGCATTATACTGTAAAATCAACATTTTTTGTTTTCAGTGTATAGATAAATTTTTGATATAATATTTTATTGTTGTTGTTCAAAATATATTAATTAACATTAAACTTTAGGAGAAAAAATGTAAATTAAAATTTTTTTTCGATAACTACGTAATATTTTAAAACCTGATATATATACAGGCTGTCCCATAAAGATTAAAACGCGCTTTAATTTTTTACTTATTTGAGATATAGAGATAAATTTCAAAGTGTTCACTGTTCAAACTAAGGTAGGGATAAGATTATATTGCTGAAATAGTTCTGCCATTAATTTTCAAACAATTACATTTTATATATTATATATTTTTTTCTAATTTCTCATCAGAAAATGAACTTTTTCTTTTACTTTTTTTCCTATGTACTATTTTAAAGAATATTAGTGGTTTGTTTGGTAAAATATTTCCAAAATATGTACTTAATGTTGTTTGATGTGTTAAAATCTTTACTCATAGCCTGTTAGCTTCGCTAAGATTTTAAAACATCAAATATAAAATTAAGCATACATTTTAGAAATATTTTGTAAAACAAACCAGTAATAAAAATCCTTAAAGAGGGGAATGTAGAAAAAAAAAGGAAGTTATAAATATTAATTTGCTGATGATAAATTCGAGAAATATGAAATGCATTCTATGCCCATTATGGGCTTGACAAACGCGGTCGCCAGGTCGCCTCTGGCAACCAAGTTTTTTCATCTGGCGCGTGTTATTTTTTTGTATAAAAAATGACCTAACAAATGAACACAAACGGTATTGTTTCTCTCCCCCAACATTAATAAATAAGCTTAAGAAACTATAATAAAACAAAAAAATATTTTAAACTATTATTTTTAATTAGGCAAAAATAAGTTCATCAACTGCACATATTAAAATAATAAAATCAAAATAATTTGATTGACTTCCACAGGAAAAGTAGGCAAAAAAAAATTGTTTTCATGCTTCACTATTTTATAAATCCCCCCCCCCCCCCCCCCACACACACACACGAGGTATATAGATTTTACAGTACTCTCAACTATCCGGACATTTAAAGCATTTGCAAATCAGCATTTTTCAAACATGTGGTTAATTCAGCCTTTACAGTATTTCTTTTATTTTTTTGTTTATTTTTATTTTTTTTGTTTTTTTAGAAGTATATAATTTTTATAAGTTTCGTCAGAAAACTTAGATATTATCTTTCTAAATTATGTACTATTCTAAACTAAGTACATAATTTTAAACTATGCTTGTTATCATTTTTACTCAATTAATCCATAAAAATGTTGTTGTTGTTTGAAAATTAATGCTAGGGGCCGGGGGGGGGGGGATATCTTTTGCCGGCGACTAGACTTTTTTGCTGGCTATACCAGATTTTATCAAATTTGTAAGAACCTGCATACACTGGGGAAATTTTTTTTTTGATTTTACGATATAATACTGGCATCCCAGCTGCCAGTATTATACCGTAAAATTAACAGTAATAAACAGTAAAATAAGTAGTAATAAGCTACCGCGCATACACGGCAGTGTATTTCTGCTATCGGAAGTTCAGTGCGGCAGTATACTGGCAGGTATTATACCTCTGAGGTATTATACCGTAAAATCAACTTTTTTTTTTTTTTTTTTTTTTTTTTTTTTTTTAAACATTGAATATGGGAATTTGAGATCTGCCTGACCAAGAGCCTCATGGTTATCCGGCCGAGGGAAACATTGGGGTATTGTGAAATAAAGTAATTTTCATCGCGAAATTTAATTTCACATTTTTTACGGACTCACTTTTAAATGTATGGCACATGCAAGCATGAGTATTGAAGTTATTTGAAATAGAACAGTTCTTTATCTTTTGATAAGTGAATTACATCTTGAGTTATACACGATTTTTGTTGTATTGTAACTCAGGGCTGGACGATATCAAAAATTTAATATCGGGATATATCATGAAATTAATATCGATATTGGAGATATATCGCGATAACTACCTTAAAATGTGTAGGGATAGAAATGTTGCTCCCATAACATCCTTTATATATATATATATATATATACAATTAATACAAAAGAGAAATAGTTTAGAACAAGGAACATTGATGATTTTAATATGATTAAAATAAGTGAAAAGCGAAGACTGAAATTTATTTAATGCGACATGTCATACTAATATACATGTAATTTATTAATATTTTTCTGGAAAGAAACTAACAAAAGAAGAAAAACTTACCATAAAATTTTACTTGATTATGCAAAATACTCGGTTTAATATTTAAACCTGTTTTTTTTTTTTTTTTTTTTTTTTTTTAATTTCAAAAGTGCCATTGAATTCCAAAATAAAATAAATTGCAAATGATAAAAATAAAATAAGTTATTGGCTAACAAAATTAAATAAAAACAAACAAAGAAACAAAATCGATATTCATCATTACATTTTAAGAAGTTCAGTTCATCAGAGAGTCTTGCTTAGTTCAGAAGCATCACCACATCATTTTTAAAATTATAAATTTTCAATTTATAAAATTACTCATAAAATTTATTTTAGAAGATTAATAAAAAAATTTACTTGTCAAAATATTAATAATCATAATATTGATAATATTGGTAATTATTTACAAATTAATATACATCTTATAAATGCTTGTTACAATCCCAGAATTTTTTTATTGAATGCTAAAAAAATTGTATTCCAGCATTGTAACCTTTATCGTGAATGAATTCGGTTTAAAACGTCACTTTGACAGCATTTTCTGACAGTTTCTCTGCCTTTATCGAAAAATGGAAAAACTATTCGATATCACAGTTTGAGTTAAGAAGCACCCGCCACCCTCATGCATTTACGAACAAAAATTAACTCAGAAAAGTGTCAGAAAGTAGACATTATGGATTTTAGAACAGCTTTAAAGTTGTCAGCTCTAATTTCGATTGGGGACAGACAAGATTTCTCATTCCCGACTTACCATTCGGAAACTGTTGCTGCATTTTGAATAATGCTATTATATGGATTATTACATCTTCGTCTCAAACTATCAGAGAGGAGTTCAGGCTCTTTTTTCGGAGCCTGGGCACGAAGATTTGAAATCCGAGCACGGAAAATTTTGTGTCATCACAACAAGAAGTACACAGTAGAAAACTGTTAGTGACATTTTAAAATGGTTTCAAGATTAATTTTCTCATTTGAAAATCTGCTCCCAGATAGAAATAAGTATTAAACCTAAATATTCCCTCATAAGGTTCGTGATTTTCCTGCCCTTGAAAATCTGTTTAAAATAGCAAATTTTTATTTATACCCAAACATTGACAGAAATCTGTAAAAGTCACGATTTATGTTCTTTTGAAATATCAGTGTACAACTATGGCAGAAAGACCTAAATTCTATTTTCCAGTAATTCTGTAAAAGGACTTCAAGCACAGAAAGCGAGGTTAGACAAGAGATATCCAACGGCTTCTGTATGTTACTAACACTGACAGTGCAACGGAAGAATGGAATATTTCTCCTTATACCCCATCAATAACAATTCAATTCCGTTTCACACTGATTTTTAAAGGATTGTAATATACATTAAGGTGTTTCTCAATTCCCTGCTCAACAACGCGGAACTTTCTGACTCATTTTTAAACGCAAAGGCATAAAATTGGCAGGCCAGACTATTGAGGCGATTTAGAATCGAATAGCGTTTTCCATTTGTTTGATTAATAAATTACTTATCGAGTTATAAGCGGTTCACGTCACTTGACTGTGCTTTTTTATTTCACTTTTCTCACCTGCCGCTTTGGAAATTCTGTTCAAAACGCCGACTTTGACGGTATTTTCTGAAAGATCTCCTGGAAATCGCATTTCTATGACATAGTTTCTGAAAAAGTACACCTGCCACTTTCATGCGTTTCCGAACAAAAATGACTTCAGAAATGTGCCAGAAAGTATAGCTCTTTTGGACTTGAGAACAGTCTTAAGAAACCTATACATTCTTGTTTCTCAAATATCAAGTTTCTCTCCACCCCCCCCCCTTTTTTTAGGTAGATTTCACAAGAAATACTACCTATTACATTCTCCCTATGTTGGAATTTCTGAAAAATTTTGGCAGATCTATACGCCGATCATGTCTCCTAGAACCCAAAACCACACCCAGTTCAAAACTTTATCTATCTATCTATCTATCATCTAGCTATATCACTTTATTATGGACACGATAACTTCCATAATTTTGCACAAATCTCTTCCAAACTGATACATAAAATCGAGGGGCATAAAATCTCAGTCGTTAATGGGCAAAATCGGACCAAAAAAAGGGGGGGGGGGATTTTTTTTTTTTTTTTTTTTTTGTGAAAACAGAAAAAAACCATGACTTCTTAATTATGATGCATACGGAATACATTTAAAGTTATTATCACTTCTAGGAAAAGGGCCAAAAATTTATGTATGACAGATTTTTGATATCATTAAAAAATGGCATCAAGAGGAAGGGGGGGGGGGGAGATATGAGTTTAAGAAGAAAAATACTCATAACTTCTTCAATTAACAAGATATCAAATTCGCTTAAATTTATTATAAATCTTCTTAATATTATCTACAAATTTTATACTGACAGGTTTTTTTATAGGACCAACTCTTACAGCAAAAAATAAATAAATAAATAAATAAATAAATAAATAAATAAAAACAAAAAAAAAACCTGCCGGTTCCGCCCACAGGCACAGGTAAATTTCGAAGTGGGCAGTCCCAACTGCCGCATCATGACAAAAAGGTCAAGCTTCTGCAATTCTTAATAAACAGGCGCCTCACGGTCTGGGTCTTTGAAATTTCCTGTGGGCCAAACCGCCAGGAAGTTTTTTCTTTTTTTTTTTTTTTTTTTTTCCAAATTTGTGAATAAATGAAATTTTTACTTTCAGCTCGAGTACGAAAACTGGTATAAAAATCGAGCCACTATCATCCAATCATCCACCAATTATCTCTACAAACTACGTCACTATATGTTCTTAAAAAAAAAAAAAACATATCAACAAGTGACTACTGATTTATTATTATTAATTTTTTTTCCTTCAGATTATCTACTAAGAAGTACAGCGGCATCATTACATCAGCATTTTCACTGCCAAAAGCGGTGTTTGTACGTAAACAAGAAGAAGAAAAAGAAGTAGTATGCGTCCTGCTTCTTAAATAAAACAATCCTTTCATTTCATTCACCTTTCTGTTTTCAATTCAACTCATTTGACTTGGCTGAAGTTTGGCCGTTTTATGTATATGTCCCTTGTTGGTTGGTGTAAAGACGTGCATCGAAATTCAAGCCGCGGTGGTGCCAGAAGGCTTCACTGGAAGCTGGCCAGAAATGTCACCCCGGTCTTTGATCCGGCGTTTACAGGTTGCATGGAAGTGTTTTGGGAAAAATAACTAATCAAGATTGTTATTTAAAAAAAAAAAAAAAAAAAAAAAAAAAACATAATGCTCCGTGTTTGGAGGTTAATGAAATTAAACGCCTTAAATGAAGTTCTAAAAATTGTTTAACGCGATTTACAAACGATCGAGAAATAGTTTTTAAGGATATTCTCAAAAAACAGTTTTCCTCAACTCAAACTTTCTGACTCATTCAAGCAGTCACAAGAAAAATCATGAAATATGTAGACATTATTCCGGAATCGTATAGCGTTTTTTTTTCTTTCTTAGTCATTTGTCAGCTACTAAATAGTACGAACGCGTGCCATTCAGATGCAGTAAAACCTCTAAATAACGGATACCTTGGGAGCTCAGAATTTGTCCGTTATTCGGAGGTGTCCGCTATTCAGAGGTAAAAGCATACGAATGTACAGGTGTTGGGGATTCAAAAAGTGTCCACTAAATAGAGGTGTCCACTATTCGGGAGTGTCCGTTATAGAGGTTTTACTCTATTTTTCTCCCATGAAAATTTGCCTATTTTATATTTTAGAAAAACAATTAAATATTTGCTCATTTTGTTTTTCTATATCTCAGTTTGTGAATGAAGTGCATTTCCCTCTCAAATTTATAATGAATTTCGGAATTGCAAGAAAAATGTGCCTTGTTCAAATACTTTTTTCCACCACTGCTGTCACAAAGTGTCAAAAATGGCTCCCCTGCATACACACTTAGTGTTACACTAAAAGAAGTTTTACAGGCATTTTTGAATAATGAGTAACGTAGTGGCCGATATAGAAGTCATACAGTAGATCTTGGTAAAGATTTCGTAAAAATTTTCTCATAATGTTGAAAATGTTTCAAAATCTATGAGTAATGCATGCTTTTATCCCCTTATTTTGCAATTACTTAATTTAATTTTTTGCCCCCTAAGAGGTTTATTTATGATTCAGCCATACCATATTATTTTGTTTAGCAGCGGTAATGATGAGAAAATGAGTATTCCTCTTTCGTATAGTAAATTTCCTGGCCGGCGGGTTCCTCCAAAGCAGAATTCTTTTTCATGATGCCATACGAAGAAAGAAATACAGCCGTAGCTATAAATCCATCTTGCATCGATCATCTTTTCGAAGAAAGTGCCTCGGGTACAGTCTGGCTGATTTTCTGTTTCAACACTGAACTTCCTGTAATGCCGGGGCCAATCCTGCACTAATAGTTAATCTAGACTTACAACATTTCAAAAATCTCGCAATGTGGCATTACTTTGCTGAATTCGTTTGCATAATATTAATATACTAAGAGGAACTCCTCACAGCGAAGACACCTTTTAGCATTTGCAACGCAGATGAAAAATCCAGAAGGCATAAGTAATATATTGGAGTTGTTAAATCAGACTAACGTGATAGAGCGTTTTTGAAACGCGATAAAAACAGAGAAAATATGAATATATGAATTGTAATTTTCCAACTGGGAGAAAAATGTCCGGATCAGGATTCGAACCAGGGATCTCTTGACTGAAGCTGTTTCGACCAGTTGGAAAATTACAACTCATATGATTTATTTCCCAATCAGAATAACTACCAATTTTTTTTTGCAGTATTTATCGGCCATATATATTTACTTGAAATATTTTGTGCAGTTCTGTATATAATATATAAATATTTTTATACACCCAACATATTAAGCTAAAATTTAATTCAGATGGGAAACGCATATCGCAACTAAAATCTCACTTCCAGCAACTACAATCATATACGGCAATATATTCATTTTTTGCGTACCCCTGTATATGAAATTATTTATATACAAACATATTTTACTATATACTAACAAAATATAGTTAAACTGGAAGATGCTTAACACAATTAAAAAACACCTCTAAGCAATTCACGCTCGTAGGCAGTATAGAAATGACGATTTTTTTTTGCGCATCCCTGTATATGAGCTATAGAATTTATACGCACCATATAATGTACTAAAGTTTGGTTAGGCTTTAATACGCGTACTGCAATCTGAAAACGTTACTTCCAGCGAATATCACCCTCAGGCTTCAGGCAGTACTGTAACCGATTTTTTTTTGTGTCCCTGTAAATGAACAAATAAATGCTATGATCTCCATATTATACTGTAAGCATCTTATAGTGCACCTCAACAATGCACGTCAATTTCCTTATGTTTGAAATAGTGTAACATTTAAAAAACACACTGCAAATGATTTTTTCCCATAGGCCATAATGTAACATAATACTTTTGTGTGTCTCTATAAATGAATGATAAAGGTCACGCACTCCATACTCTACAGTAAGTACATTGTATTTCACCTCAATAATGTATATAAATTTCAGTACTTTTGAAATAGTGTAACTTTATTAAAATACATTGCAAACGGTTTTTCACCATAGACCATAATGTAACGGAATTCTTTTGTGTGTCCCTGTAAACGAATTATAAATGCTATACATTCCATCTTCAATAGGGAATGTCCTATGGTAAACCTCAATAAAATATAACAAGCTCGTAATGATTTAAGTGTATTTATGCGAATTAGAGCGTGAACAGACAGACAGACAAACCGAAGTGATAAACCAACACATCCTACTTGTAGTATGTGTTGCATAAACCCGTTTCAACTATGTTGGAAAGTGTTAAAAATTATAAAATATGAGCCAGATATAAAGCATTCTCTATCGAACGTACAACTTAAAAAATGTCATTAATGAATTATTAATGTACTAGCAGTCTACGCCCGCTGCGCTGCTCGGTTTCTCCAAAAGAACCTTGAATCAAACGAAATATATCGGTGAATTTAACCTTGTATTTTAAAGTAATCTGTACCTTTACCTGGAATATCCTAAAATAACAAAAACGGATACTTATTTCACTAAGTTATGTTTTTTTAATACGGTTTATTATTACGTTTACAATTTATTACCTACCGTTTTCCATTGATTTATATGTTTTATAGCTACATTTTTTAACAACGTGAATTAACCTATATTATTCACAACTAAAAAGAAATGGCGCATCTAGTATTTGTCGAGAATTAAATAAAAATCATGCACTCGTGACATCATAATTCAGTTTTATATTTTAACAGAATAATACGGTGTGTGTATGTGTGTGTGTGGGGGGGGGGGGAGATGCTTTCATTTGTGGGGTGCCGCTGGGCACGTTTGAGTAGAGGTGCCATTATTCTCTCCTGGGGTGCCATCCTTTCACCCCTTGGGACACCCTGTATTAGGAGTGCCATCCTTTCACCCTAGTTAAGGGTGCCATTCTGGCTCCCCTAGAGGTGTCACCAGTGAGACAAGCCTTTCACCCCTAAGGGGAGCCATGTGTCCCCTGTAGTTTTAACAGTGCACAGTTAATCTTTGTTTTACTGGGTGTCTTGAAAAGACAGCTTTAAAAATGAAAAAAAAAATGCCAATAATTATTAAAAGTAATTGTTTTCCAGGATATTAATGCATGAAGTTATTAATTTTTCTTAGCACCTAGATTGGGTAAGTAAAATATTTTCTAAAAAAGTAAAAAATGTAATATTTTTATACATCTTCCAGATTTTATATATTAAATAAAATAAATTATTCTGTAATGATAGAAGAGAGGGTATATAGATGATGCCTAAGAAAAACAAATTTCATAACTTTTCCAGAAATTCATTTATTGATATTTATTGGTAAAAATTAGTAAACTCCCTCAATGATCTCCTACAATTTTTTTTCTATAAAGCAAACTGTCTCTTATTTCATTTATAAAACTCTGTAATTTTCAGGCACCCTGTAGAAAGAGTTTTGAAAACGTTTTAAATATGTTGTTTTATAGTGTGCTAAATGTGTGTGGTGTTTACAATGTGTTGTTAATTTGGTGACAAAGTGTTGTACAACACAACACTAGTACAAGAACACATTTTCATCAACACTATTTGCAACACTATTTCAACACAACTAACAACACTATTTTTAGAACACATTTCTAGATAGCAACACATTAAGAATACAATCACAACACAAAAATTGTGTTGTTAATTTGATGACAGAAAAGTGTTCTTAAATGTGTTTATTTTTGTGTTTAAGAATTTGCAGTGTTACTATAATTTGTGACTCGTGATGAAACATTGCTGTTATTATTTTTTTTTTTTTACGCGTAAGTTTTCGCTATGGTACTCCATTGTGAAATTTGGTAATTTTTGAAATTCAATATTTGAAAAATGGAATAATCAGGGGATTTGAAATTTATATCAAGAAAAATTAAATTTTTTACCTTTCTAACGTAGTTTGTCTAACAATTTTCTGACAAATACTTTTCGAGCAATTAATTTTTTCAGTAACTTCAAATGTTTCATTTTCCGAGATTAATCTGTGGCAACGATTAGCGAAAATCCCAGTCGTCAGCAACGCATACCTTTTTATTAAAGAGGATATTTTTATCCAACTCTATAATTGTTATTGTTTAAATGCTGCATTAATGATAAGTTCAAAATTACTAAAATAAATGCAATTTTTTTCCCAAATTACAGTAATGTGTCATTTAAATGAATGATATTCGCGAGTCAAAATTTCATTCAATTAATGACCGATTCCAATGTACAGAAAAATCGCATTTTTACTTTAGTCATTCAATGTATGAAAGTGACTGGTTATATTGATCAGTATTTCATATAAGCAGTATAATATGCTTAAATCAAGCAGGGCGGTCGCTCTGCCAAGCCAAGCTTAAAAAAAAAAAACGCCACACAAACAACGCCAAGAACTGAACTAGACCGCTACTGCTTATTTACAGGAATCAACTTCGCAATGTTAAATCGACAAAACATGCCAGATTAAAATATCAGATATATAATAAACCAAGCGTCGCAGAAATAAAAAACGAAAACTAGAAGAATATAATGAAGAATTTCTTCAATTTAAGACCAAACTCATCTTCATAAGTGATTTATAAACAGAGATATAGATTTTTTTTAAAAACGTCGAGTTACTTAAAATGATCACTTTTTTCTTCGTCAACCTTTTTTTTTTCAAACAACCTACAGACCTTAATATTCGGCAGAATAAAAAAAGGATTGCATTTTTGGACAAGTAGTTACGTAATCTATGTGCTTTTATAAAATTCAGTGTAAAAAAATATTATTTTCTATCCTTAATTAGCAAAAAACTGTTAATTAACTTGGCGATTAAAAAATTATGCCAAAACAGAGATAAAACCCGCCAACGACCATGTACCATCTCTATAATAAAACCGTAAGTCATGTGATTGTCATCAACAGTTCCGGGATGTCCGTTTCACTTTTTCATATGCCAGGCGGCCATTTTTTTTCAAAATTATTTTTGCAAATAAAACTGCATAAAAATTACATTTTTGGAAAGATCGTTCAAAATAAATTAATATTTGAGAGATGACTTACGTTCAATTATGTATACATTCTGCAATAACTTCAGTTTAAATTAGGTTCGCAGTTAAAATTCTCTATCTATGAAAGTAAACAAAGAAAAAAGATTCATTCGTTGTGAATGTTTAAAATATTAAACCATGAATTTTTGGATCGCTGCCTGGCGTAAAAAAAAAATAATCCGCACCAGTGAGACAGTCAAAGTTTACCTTAATTCTGTTCCATACAACTCAACTTCCGGATCTTTTTTGACGTAAGTTGAACTCATGTAATAATATTTAATGGATCAAATTTCGAAAAGAATTGTCAGCTTTTATTTTTTGCGCGTGCAAATTAGAAACGATACTTTAATTTGAAATCAAATGTTTTGATTTATGATAATTATTATTTTTCTATTTTAAACGAAAAATGTGAACGTCATGTATTTTAAATTGAAACAGCTGTCACGGACGCACCGGGGTTGGCGCGATTTTTGTTTTGCGCCAAATATGTTTAAGAATCTCCGCATTAGCGAACATATTGCAAGTGATAAGCAAACGGACATGAAGCATAAATTCTTAAGTGGGTTAAGCGGTTTTTGTCAAGAAAGATGAAATACATAACAACAAAAAATATGCGAAATGCTACCGCGATCGCAAAAGTTCTTGATTTGTCTATTAGATTTTTCCAGTTATGCGAGGAATTAAGGAAAAAAATAAATTATGAATAAAAATAATTTGTTACAATGCTTAACATACATTTAAGGGCGACCAAACTGGTCGCCAGTGGCGGCTAGTCTCTATAATAAAACCGTAAGTCATGTGACTGTCATCAACAATTCCGGAATGCCCGCTTCACTTTTTCATATGCCAGGCGGCCATTTTTATTCAAAATTATTTTTTCGAATAAAACTTAATAAATGTTACATTTTTAGAAAGATCGTTCAAAATAAATTAATATTTGAGAGATGACTTACGTTCAATTATGTATATATTCTTCAATAACTTCAGTTGAAATTAGCCTCGCAGTTCAAATTCTCTATCCATGAAAGTAAACAAAAAAAAAAAAAAAAAAAAAAAAAGATTCATTCGTTGTGAAGGTTTAAAACATTAAACCATTAAACCATGGAGATAATCGTTCGTAAAGTAAGTTTTCCGTGAAAAATTTTTTGGAGCGCTGCCTGGTTTCAAAAAAATAATTCGTACCAGTGACACAATCAAAGTTTACCATAATTATGTGCTATACAACTCAACTTCATTCTTTATCTTTTCTTGATGTAAGCTGAATGTAAACAAATACAACTCCTGTAATGATATTTAATGAATCAAATTTCGAAACAAATTGTCAGTTAATTTGGTATTTATGTATTATACGTGCAAGGAAGAGAGACCACTGAAAATTATTGTTAATCACCAATCATATTTACCATTATTAATGACCAATCGCTTTCAAAACAGTAATTTAATATACATTTACAAAATACATAACATCATTAAGTACTTTTGTGTTATTTGGGCGCAAATCTCGCCAATAGCATATTTAAAATCGCCAATACCAGCTTTTATTTTTCGCGTGTGCAAATTAGAAACGATACTTTGATTTTGAAATCAAATTTCTGATGGAACAGCTGTCGTAGACGCACCGAGGCACTATATTAACTATAGAGTTGCAATATAGAGAGAAAAAACGGGTTGCTGTAATTAGAATTATAGGCGGTAATGTTGGCGTGGCGTATTTACAAGTTACGGATTTTAATAGTCAGTAGACATTAAGCAGAAATGCCAAAGTAAGGGAATTATGCAGTTATGAAAACTCCTGAACTATATCAAAATAGGAGAGCAGAGAAAAACAGAGTCGAACAGAGACCGGCATCCAGAAGGAAGTTCGTGAATTTTAATCAGATTCTACGCCACGGGTCAAAAGTGCTGACAGCAAATATGGTTTAAAAGGAATGTGATTATCAAAACTGGCTTCCAAAAGTTCAATGTTTCACCAAACCATACTTGAAAATTAAGTGTTATAATATGCACCCCGATTATGTCACATTATTCAAGACGTTTTAAATGAGAATAATGATAGATTTTCTAATCTTCCGTAATCAAGTCTACAGCCAAAGTTAGCGAGAAACAAACAAACAAACAAACAAAAGAATATTGGCAACAATATGGTTCAGTGTAAATGTGGATATCATTAAAGACTTTCACAAAATAGACTTCAATGCACCAAATCGTATTAACTAAAATACGCCATTTGGCAATGGATCCAATTACGGAAAACTACTTAATATGTTTAAGAATCTCCTCATTAGCAAACATATTGCGACTGATAAGCAAACGGATATGAAGCATAAACGCTTAAGTTGGTTAAGCGGTTTTTGTCAAGAAAGACGAAATACATAACAACAAAAAATATGCGAAATGCTACCATGATCGCAAAAGTTTCTGATTTGTCTATTAGAATCTTCCGGTTTGGCGAAGGATTACGGAAAAAAATAAATTATGAATAAAAGTAACGTGTTACAGTGCTTAACATACATTTAAGGGAGACCAAACTGGTCGCCAGTGGCGGCTAGTCTGTATTATAATAGCACAAATCAGTTACAAGTTATAACAACATCAAATTTCACCTGCAAGTCCGCCATTTTCTTCTGAAGATATTTAAAAAAAAATAAAACTTCATAATTATAAGAACACACATTTTATCAAACAATTAAATATGACTGCAAACTGTGGCAGATGACTGTTTCCAACAAGAATAAGTATGAGAAATTCCCGTCAAGCGTATAGATCTGGGTGGCTCAGTCGCAGAGCGTCGGCACGGTATGCGTAAGGTCCCAGGTTCGAGTCCTGGCCCAGGTCAATTTTTCACTCGTGTTTGTTTAGTACATTTAATTGTCTGATAAAATGCGTGTTCTTAAAATATTGTAAAATAAAGTAATCAGACGTAGTGTTTATGGTTTAAAAAATATTTTAAATATATAATATACGTGTTTGAAAGATCTTTAAAAATAAATTAGTTTTTGAGGGAAGATGTACCTTCTAAAATGTATACATTATGAGTTATCGGCATTTAAAATTTCTTTCCAAACGTAAACAAAATTTTTGAAATGAATTAAATGTGATTCATTTATTTCTAAAAAAAATTTCGTTCGCAGGAATACCTTTCACGTCATTTTTCTATAAATTAATGAAATCCAGTTGTTAAATTATTTTTGTTTTAGAAGTGAAGTTTCCATTTAAATTTATTGTAACAGTACAATGTTTAATTGAATAAAATAATGTAAATCTAAGAAATTGCTAAGAAATTCCAAACATGCACAGGGCAATGCAAATAAATAAATAAATAAATAAATAAACAAAAAATAAATAAATAGATAAATAAATAAATAAATAAATAAAAATCAGCTTTCATAAATTCTAAAAATTGTTCATATATCTCAATTACAATCTAAAGGAGGGTTTATTTCTATATTATTCTACATATAATAGTAATTTCAGCAAATATATTAAATTCCAATGCGATCTGTTTTAAACTTTAAGATAGTTTATAACACATGATAAAAAATTTATAAAAAAGAATGGCGCGTCACAGTTCGGGGAGAGGATTGGGAGGAGCGTGAACAAAAAGGAAGTATAATAAGGCTATCTGTTTTAAACTTTACGATATGTTATAACACATAACATAAATTTTAAAAATAAAGCTGCGTCAAAAATTATAGGGAGGGGCGGAGCGCGTTTTGCCTACACAAGGGGGGGTGACACTTTTCTAAATTTTAACGATATCCGTCATGTCACATATCGTTACAAAGGACTGTGACCACTTATTCATGTTATGCACCACAGGTGAAACCCCCACATTTTGCGCCCCCCCCGACACTACTCATGTGATATATTGTTCGAAAGGCCTGTGACCGCTTATTCATATTATGTATCTTCGGGGTCCATCCTCCCACTTTCACCTCCCCCCCAAAGGGGACACTTTTCTAAATTTTGTAGGCACCTCTCATGTGATATATCGTTGGAAAGGTCTGTGAACGCTTAATCAAATTATGCAGGTGTGAGGGGGGAGGTATTTTCTGAATTTTGCACATATCCCTCATGTGATACATCGTTGGAAAAGTCTGTGACCGCCTAATCTTATTACGCATCTCCGGTGTTCATCCCCCACTTTGCCCCCCCAAACGCGATTAGCTTTCACCACCAGTGGGCGCTTTCCTATCTCTGTTTCTATGGGTCGGATCACGACGGGGTATGGCTCATTCGACTCGACATCTATAGAGCTTTCCGATTTTAGTTCGTTTTTTCACCACCAAGGGGCACTTTCCTATCTCTGGTTCTATGGGCTAGATCACGACGGGGTATACCTCATTCGACTCGACATCTATAGCCTTAACGATTTCAGTGCCCGAGGTTTGTATAGAACAGATTGCGCTACCTGGTGGTGGAAGATAGAACTTGAGCGTGCGCAGCACGACTGCTATACGGTGCCGAAGGCAGCCGGGACCCGTGTCGGAAGTTCGTTTGTTTAGATGTTTATACAATTCGATGTGCAAATTAAGGGATTATCCGGTGCCGAAAGCAGCATGGAACCAGGTCGGAGGTTCGTGGTTTATCTTATTCGAGGTTTTAAAAGGATTGAGGCCCCGATGTAAGTTAGGGGCCCGCTAGCGGGCGAAGCCAGCTAGTGCTAATAATAAAAGAGCGTGATATCACATTTGATTTCAAATGCAGGGCTGACACGCTATGTACGTATTCCATTTTTATTCATTTAATGGATTAGTCAATGATATTTTTTAACGGAGGATAACAAGTATTATAACAAGCCACATTTAGTATGTTGTTTTTAAGAGTGTAATTAATTTAATTGAAAAATCTACTGCTATTTCTAGTTAACCCTTTAAACAAAGACTGAAAGTAAAATGTAATTTTAAATTATTTCTCATGTTTAGATTATTTAAATTATGTTCAATATATTTAAAAAAAAGAAATGATATCTACAAAAACAACTTTTCAAAAGTAAAAAAAGGCCAAGCGTAAAAAAAAAAAAAAAAAAAGTTGTGGCTAAAAAATGGTGTGATATCAAATTTCCAAGCTATTATATTGCTTATTTAACTTTTTTCCATTAAATAAGTTATCATATATATAAGTCGAGTGCCTACGTATATGTTAATAGAAATCGTTTTCTCCTGTACTAAATACATCCTAACGAGTTTCTGAAAATTCAATTTTTTTCAAATTATGCATGATGGGCTTGGCGGTCATCTTTCCATATTTCTAAGCACCCAAATTTCTAAAGTAAAAGCGTAATATGTTTGCAATGTAATATGTTTATAAAAATTTCGAACTTCAGATTCTAACTACGGACAGATAAATTAGATAAGACTGATATTTTGATAAATTGATTTTTACTAGTTTGAAATTAATAATTACTCTAAAAAATAAATCATAAGATGAATCTTTAAGATAAGTCATCATTATCTTAAGACACAATTTTCAGAGCATACAAGTCTATAAATGAAACTCTTAAATATTTGCTTAAATAACAATTTTGAACTTCGGATTTTAACTACGGATTTGGGTGGTTAGAATTTTGTGAATAATATGCAAAGATGGCCGCCAAGCCCATCATGCATAATTTGAAAAAAATTGAATTTTCAGAAACTCGTTAGGATGTATTTAGTACAGGAGAAAACGATTTCTATTAACATATACGTAGGCACTCGACTTATATATATGATAACTTATTTAATGGAAAAAAGTTAAATAAGCAATATAATAGCTTGGAAATTTGATATCACACCATTTTTTAGCCACAACTTTTTTTTTTTTTTTTTTTTTTTTTTTACTTTTGAAAAGTTGTTTTTGTAGATATATAATACCAGAGGGCCCGTGCGAAGATTTCGCACTGAAATCTAATATTTTTTAGGTACTTCTCTATTAACCCGTCGACCGCTTTTCATAACAAAAAACTACCGACAAACTGTAAGATTAAACACCAAAAATGCTGTCCCATTTACTTGATGTCAGAATCATTATGCGTGTTTGTTACGTCATCTAGTGGTATTACATTCGACATTTGCGTGTATTTTTCATTATGTTTTACTGATTTAGTAGTTATTTTATTAATTAAAATAACAATTGTGTCCTTAAATTCTTATATTTTATTTATTTTTTGATATTCCAATGGCAACGTTCTCCCGTTTATTGGGCGATAGTTTTTTGTTATGAAAAGTGGTCGACGGGCACGGGATAATAGAGAAGTATCATTTTTTATCAATATGTAATATTTATTAGATGCAGGTTTAAACTTCTAAAGAAAAAGCAAGGATAAAAATATCTGCAAACAACATTTAGTTGTTAGTCAAGCCAGAATATCATCTAATTTATTCCATCAAAGTTAGACTAAAAACTGATCCAAGATTGCTAAAGGCACGCGCGAGAAAAAAAATTAACAATCGCATTTTGACTGCATTACAGGATGACGTCATCCGCTTCGGGAAAACCATGGGACTTAGAAATATCAATCTAAACATTTCAATTTCAATTTCGCTTTTTAATCATAAGTATAAAATAAACCCGTGCGGTGTTTTTTATAATAATTGCTATGAGCATCATATAATGTGGTATTTTATTTTTTTGGCAACAATAATTTCAGGAAAACCTTTCATTTCTTTCATGAAAACAATGCCGATTTAATTTTTTAATTTTACCAAATTTTAATCAAAAACATGTTTTAACGAATTGTTAAGTGGGCTATGTCAGAAGCCTGTTCTAAAACCTTTCATATGGTATCTCATTCGTTGTTCTGCGTTTCATATTTTCTACGAAAAAGGGATGTTGACAGGAGAAATAATATATAAGGATTTTTCTTCTGTAGATTTTTGACCATCTCTGGCCTTACAACCATATATCTAACATTAGTTTTATTTTTTATGAAGAATATGCAGGGTGTCCGAAAAGTCTGGAAACGGTCAAATAACTCGAGAACTATACATCGGATTGAAAAACGGCAAAATGCATGTTCAATATTTTTGAAAAATCTATTTAGGGATATGAAAGTTGCCCCCCCAACTTTGCCCCCCCCCGGGGGAAAGGGGAACTTTGAAATCTTAAATGATGAACCCCATTTTTTATTGCAGATTCGGATTCTACGGGAAAAATAAGTAACTTTTGTATTGAACATTTTCTTCAAAACATTGTAGATGGCGCTGTAATCGAGTGCAATGATGTGAGAATCGTTACAATTGCAATGTCTGGAAACGCTCGAATAACTCGAGAAATATACATCAGATTGAAAAACCGGAAAAATACGTGTTTAATATTTTAGAAAAATGGCAACTTTGATATCCCTAAATAGATTTTTCAAAATTATTGAACATGCATTTTTTCGTTTTTCAATACGATGTTATATTTCTCGAGTTATTCGAGCGTTTCCAGACATTGAAAAGGTAACGATTCTCACAGCATTGCACTCGATTACAGCGCCATCTACAATGTTTCGAAGAAAATGTTCAATACAAAAGTTACATATTTTTTCCCGTAGAATCCGAATCTGCAATAAAAAAATGGGGGTCATTATTTAAGATTTCAAAGTTGCCCCCCTTTCCCCCCTGGGGGACAACTTTCATATCCCTAAATAGATTTTTCAAAAATATTGAACATGCATTTTGCCGTTTTTCAATCCGATGTATATTTCTCGAGTTATTTGACCGTTTCCAGACTTTTCGTACACCCTGTATATAATATATATAACCATTAAATAACATCACAGAAACATCATACAACAATTGGGGAAAAAATATTAAATATGATAAAAGGAACACGTACCTTTTGTTTTTATGAATAATATCCATAAATATGTAGAGGAAAAAAAAGGAATAGAATTTAAAACAAAGAGAATATAATACAGATAGGAGGGAAAATTAAAATTAAATTAAAAACCTGAAAGATGGAACTCAAATCTGTAATGAAATGTGTCCATAAATTAACAAACATAGAAAATTTTGAAATTTTGAAATAATGAAAAAAAATTTTTTTTGAAATTATTGTGGAACCATGGCAGAATTATCAAGCCCAAATTACCAAAAATTCAAAATAAATAAATAAATAATGTATGGTTTCATCTTTGTACGAACTATTAAGTTAAAATTGTACAAAGTTTGGGCGATCATGCATTAAAAAAACCAGAAATAAGATATTAGAAATGAAAAATATAAAAAATAAAAGTGAGGATAATTTCCCCATATTTAAACTGGCAGAAACGTGATTAAATCAAAAACGCCAAGAATGATGAATCAACAAAACTTCACTTGTTGCCAAAAAAAATAGTTACTAATTCATTAGATGAATTACAAGAGAAGTGAATGATTCTTAAAAATTCAATCTATGACAAAATGAATTTCATACAAGCGTTAATACTAGAATTAAGTAACATTAAGGAACAATGCTGCCAACTATTGACTGTTCAAGAAAGAGTAATCAAGTCAGGTAAACAATAAATTTCGATACATATAATGGATATGCCATCTGCTGTGAGTGTAAGAAACTATAACATAAATTAGTTATTCAAAGTGATATTTTTAAATTTAAAGAAAGTGCTTAGTGAGAAATTAATAAATTTATAAAATTTAATGTAAATAATGAATGAAAAGTTAAGAGGAATGTAAAATCGTTAATTAAATTGATATTATCTAAAAATAATAATAATAAAAATCAATTAATACATTGTCAGTGCATAATAAGTATTAATTCTATAAGCAAATACTAATAAAAATTAAAGGAGTGAAGGAAAATTTAAAAAGGACAAAGATAGTAAGTAAAGAAACATGATTAATAAAGTTATTTAGATATGACATTGTGTCACGTGAATCAAAGAAGTTAAATAAAATTCTGTAGCATAAATTAAAACTGCCTGTTAGATGATATAAAATCATTACTATTGTATAGAAAGTAAGTATTATATAAGAATAATTATTAATTAGGAGAAAAAAATGGACATAATAAAGTGTTATGATTTAGGAAGTGACATTGTCCCAAACAAATCAAAGAAGTTAATTAAATGAAATAAAACATAAAGTAAATGCTATGAAACGAATTTTGTTATAAAATGAAGTGAACAGAATCAGCAAAAGAATAACATGTAATGAAAGGCTGCAAAATAAACTAATAACCCACTCTCTCGCTTTTTTTTTGTGATTAACCATTGCATTTTAATTAGACATACAACACCCCCACCCCTCCATTTTCTGAGATCTACCCTCCCATCTGTCCTATTTTATTTTATTTTTTTTTTTCATTTTATTATTTTTATTTAATATTTTTTAGTTTTGTAATTTTTATTTTGCTATCAGTTAATCACTTTATTTTTTCCTTACAACACCTCCCTCCCTCATACTCTAACATTTACCCACCCATCCGTCCTGTAGATCGATCATGGATTAAGTAATATATCAAAGAATATATGATTTTTTTTTTTTTTTTTTTTTTTTTTTTTTTTTGGAAAACCATGTTGTAATGCATCATAAATAAGTGTTGTTCATATTTTTCTTTATAAGATGAGAAGCGCATAGTCGTTTTATCCCAAAGATATGATTAAGAAGTGTATTACGGTAAACAGAAATGTGAAGACATGACTTAAAATTGGTAAATGTATTAACTTTGAATTTAAAGTCTTTACGTTTGTCATATATGTCTGTAATTGTCTGAGTGCAACGAAGACTCATACACAGCGCAGTACTACTTTGCCCCATATATCTACGATGGATATTAAAACCTTTCGTCAAGCATAACTCAAAAAATATTTAACGGATTTCGTTCAAATTTTTAGAGCAGGTACCTATAAAGGTGACAACGTCGTCTATTTATTACCAAGAATAAGTGTCAAACCGTTTGGAAGTTATATTAAAAAAATAGATAAAAAAGCACAATTAAAGTACATACGTCACTAAATTTTGTGCGTACGTCATTTTCACCGGCGGGAGATTTTCGTAGACTCGGAATTGAAAAGTTCATGGAATACATGGAGCAAAAAAAAATATGCAAGCACTAATATTCAGCACAATAAAATATATTTCAATTTAATAAAAATGTAAAGTTAATCTGGAATTTTTTCTGTTTGAAAAGTATTAGAGATTAGTAAGAGTAGTATTAGTATTAGAGATTTGGCGTAAATCACACCATTAGCAGCTTTTTTATTTCGCGTGTGTATGTTAGGAACAATTCTTTGATGTTTAAATAAAAGGTTTCGATTTGTGGCATTATTTCTTATTTTCTTTTTCTTTTTAGTATTTTAAATGGAATTAGTGAAAGGCGTGTATTTTAAATTAAATGAGTGAAAGACGTGTATTTTTAATGTATGTATTTCAAATGAAATCAGTGAAAGATTTATATTTAAATGAAATGAATGCAATATGAAGATGTTATGAGAAAAATATTTGGCGATTTATCAACTGCGCCAAGTTAACATAAAAGTACCAATACATATGTGGGTACTTCTCTATTATCACGTCGACCACTTTTCATAACAAAAAACTATCGCCAAATAAACGGGAGAACGTTGTCATTGAAATATCAAAATACATAAATAAATAAAATATAAGAATTTAAGGACACAATTGTTATTTTAATGAATGAAATAACTAATAAATCAGTAAAACATAATGAAAAATACACGCAAATGTCGCGTTAAAAACCACTTGATGACGTAACAAACACGTATAATGCTTCTGATATCAAGTAAATGGGACTGCATTTTTGGCGTTGAATCTAACAGTTTGGCGATAGTTTTTTGTTATGAAAAGTGGTCGACGGGATAATAGAGCAGTACCTCTATGTGAAATGAAACAAGGCACAGATGTCATATACGCACCACGTTGGCGCGATTTTCCCCTCCACCAGCTTGGGGAAAACTTTGTTTTTGAATATTAGTTACAAATAGTGTGACAGTACACGTGATTTTTTATTTCAATATAAAAATAAAATAACGTAATAAATGAAACAGCTTCTATTATTTTAAAAAGGGAAATAAAAATAAATAAATAATAGTTTGATATAAATAAAGGCGCGGATGTCATATACGCACCACATTGGCGCGATTTGCAACAAAATGGCAATTTTATGCCTCACATGGTAACCCGGTTATTTTGTTTCAATTGTTGTTTATTAACTTTTATTTTTTATTTTAATTCTATAAATTTTTTTATTATATATATCAATATTTATTTATATCAAACTATCATTTATTTATTTTTATTTCCCATTTTTGAATAATAGGAGCTATTTCATTTATTACGTTATTTTATTTTTATATTGAAATAAAAAATTACATGCTATTATTGTATGGTATTTGTAACTAATATTCAAAAACAAAGTTTTCGCCAAATTGGCGGGGGAAAAATCGCACCAATCTGGTGCGTATATGACATCTGTGCCTAAATTAATATTGATATACATATAAAAATAATCTATAGAATTAAAATAAAAAATAAAAGTAAACAAACACAACAAACAGTTTTCGCCAAAGGGGCGGTGGAAAAATCGCGCCAACGTGGTGAGTATATGGCATCTGTGCCGGGATTTTTACCCTTTTATCTGTGCTTTCGGAAATATAAAAAAATTAAAAAATTCTTATATCAGGTGTATAATGTTTTGCATTTTTATACGGACCACTTCTCCATTTTAAGATTTTAAATGCTATTTATATCAGATATTTCTTTCTTGAGATTCCCACAAGTTTTTTCCGGTAATTTTTTTAGTTCGCTTATTAATTGTTTACAATTTGCCCCCCTGGCAATAACAATTATTTATCACAAAAAATGGGTACTTCTCTATTATCCCGTCGACCACTTTTGATAACAAAAAACTATCGCCAAACTGTAACGCTAAATAAACGGGAGAACGTTGCCATTGAAATATCAAAATAAATAAAATATAAGAATTTAAGGACACAATTGTTACTTTAATGAATGAAATAACTAATAAATCAGTAAAACATAATGAAAAATACACGCAAATGTCGAATTAAAAACCACTTGATGGCATAACAAATACGTATAATGCTTCTGGCATCAAGTAAATGGGACTGTATTTTTGGCGTTTAATCTTAGTTTGGCGATAGTTTTTTGTTATGAAAAGTGGTCGACGGGATAATAGAGAAGTACCCAAAAATGGCTTAGTTTTGTTAAATTTGTTTGTTATGTATTTTCATTTCTTATTAAAATATCGAAAATGGCAATAAAATTTTATTTTAGCACCGTACTTAATTTTTTAAAATGGCTCAAAAACATGGTTTAATAAACGTATATTTGTAAATATTTTAAAAAAACATGTTTTTCCGCTCTCTAGAAAAATTTGTAAGATTCTACAACTGCCTTTGGCACCAACCAGTACATGATACGGAACTTTTCCCTATTCAGATACACAGAAGAGGTTGGTCACAAACAAGAGTAATGCTAGCAACAATATTGTTTTAACTCAAGAGTTAGAAACAATAATGATATTAAATTCCCCGATTAGCTTAGGGCCCGATTACGGAACTTTCTCCTAGAAAAAAAAAACTGTAGAAGTCTTTTACATTTGTTTCGAATGAAGCTCGATCAACAAAGTATTAATTGATAATACAAACAACACTAATATTAACATGGGGGCAAAAGTTTGAATTTAAGTGTATACATTTGGAACCCTCCCCCTCCCCAACCACCCACCAAAAAAAGAAAAAGAAAGTTACAGAAATGAATTTAAAATGGCTTGAAGCCACCCTTTCTGACATAAGAAATTGGCTGCGAACCCGATTACGAAACTTTCACTTAACTTAATAACATGTATCTAATAGCCCTGAGGACAATTCCCCTTCCCAGTTATACGGACCTTGGGGCTTTTTTAAAAAGCTTGACGCAGTTCGGGTTGAAGAAGTTGAGATTTACTGTCAAATGACATAAACTACTATGAAAATAAAACTGGTGAATTATTATGCTGGTTTATGTATGTATTTAAAAAAATTGCATCTGATTACACTCTTTAGATAAATTACGCCTGTTTGCATTTAATAACAGATAAACGGCTTCCGTTTACTAAATTGTTTAAATATTGGGAAGAGTTGGCGAGAGATAGATAGACGTGTAAACAAACGGATAGAGAGACGGATAGCGACAGAGATAAGCTAACGGGTAGCGAAACGAATAGACAGACGGGTAGCGAGGCAGGTGCAAAAAAGGGTTGACAGAGGGGTAGTGAGATGGGTAGGGAGACGGGTAGCGTGGTGGATAGAGAGACGAGTACAGAGACGACTTGACAGACGGGTAGAGAGAGGGGTATATAGACAGACAGACGTGTTGATAGACGAGTAGTGTAACGGGAAGCGAGACAGGTAGAGACACGATTAAAAAGTCGGTTAGAAAGACAGACGGATACTGAGACGGGTATACAGAAGAGTAGAGAGACAGTAGACAGATGAGTTCGGAGAGAGACACAGCTAAGACATACGAGTAGTTAGACTGGTAGACACGTTTGTAGCAAAGCATGTTATCAATGTGGTTTGAAGTATACGAGTTTCTATAAATAGTTATACAAATAAACAAAGGACATTTTTTTAATTCAAATATTAAATATTTGATTTAATATTTCAATATTTAATATTTTATTTTTTAATATTTTATTTAGATATTTGTCACAAAGAAAATGTTGCAAAAATTAAATTAAATTTGCGTTAAACTACGCTTGCTAAAATACGCTATTGGCTGCAAATCTGATTATG
Source organism: Maratus michaelseni (assembly GCA_963931845.1). Classification (NCBI taxonomy): domain Eukaryota; kingdom Metazoa; phylum Arthropoda; class Arachnida; order Araneae; family Salticidae; genus Maratus; species Maratus michaelseni. The sequence continues at coordinate 71,468,422 of OZ007591.1, read as the reverse complement.
TGACTTTAAAAATATCGTTTTAAAAGATTCGGCGGTTTTTTTTTTTATAAGTTTTGAGCAATTCCCGCTTAAGAAAATGAGATTATTTGCCAAATGTTATAAAAAAATGCATATGAAAACATAACAGTATATGAATTTATATATGATATTTTGTAATTATATCATTTAATTTGCTATTTTTCATATGTTGTATCTTTATCTATCTCTTGTCTATCATATGCTGTATATTCACTTAGATTCTTGTTGATATCTTCTTTATATCGTAATTGTTAACTTTATGTTCTCAGCAATATCACTCAGACTAATCCCTTTGAGGGAAGTCCTAGTAGTATTGTTATCATGCAGTATAAGTTTGAGGTCTAAAAAGTTAATAGCATTATTAGACAATAGGTTTTCCGTTAATTCTAAATTAGTAGAATAATCTACTGGAAATTGAGAAACACGTGATTGGACAGTACCGATTAACATAATGTCATCAACGTAATGATATACATGAATATTACTATAAAATGTACGCTCATAGTGATATAAATAAAAGTCTGCAAGTAAACTTGATGTGCATCCACCTTTTGGAATGCCGTTTTTCTGTAAGTAAATGGCATTATCTTGTAGAAGGTAGTTATTATATATAATGAAATTAGTTAGTGTATGAAAGTACACTGTATCCACATATATAGGAAGAGTCAATTGATTTTGAAATTTTTTAAATAATGCATTTATTATATTATGTAGATCTAATAAGTCAATGTTATTAAAAAGATCTTTGAAATCATATGTTGTTATATTTTTCACACATTTAAGATGTTTGAGAATATTAATCAATTGAAAGCTATTTTTTATACAATATGTGTGTTATCTGTTGTAGTTGTATTTGTATGTGTGTATAGTTGATTATGTATTTTTAATAGTAATTTGTTAGCTTGATTATTATATGTATTGCAACCTATAGTAACATTTCTGAATTTAATAGGCGTTTTGTAAAATTTGGGTATAAGAACCAAATACGGATAATTAAAGTTAGTAGAGGGAATATTCAGTAGTTTATAATAACTATGAATTTTAGGATTGTTTATCAGTGTGGTTACATTAGTTTTTGGAAAAGAATTGTTAGAAGACATAGTGGTTGTAAGAAGTTGTTGTAATATATATATATATATATATATAAACTTATTGCAAAAATTAACCATTGAAACAGAAATAACTGACCAATATATATATATATATATATATATATAGAAGTTAATCAAAGTGATTTATGTGCCAACTAGGCTAAATTATGGTATCATAAAACTCAATACTTTCAACCAGCTATAATTGAAAAGAATATTGAAAAGAATATGTAAAAACCATTCCATACCAATTTGCGCAATGCAGCATAATTTTATAGAATGTTAAATAATTATAATATCTATGAATTTCAAAAACATATCAAGTTCTAATAACATTCTACTAAAATCTTCAAAGAGATAATTAATGATATTGTGTAATCAGAATACCACATAGCTAATATTTAACTTGTGCAATCATAAAATTACCTTAGCATATGGTTCAATGGTAATTAACCAAATTTACTCATACCTGAAGAACAATTAAAAAGAAAGAGAGAGAAAGGGGAAAAAATTATAAATTGGAGTTGCTATTAAGTAAACACAAATGGATTAATAAATTAATTATGAACATTATCAGTGGAAAAACTGGACCACAAGAGAACCAATCAAGAATTGGATATGAAAAAACATATGTGGATGTACTCGTCAGCTTGGCTGCACCCACATGTGTTTTAAAAATAATTCAGTATTTCATAATTCTACTGGCATGATGCTATATATATATATATATATATATATATATGCTTATTCATATTCCGGAAATTACATATTGAATCATGAACTGCTAAATTGTTAAAGAATAAATTCGTAAAACATTGCACCATAAAATGACTACGGTTTAGAGTCTTGCATCGGGTCGTATAACCAGATTTTACACGAACTCGACCGGACACGCGTTTTGGGTTGACGATAATTTTTTTTCGTTGCGGGTTGGGTTGACTTTAAACGTTTCGGGTTCAAGTCGGTTTTGGGTTGTGTTTTGACTCTTTCGAATCGGGTTCGGGTTCATCTATTTTTTCAAAAGAAAGTGCTGAATATTTTTCAAATGAAAAAAACAAAAACAAAAAACAACTATATATTTGAATATTAATGATTGTATATGTGTTTATTTTTATAATATATACATATATATATAATTTATATTAAAGATGTAATTGTAGATTATTTTCCATAATTGTATTAAAATATGATTTTTTTTTCACTTCGGGTTCGGGATTGGGTCGGGTTGACTTTAAGCAGAAATTTCGGTTACCCGTCCCGCGCAGGACTCTATTGTGGTTATCATTTACAAGTAAGGTCTAATCTGACCAGGACATCTTTTTAAAGGGAAACTCGGTACACTATGAACATCCAAGCCTGACGCAAGATTGAAACCTGGCAGCTTTTGTCTTGTAGCCAGCGTTCTAACCACTAGACAAGCAAACGGATATACTCGTACTCTGAAGAAGCTTACTAAAAGTGCATATAACTGTTTATTTGGATTAGCTGTTCTAAAGCTCCATGTTTTGATGAACGTTGAAATCATTTTCGAGGTTGTACCAAGAAGATTTTTTTCTTTTGAGATATTTTATCCTTCAACTAGTATTCCGCAATGCTTTATAGTTTAAGATTTTGAAAAAGAAAAAAACGAAAAGGTGTGATGCTGGTGCATTATATTCAAAGCCTGATGATGGATATGCGGGCAATGACTCAATCGCCTGCACTCAGCGCAGCAGGTTAAAAGCTAATTTTTGTTTTAATGTTGGGTGGTTCCACTTCTCGCTTGATAAGTAGATTCAATCCATTTTACACATGTTAAAATAGAAGAATACATTTCAAAATTCGTTATGGTCATGAAAAAAATATATAATGAGTAGACAGAGGGGAGTGGTTGATTAGATAAGGAAGGGCCATGGGATGAATGTGCTCTAAAGAGTGATAAGTTATATCATAACAGTACAACCCGTGAAAACGGAATTGTTTAGGGACCGGAGAAAAATTCTGTTTTTGATAGGCTTCCGTCTAAACTGATACCGCATCGAGATCGTGAAAATTTTCTGTTTAAGATAGGTTCCGTTTCACAGATTCTACTGTAAATCATTTTATTTAGTTCACAATTCTGTGCAAATGAAATCGTTAGGGATCGAAGAAAATTCCGTTTTAGAGAGGTTTTCGTTTTAGAAGGTATAATTTGGTTTACCTTTCGTCAGAACCATGAAATTTTTTCCGTTTAAGACAGGATTTCATTGTAGACAGATTACTTTTCACTGGTTTAGCTTTACTCAAGATAGATGCATTGTATATGCTCTTTTCTTGTTCCTAACTGTTAAAATATCATACAGTGTTAAAAAAAAAAAAAAAAAGAAAAAGAAAAGCTTAAGGTGTTAATTTCGATTGTATGGAAATGTACTGAAACTTCAAAAGATGAACTCCATACATGAAATACTATAGTAAAAAAGAGAAGAAGAGAGAGTCAGCATAATTGCAGACAAAAGCAAAATGTATTTATGGCAGACAGCGATTACACATTGTACGAGGGTGGTTTGATAAGTTCTCGGCCTGACGAGATTTTTGACATAATTTATATTATTTTTCAATGTAATAATTATCAATGAATATCCCTTGCAACTCAATACATTTAAGATACGCTCTTATGGACGAATTCTTTAGTGCCGCCCTGTACGAGGGTGGTTCGAAAAGTTCTCTGCCTGACAAAGAAAATACAAGATTTTTGAGAGTATTTAATTTTATTTTTCGACTTGAAACACAATACATTTCAGAACACTCTTGAGAAATGTTCATTCTTTGGCGTTTCTGGTCTACGTTCAACAAACGGGAAAATATATACACACATATAGGAAAACGATCTGCTATCTTAAAAAACAAATAGTCATCCACACGGGACAATAAATTATGAGCCATCTATAATGAACAATACTGTAATTAAAACTGTGTTATCTCCCCGGAACTCAAAAAATGACTATTAAACTACTTAAAATTACGCACTCTGCCAGTGCAGCTAAAAGCCATTGGCGGGCGTGATTGTGTGTGGTAATCCGTGTTAAATTATGCAAGTTCGTTCAAAAATAACATCGTTTTGAAAATCTGAATAACGTTAAAGCTCAATGGAGATATGTTTTCAGTTTATTATTATTACATGTTAACTTTCTGCGATTTCAATAAAATTTTTAGTCGTTGTTTACTTTGGAAAGTGAGAAAAAATAGAAAATTTCGTTGGAATTCATTAAATAATTTGGGTTCGAGCCTATTTTAAGCGTCGGAAATATACTATAGCGTATCTTATGTTTTTTATGTCATCACGATAACGTCTAAAATATTGTACCGATTTGAATTAAATTTGGAAGTAGATTGATCTTGCTAATACAGTAGAACTCCAACTATCCGAATCAATTGGGACCAAACCCCATTCGGATAATCAAAAATTCGTATAATTGGATTTTTTCCGAAAAAGGGGTCTATTTTAATTAGTTACTGTATGTATGTTGAAAATGGGAGAAAAAAACTATTTTTAAAGAAAAAGATATTTTAATTTATTAAATGAAAAGGCAACAGTTTTACATGTTAAGCGTACTTATAAGTGCTGTACAGTATGCACCTATCGTACTGTAAATGAAAGTCATAATGCTTGCTGAACATCTCGATCAAAGTAAGCTGTTTGACAGTCTTCATCCGTTTTCGGGCAGCCAAGTCACGCATCCGCTTGACAGTGAGAAGGTGCATGTGGTCACACTCAGGCTGACGCTCCATCCGCTTCAACGCAGTTTCAAGGCCGGCAAATGCTTCACTAGCTGATGGTCCCGTGTCTGCTTCAACTTCGACATTAAGGTCATCTTCTTCCTCGACAATTTCTTCTCTAAAACTTTCAATAAGTTCATCGTCATTTAGAATTTGAAACCCAGGTGGGCCGGGCCGGCCTCCTGGCGACGGACGACAGCCAATAATCGAACTGTACTATGAGACGGTGACTCATCCTCCCAATAATGTTCGCGCTGCGCCTATACTAGATTCGCGGAGGGAAGGACAATATAGTGCGCGTAGACAGAATCATTATTTTGCGAATCGCAGTACGTTTCCGTCTTAATTTTTTTTTCTGAAATTCTGAAAGCGATTCGGACAGTCGGAGTTCGGATAATTGGAGTTCTACTGTACCTTCGATGAGTCCGTTATCAAGACACTCCGATAATCCATTTGAAAATAGCGACCTTTTGAAAATCCGACTATAACAAATGCATGTTAAAATTCTTCGATTTCAATAAAATTTTTAGACGTTATTTACTTTGTTGCGTGTGATATATTACAAAATTCGATGTCATGTAAAGTTGTATGGTTTTGGTTCGAACCTTATTTGAGCGTCGGAAATATGTTATATCCTACGGGCGATTTTGAAACTATGTTTATAATATTTTTTAACAAATTTTATATAATCTCATATGTGTTGAATTACATTTGGTAAGCCAAATTTAAAATTCTACTATAAATTACCTTTCTCGCGAAAATAGCCAGCTTAGACGTACTAAGACCAATTTGTTTAATTTGTATAAAATCTAATCTGTGTTCCAAAAGAGACTCTCCCGACTGACCTGGAATTACTTGTTTAAAATTATATCCGAAGATTCAGGTATGGCTTGGAGTAGACCCTGTATATTTGTCCGAATAAATGGACTGCAATGTAAATTCTGTGGCAAATATTATTTATTAGTCTTACTTTCTTTTTAGACCAATCAAACCAAATTAAATCAGTAAGACCAATTTGTTTAATTTGTATAAAATCTAATCTGTGTACCTATAAAGAGACTCTCCCGACTGACCTGGAATTAGTACTTGTTTAAAATTATATCCGAAGATTCAAGTATGGCTTGGAGTAATACTCTGTATATTTGTCCGAATAAATGGACTGCAATGTAAATTCTGTGTCAAATATTATTTATTAGTCTTACTTTCTTTTTAGACCAATCAAACCAAATTAAAGCAGTAAGACCAATTTGTTTAATTTGTATAAAATCTAATCTGTGTACCTATAAAGAGACTCTCCCGACTGACCTGGAATTACTACTTGTTTAAAATTATATCTGAAGATTCAAATATGGCTTGGAGTAATACTCTGTATATTTGTCCGAATAAATGGACTACAATGTAAATTCTGTGGCAAATATTATTTATTAGTCTTACTTTCTTTTTAGACCAATCAAACCAAATTAAAGCAGTAAGACCAATTTGTTTAATTTGTATAAAATGTAATCTGTGTATCTATAAAGAGACTCTTCCGACTGACCTGGAATTAGTACTTGTTTAAAATTATATCTGAAGATTCAAATATGGCTTGGAGTAATACTCTGTTTATTTGTCCGAATAAATGGACTACAATGTAAATTCTGTGGCAAATATTATTTATTAGTCTTACTTTCTTTTTAGACCAATCAAACCAAATTAAAGCAGTAAGACCAATTTGTTTAATTTGTATAAAATCTAATCTGTGTACCTATAAAGAGACTCTCCCGAATGGCCTGGAATTAGTACTTGTTTAAAATTATATCCGAAGATTCAAGTATGGCTTGGAGTAATACTCTGTATATTTGTCCGAATAAATGGACTGCAATGTAAATTCTGTGGCAAATATTATTTATTAGTCTTACTTTCTTTTTAGACCAATCAAACCAAATTAAAGCAGTAAGACCAATTTGTTTAATTTGTATAAAATCTAATCTGTGTATCTATAAAGAGACTCTTCCGACTGACCTGGAATTAGTACTTGTTTAAAATTATATCTGAAGATTCAAGTATGGCTTGGAGTAATACTCTGTTTATTTGTCCGAATAAATGGACTGCAATGTAAATTCTGTGGCAAATATTATTTATTAGTCTTACTTTCTTTTTAGACCAATCAAACCAAATTAAAGCAGTAAGACCAATTTGTTTAATTTGTATAAAATCTAATCTGTGTACCTATAAAGAGACTCTCCCGAATGGCCTGGAATTAGTACTTGTTTAAAATTATATCTGAAGATTCAAGTATGGCTTGGAGTAATACTCTGTTTATTTGTCCGAATAAATGGACTGCAATGTAAATTCTGTGGCAAATATTATTTATTAGTCTTACTTTCTTTTTAGACCAATCAAACCAAATTAAAGCAGTTAGACCAATTTGTTTAATTTGTATAAAATATAATCTGTGTATCTATAAAGAGACTCTTCCGACTGACCTGGAATTAGTACTTGTTTAAAATTATATCTGAAGATTCAAGTACGGCTTGGAGTAATACTCTGTTTATTTGTCCGAATAAATGGACTGCAATGTAAATTCTGTGGCAAATATTATTTATTAGTCTTACTTCTTTTTAGACCAATCAAACCAAATTAAAGCAGTAAGACCAATTTGTTTAATTTGTATAAAATCTAATCTGTGTACCTATAAAGAGACTCTCCCGAATGGCCTGGAATTAGTACTTGTTTAAAATTATATCCGAAGATTCAAGTATGGCTTGGAGTAATACTCTGTATATTTGTCCGAATAAATGGACTGCAATGTAAATTCTGTGGCAAATATTATTTATTAGTCTTACTTTCTTTTTAGACCAATCAAACCAAATTAAAGCAGTAAGACCAATTTGTTTAATTTGTATAAAATCTAATCTGTGTATCTATAAAGAGACTCTTCCGACTGACCTGGAATTAGTACGTGTTTAAAATTATATCTGAAGATTCAAGTATGGCTTGGAGTAATACTCTGTTTATTTGTCCGAATAAATGGACTACAATGTAAATTCTGTGGCAAATATTATTTATTAGTCTTACTTTCTTTTTAGACCAATCAAACCAAATTAAAGCAGTAAGACCAATTTGTTTAATTTGTATAAAATCTAATCTGTGTACCTATAAAGAGACTCTCCCGAATGGCCTGGAATTAGTACTTGTTTAAAATTATATCTGAAGATTCAAGTATGGCTTGGAGTAATACTCTGTTTATTTGTCCGAATAAATGGACTGCAATGTAAATTCTGTGGCAAAAATTATTTATTAGTCTTACTTTCTTTTTAGACCAATCAAACCAAATTAAAGCAGTAAGACCAATTTGTTTAATTTGTATAAAATCTAATCTGTGTATCTATAAAGAGACTCTTCCGACTGACCTGGAATTAGTACTTGTTTAAAATTATATCTGAAGATTCAAGTATGGCTTGAAGTAATACTCTGTTTATTTGTCCGAATAAATGGACTGCAATGTAAATTCTGTGGCAAATATTATTTATTAGTCTTACTTTCTTTTTAGACCAATCAAACCAAATTAAAGCAGTAAGACCAATTTGTTTAATTTGTATAAAATCTAATCTGTGTATCTATAAAGAGACTCTTCCGACTGACCTGGAATTAGTACTTTTTTAAAATTATATCTGAAGATTCAAGTATGGCTTGGAGTAATACTCTGTTTATTTGTCCGAATAAATGGACTGCAATGTAAATTCTGTGGCAAATATTATTTATTAGTCTTACTTTCTTTTTAGACCAATCAAACCAAATTAAAGCAGTAAGACCAATTTGTTTAATTTGTATAAAATCTAATCTGTGTATGTATAAAGAGACTCTTCCGACTGACCTGGAATTAGTACTTGTTTAAAATTATATCTGAAGATTCAAGTATGGCTTGGAGTAATACTCTGTTTATTTGTCCGAATAAATGGACTGCAATGTAAATTCTGTGGCAAATATTATTTATTAGTCTTACTTTCTTTTTAGACCAATCAAACCAAATTAAAGCAGTAAGACCAATTTGTTTAATTTGTATAAAATCTAATCTGTGTACCTATAAAGAGACTCTCCCGACTGACCTGGAATTACTACTTGTTTAAAATTATATCCGAAGAATCAAGTATGGCTTGGAGTAATACTCTGTATATTTGTCCCAATAAATGGACTGCAATGTAAATTCTGTGGCAAATATTATTTATTAGTCTTACTTTCTTTTTAGACCAATCAAACCAAATTAAAGCAGTAAGACCAATTTGTTTAATTTGTATAAAATCTAATCTGTGTATCTATAAAGAGACTCTTCCGACTGACCTGGAATTAGTACTTGTTTAAAATTATATCTGAAGATTCAAATATGGCTTGGAGTAATACTCTGTTTATTTGTCCGAATAAATGGACTACAATGTAAATTCTGTGGCAAATATTATTTATTAGTCTTACTTTCTTTTTAGACCAATCAAACCAAATTAAAGCAGTAAGACCAATTTGTTTAATTTGTATAAAATCTAATCTGTGTATCTATAAAGAGACTCTTCCGACTGACCTGGAATTAGTACTTGTTTAAAATTATATCTGAAGATTCAAGTATGGCTTGGAGTAATACTCTGTTTATTTGTCCGAATAAATGGACTACAATGTAAATTCTGTGGCAAATATTATTTATTAGTCTTACTTTCTTTTTAGACCAATCAAACCAAATTAAAGCAGTAAGACCAATTTGTTTAATTTGTATAAAATCTAATCTGTGTACCTATAAAGAGACTCTCCCGACTGACCTGGAATTACTACTTGTTTAAAATTATATCTGAAGATTCAAATATGGCTTGGAGTAATACTCTGTATATTTGTCCGAATAAATGGACTACAATGTAAATTCTTTGGCAAATATTATTTATTAGTCTTACTTTCTTTTTAGACCAATCAAACCAAATTAAAGCAGTAAGACCAATTTGTTTAATTTGTATAAAATCTAATCTGTGTATCTATAAAGAGACTCTTCCGACTGACCTGGAATTAGTACTTGTTTAAAATTATATCTGAAGATTCAAATATGGCTTGGAGTAATACTCTGTTTATTTGTCCGAATAAATGGACTACAATGTAAATTCTGTGGCAAATATTATTTATTAGTCTTACTTTCTTTTTAGACCAATCAAACCAAATTAAAGCAGTAAGACCAATTTGTTTAATTTGTATAAAATCTAATCTGTGTACCTATAAAGAGACTCTCCCGAATGGCCTGGAATTAGTACTTGTTTAAAATTATATCCGAAGATTCAAGTATGGCTTGGAGTAATACTCTGTATATTTGTCCGAATAAATGGACTGCAATGTAAATTCTGTGGCAAATATTATTTATTAGTCTTACTTTCTTTTTAGACCAATCAAACCAAATTAAAGCAGTAAGACGAATTTGTTTAATTTGTATAAAATCTAATCTGTGTATCTATAAAGAGACTCTTCCGACTGACCTGGAATTAGTACTTGTTTAAAATTATATCTGAAGATTCAAGTATGGCTTGGAGTAATACTCTGTTTATTTGTCCGAATAAATGGACTGCAATGTAAATTCTGTGGCAAATATTATTTATTAGTCTTACTTTCTTTTTAGACCAATCAAACCAAATTAAAGCAGTAAGACCAATTTGTTTAATTTGTATAAAATCTAATCTGTGTACCTATAAAGAGACTCTCCCGAATGGCCTGGAATTAGTACTTGTTTAAAATTATATCTGAAGATTCAAGTATGGCTTGGAGTAATACTCTGTTTATTTGTCCGAATAAATGGACTGCAATGTAAATTCTGTGGCAAATATTATTTATTAGTCTTACTTTCTTTTTAGACCAATCAAACCAAATTAAAGCAGTTAGACCAATTTGTTTAATTTGTATAAAATATAATCTGTGTATCTATAAAGAGACTCTTCCGACTGACCTGGAATTAGTACTTGTTTAAAATTATATCTGAAGATTCAAGTACGGCTTGGAGTAATACTCTGTTTATTTGTCCGAATAAATGGACTGCAATGTAAATTCTGTGGCAAATATTATTTATTAGTCTTACTTTCTTTTTAGACCAATCAAACCAAATTAAAGCAGTAAGACCAATTTGTTTAATTTGTATAAAATCTAATCTGTGTACCTATAAAGAGACTCTCCCGAATGGCCTGGAATTAGTACTTGTTTAAAATTATATCCGAAGATTCAAGTATGGCTTGGAGTAATACTCTGTATATTTGTCCGAATAAATGGACTGCAATGTAAATTCTGTGGCAAATATTATTTATTAGTCTTACTTTCTTTTTAGACCAATCAAACCAAATTAAAGCAGTAAGACCAATTTGTTTAATTTGTATAAAATCTAATCTGTGTATCTATAAAGAGACTCTTCCGACTGACCTGGAATTAGTACTTGTTTAAAATTATATCTGAAGATTCAAGTATGGCTTGGAGTAATACTCTGTTTATTTGTCCGAATAAATGGACTACAATGTAAATTCTGTGGCAAATATTATTTATTAGTCTTACTTTCTTTTTAGACCAATCAAACCAAATTAAAGCAGTAAGACCAATTTGTTTAATTTGTATAAAATCTAATCTGTGTACCTATAAAGAGACTCTCCCGAATGGCCTGGAATTAGTACTTGTTTAAAATTATATCTGAAGATTCAAGTATGGCTTGGAGTAATACTCTGTTTATTTGTCCGAATAAATGGACTGCAATGTAAATTCTGTGGCAAATATTATTTATTAGTCTTACTTTCTTTTTAGACCAATCAAACCAAATTAAAGCAGTAAGACCAATTTGTTTAATTTGTATAAAATCTAATCTGTGTATCTATAAAGAGACTCTTCCGACTGACCTGGAATTAGTACTTGTTTAAAATTATATCTGAAGATTCAAGTATGGCTTGAAGTAATACTCTGTTTATTTGTCCGAATAAATGGACTGCAATGTAAATTCTGTGGCAAATATTATTTATTAGTCTTACTTTCTTTTTAGACCAATCAAACCAAATTAAAGCAGTAAGACCAATTTGTTTAATTTGTATAAAATCTAATCTGTGTATCTATAAAGAGACTCTTCCGACTGACCTGGAATTAGTACTTTTTTAAAATTATATCTGAAGATTCAAGTATGGCTTGGAGTAATACTCTGTTTATTTGTCCGAATAAATGGACTGCAATGTAAATTCTGTGGCAAATATTATTTATTAGTCTTACTTTCTTTTTAGACCAATCAAACCAAATTAAAGCAGTAAGACCAATTTGTTTAATTTGTATAAAATCTAATCTGTGTATGTATAAAGAGACTCTTCCGACTGACCTGGAATTAGTACTTGTTTAAAATTATATCTGAAGATTCAAGTATGGCTTGGAGTAATACTCTGTTTATTTGTCCGAATAAATGGACTGCAATGTAAATTCTGTGGCAAATATTATTTATTAGTCTTACTTTCTTTTTAGACCAATCAAACCAAATTAAAGCAGTAAGACCAATTTGTTTAATTTGTATAAAATCTAATCTGTGTACCTATAAAGAGACTCTCCCGACTGACCTGGAATTACTACTTGTTTAAAATTATATCCGAAGAATCAAGTATGGCTTGGAGTAATACTCTGTATATTTGTCCCAATAAATGGACTGCAATGTAAATTCTGTGGCAAATATTATTTATTAGTCTTACTTTCTTTTTAGACCAATCAAACCAAATTAAAGCAGTAAGACCAATTTGTTTAATTTGTATAAAATCTAATCTGTGTATCTATAAAGAGACTCTTCCGACTGACCTGGAATTAGTACTTGTTTAAAATTATATCTGAAGATTCAAATATGGCTTGGAGTAATACTCTGTTTATTTGTCCGAATAAATGGACTACAATGTAAATTCTGTGGCAAATATTATTTATTAGTCTTACTTTCTTTTTAGACCAATCAAACCAAATTAAAGCAGTAAGACCAATTTGTTTAATTTGTATAAAATCTAATCTGTGTATCTATAAAGAGACTCTTCCGACTGACCTGGAATTAGTACTTGTTTAAAATTATATCTGAAGATTCAAGTATGGCTTGGAGTAATACTCTGTTTATTTGTCCGAATAAATGGACTACAATGTAAATTCTGTGGCAAATATTATTTATTAGTCTTACTTTCTTTTTAGACCAATCAAACCAAATTAAAGCAGTAAGACCAATTTGTTTAATTTGTATAAAATCTAATCTGTGTACCTATAAAGAGACTCTCCCGAATGGCCTGGAATTAGTACTTGTTTAAAATTATATCCGAAGATTCAAGTATGGCTTGGAGTAATACTCTGTATATTTGTCCGAATAAATGGACTGCAATGTAAATTCTGTGGCAAATATTATTTATTAGTCTTACTTTCTTTTTAGAACAATCAAACCAAATTAAAGCAGTAAGACCAATTTGTTTAATTTGTATAAAATCTAATCTGTGTACCTATAAAGAGACTCTCCCGAATGGCCTGGAATTAGTACTTGTTTAAAATTATATCTGAAGATTCAAGTATGGCTTGGAGTAATACTCTGTTTATTTGTCCGAATAAATGGACTGCAATGTAAATTCTGTGGCAAATATTATTTATTAGTCTTACTTTCTTTTTAGACCAATCAAACCAAATTAAAGCAGTAAGACCAATTTGTTTAATTTGTATAAAATCTAATCTGTGTATCTATAAAGAGACTCTTCCGACTGACTTGGAATTAGTACTTGTTTAAAATTATATCTGAAGATTCAAGTATGGCTTGGAGTAATACTCTGTTTATTTGTCCGAATAAATGGACTGCAATGTAAATTCTGTGGCAAATATTATTTATTAGTCTTACTTTCTTTTTAGACCAATCAAACCAAATTAAAGCAGTAAGACCAATTTGTTTAATTTGTATAAAATCTAATCTGTGTACCTATAAAGAGACTCTCCCGAATGGCCTGGAATTAGTACTTGTTTAAAATTATATCTGAAGATTCAAGTATGGCTTGGAGTAATAATCTGTTTATTTGTCCGAATAAATGGACTGCAATGTAAATTCTGTGGCAAATATTATTTATTAGTCTTACTTTCTTTTTAGACCAATCAAACCAAATTAAAGCAGTTAGACCAATTTGTTTAATTTGTATAAAATATAATCTGTGTATCTATAAAGAGACTCTTCCGACTGACCTGGAATTAGTACTTGTTTAAAATTATATCTGAAGATTCAAGTACAGCTTGGAGTAATACTCTGTTTATTTGTCCGAATAAATGGACTGCAATGTAAATTCTGTGGCAAATATTATTTATTAGTCTTACTTTCTTTTTAGACCAATCAAACCAAATTAAAGCAGTAAGACCAATTTGTTTAATTTGTATAAAATCTAATCTGTGTACCTATAAAGAGACTCTCCCGAATGGCCTGGAATTAGTACTTGTTTAAAATTATATCCGAAGATTCAAGTATGGCTTGGAGTAATACTCTGTATATTTGTCCGAATAAATGGACTGCAATGTAAATTCTGTGGCAAATATTATTTATTAGTCTTACTTTCTTTTTAGACCAATCAAACCAAATTAAAGCAGTAAGACCAATTTGTTTAATTTGTATAAAATCTAATCTGTGTATCTATAAAGAGACTCTTCCGACTGACCTGGAATTAGTACTTGTTTAAAATTATATCTGAAGATTCAAGTATGGCTTGGAGTAATACTCTGTTTATTTGTCCGAATAAATGGACTACAATGTAAATTCTGTGGCAAATATTATTTATTAGTCTTACTTTCTTTTTAGACCAATCAAACCAAATTAAAGCAGTAAGACCAATTTGTTTAATTTGTATAAAATCTAATCTGTGTACCTATAAAGAGACTCTCCCGAATGGCCTGGAATTAGTACTTGTTTAAAATTATATCTGAAGATTCAAGTATGGCTTGGAGTAATACTCTGTTTATTTGTCCGAATAAATGGACTGCAATGTAAATTCTGTGGCAAATATTATTTATTAGTCTTACTTTCTTTTTAGACCAATCAAACCAAATTAAAGCAGTTAGACCAATTTGTTTAATTTGTATAAAATATAATCTGTGTATCTATAAAGAGACTCTTCCGACTGACCTGGAATTAGTACTTGTTTAAAATTATATCTGAAGATTCAAGTACAGCTTGGAGTAATACTCTGTTTATTTGTCCGAATAAATGGACTGCAATGTAAATTCTGTGGCAAATATTATTTATTAGTCTTACTTTCTTTTTAGACCAATCAAACCAAATTAAAGCAGTAAGACCAATTTGTTTAATTTGTATAAAATCTAATCTGTGTACCTATAAAGAGACTCTCCCGAATGGCCTGGAATTAGTACTTGTTTAAAATTATATCCGAAGATTCAAGTATGGCTTGGAGTAATACTCTGTATATTTGTCCGAATAAATGGACTGCAATGTAAATTCTGTGGCAAATATTATTTATTAGTCTTACTTTCTTTTTAGACCAATCAAACCAAATTAAAGCAGTAAGACCAATTTGTTTAATTTGTATAAAATCTAATCTGTGTATCTATAAAGAGACTCTTCCGACTGACCTGGAATTAGTACTTGTTTAAAATTATATCTGAAGATTCAAGTATGGCTTGGAGTAATACTCTGTTTATTTGTCCGAATAAATGGACTACAATGTAAATTCTGTGGCAAATATTATTTATTAGTCTTACTTTCTTTTTAGACCAATCAAACCAAATTAAAGCAGTAAGACCAATTTGTTTAATTTGTATAAAATCTAATCTGTGTACCTATAAAGAGACTCTCCCGAATGGCCTGGAATTAGTACTTGTTTAAAATTATATCTGAAGATTCAAGTATGGCTTGGAGTAATACTCTGTTTATTTGTCCGAATAAATGGACTGCAATGTAAATTCTGTGGCAAATATTATTTATTAGTCTTACTTTCTTTTTAGACCAATCAAACCAAATTAAAGCAGTAAGACCAATTTGTTTAATTTGTATAAAATCTAATCTGTGTACCTATAAAGAGACTCTCCCGAATGGTCTGGAATTAGTACTTGTTTAAAATTATATCTGAAGATTCAAGTATGGCTTGGAGTAATACTCTGTTTATTTGTCCGAATAAATGGACTGCAATGTAAATTCTGTGGCAAATATTATTTATTAGTCTTACTTTCTTTTTAGACCAATCAAACCAAATTAAAGCAGTAAGACCAATTTGTTTAATTTGTATAAAATCTAATCTGTGTATCTATAAAGAGACTCTTCCGACTGACTTGGAATTAGTACTTGTTTAAAATTATATCTGAAGATTCAAGTATGGCTTGGAGTAATACTCTGTTTATTTGTCCTAATAAATGGACTGCAATGTAAATTCTGTGGCAAATATTATTTATTAGTCTTACTTTCTTTTTAGACCAATCAAACCAAATTAAAGCAGTAAGACCAATTTGTTTAATTTGTATAAAATCTAATCTGTGTACCTATAAAGAGACTCTCCCGAATGGCCTGGAATTAGTACTTGTTTAAAATTATATCTGAAGATTCAAGTATGGCTTGGAGTAATACTCTGTTTATTTGTCCGAATAAATGGACTGCAATGTAAATTCTGTGGCAAATATTATTTATTAGTCTTACTTTCTTTTTAGACCAATCAAACCAAATTAAAGCAGTTAGACCAATTTGTTTAATTTGTATAAAATATAATCTGTGTATCTATAAAGAGACTCTTCCGACTGACCTGGAATTAGTACTTGTTTAAAATTATATCTGAAGATTCAAGTACAGCTTGGAGTAATACTCTGTTTATTTGTCCGAATAAATGGACTGCAATGTAAATTCTGTGGCAAATATTATTTATTAGTCTTACTTTCTTTTTAGACCAATCAAACCAAATTAAAGCAGTAAGACCAATTTGTTTAATTTGTATAAAATCTAATCTGTGTACCTATAAAGAGACTCTCCCGAATGGCCTGGAATTAGTACTTGTTTAAAATTATATCCGAAGATTCAAGTATGGCTTGGAGTAATACTCTGTATATTTGTCCGAATAAATGGACTGCAATGTAAATTCTGTGGCAAATATTATTTATTAGTCTTACTTTCTTTTTAGACCAATCAAACCAAATTAAAGCAGTAAGACCAATTTGTTTAATTTGTATAAAATCTAATCTGTGTATCTATAAAGAGACTCTTCCGACTGACCTGGAATTAGTACTTGTTTAAAATTATATCTGAAGATTCAAGTATGGCTTGGAGTAATACTCTGTTTATTTGTCCGAATAAATGGACTACAATGTAAATTCTGTGGCAAATATTATTTATTAGTCTTACTTTCTTTTTAGACCAATCAAACCAAATTAAAGCAGTAAGACCAATTTGTTTAATTTGTATAAAATCTAATCTGTGTACCTATAAAGAGACTCTCCCGAATGGCCTGGAATTAGTACTTGTTTAAAATTATATCTGAAGATTCAAGTATGGCTTGGAGTAATACTCTGTTTATTTGTCCGAATAAATGGACTGCAATGTAAATTCTGTGGCAAATATTATTTATTAGTCTTACTTTCTTTTTAGACCAATCAAACCAAATTAAAGCAGTAAGACCAATTTGTTTAATTTGTATAAAATCTAATCTGTGTATCTATAAAGAGACTCTTCCGACTGACCTGGAATTAGTACTTGTTTAAAATTATATCTGAAGATTCAAGTATGGCTTGAAGTAATACTCTGTTTATTTGTCCGAATAAATGGACTGCAATGTAAATTCTGTGGCAAATATTATTTATTAGTCTTACTTTCTTTTTAGACCAATCAAACCAAATTAAAGCAGTAAGACCAATTTGTTTATTTTGTATAAAATCTAATCTGTGTATCTATAAAGAGACTCTTCCGACTGACCTGGAATTAGTACTTGTTTAAAATTATATCTGAAGATTCAAGTATGGCTTGGAGTAATACTCTGTTTATTTGTCCGAATAAATGGACTACAATGTAAATTCTGTGGCAAATATTATTTATTAGTCTTACTTTCTTTTTAGACCAATCAAACCAAATTAAAGCAGTAAGACCAATTTGTTTAATTTGTATAAAATCTAATCTGTGTACCTATAAAGAGACTCTCCCGAATGGCCTGGAATTAGTACTTGTTTAAAATTATATCTGAAGATTCAAGTATGGCTTGGAGTAATACTCTGTTTATTTGTCCGAATAAATGGACTGCAATGTAAATTCTGTGGCAAATATTATTTATTAGTCTTACTTTCTTTTTAGACCAATCAAACCAAATTAAAGCAGTAAGACCAATTTGTTTAATTTGTATAAAATCTAATCTGTGTATCTATAAAGAGACTCTTCCGACTGACCTGGAATTAGTACTTGTTTAAAATTATATCTGAAGATTCAAGTATGGCTTGAAGTAATACTCTGTTTATTTGTCCGAATAAATGGACTGCAATGTAAATTCTGTGGCAAATATTATTTATTAGTCTTACTTTCTTTTTAGACCAATCAAACCAAATTAAAGCAGTAAGACCAATTTGTTTATTTTGTATAAAATCTAATCTGTGTATCTATAAAGAGACTCTTCCGACTGACCTGGAATTAGTACTTGTTTAAAATTATATCTGAAGATTCAAGTATGGCTTGGAGTAATACTCTGTTTATTTGTCCGAATAAATGGACTACAATGTAATTCTGTGGCAAATATTATTTATTAGTCTTACTTTCTTTTTAGACCAATCAAACCAAATTAAAGCAGTAAGACCAATTTGTTTAATTTGTATAAAATCTAATCTGTGTACCTATAAAGAGACTCTCCCGAATGGCCTGGAATTAGTACTTGTTTAAAATTATATCTGAAGATTCAAGTATGGCTTGGAGTAATACTCTGTATATTTGTCCGAATAAATGGACTGCAATGTAAATTCTGTGGCAAATATTATTTATTATTCTTACTTTCTTTTTAAAGCAATCAAACCAAATTAAAGCAGTAAGACCAATTTGTTTAATTTGTATAAAATCTAATCTGTGTATCTATAAAGAGACTCTTCCGACTGACCTGGAATTAGTACTTGTTTAAAATTATATCTGAAGATTCAAGTATGGCTTGGAGTAATACTCTGTTTATTTGTCCGAATAAATGGACTACAATGTAAATTCTGTGGCAAATATTATTTATTAGTCTTACTTTCTTTTTAGACCAATCAAACCAAATTAAAGCAGTAAGACCAATTTGTTTAATTTGTATAAAATCTAATCTGTGTACCTATAAAGAGACTCTCCCGAATGGCCTGGAATTAGTACTTGTTTAAAATTATATCCGAAGATTCAAGTATGGCTTGGAGTAATACTCTGTATATTTGTCCGAATAAATGGACTGCAATGTAAATTCTATGGCAAATATTATTTATTAGTCTTACTTTCTTTTTAGACCAATCAAACCAAATTAAAGCAGTAAGACCAATTTGTTTAATTTGTATAAAATCTAATCTGTGTACCTATAAAGAGACTCTCCCGAATGGCCTGGAATTAGTACTTGTGTAAAATTATATCCGAAGATTCAAGTATGGCTTGGAGTAATACTCTGTATATTTGTCCGAATAAATGGACTGCAATGTAAATTCTGTGGCAAATATTATTTATTAGTCTTACTTTCTTTTTAGACCAATCAAACCAAATTAAAGCAGTAAGACCAATTTGTTTAATTTGTATAAAATCTAATCTGTGTATCTATAAAGAGACTCTTCCGACTGACCTGGAATTAGTACTTGTTTAAAATTATATCTGAAGATTCAAGTATGGCTTGGAGTAATACTCTGTTTATTTGTCCGAATAAATGGACTACAATGTAAATTCTGTGGCAAATATTATTTATTAGTCTTACTTTCTTTTTAGACCAATCAAACCAAATTAAAGCAGTAAGACCAATTTGTTTAATTTGTATAAAATCTAATCTGTGTATCTATAAAGAGACTCTTCCGACTGACCTGGAATTAGTACTTGTTTAAAATTATATCTGAAGATTCAAGTATGGCTTGGAGTAATACTCTGTTTATTTGTCCGAATAAATGGACTACAATGTAAATTCTGTGGCAAATATTATTTATTAGTCTTACTTTCTTTTTAGACCAATCAAACCAAATTAAAGCAGTAAGACCAATTTGTTTAATTTGTATAAAATCTAATCTGTGTACCTATAAAGAGACTCTCCCGAATGGCCTGGAATTAGTACTTGTTTAAAATTATATCTGAAGATTCAAGTATGGCTTGGAGTAATACTCTGTTTATTTGTCCGAATAAATGGACTGCAATGTAAATTCTGTGGCAAATATTATTTATTAGTCTTACTTTCTTTTTAGACCAATCAAACCAAATTAAAGCAGTAAGACCAATTTGTTTAATTTGTATAAAATCTAATCTGTGTATCTATAAAGAGACTCTTCCGACTGACCTGGAATTAGTACTTGTTTAAAATTATATCTGAAGATTCAAGTATGGCTTGAAGTAATACTCTGTTTATTTGTCCGAATAAATGGACTGCAATGTAAATTCTGTGGCAAATATTATTTATTAGTCTTACTTTCTTTTTAGACCAATCAAACCAAATTAAAGCAGTAAGACCAATTTGTTTATTTTGTATAAAATCTAATCTGTGTATCTATAAAGAGACTCTTCCGACTGACCTGGAATTAGTACTTGTTTAAAATTATATCTGAAGATTCAAGTATGGCTTGGAGTAATACTCTGTTTATTTGTCCGAATAAATGGACTACAATGTAATTCTGTGGCAAATATTATTTATTAGTCTTACTTTCTTTTTAGACCAATCAAACCAAATTAAAGCAGTAAGACCAATTTGTTTAATTTGTATAAAATCTAATCTGTGTACCTATAAAGAGACTCTCCCGAATGGCCTGGAATTAGTACTTGTTTAAAATTATATCTGAAGATTCAAGTATGGCTTGGGGTAATACTCTGTATATTTGTCCGAATAAATGGACTGCAATGTAAATTCTGTGGCAAATATTATTTATTATTCTTACTTTCTTTTTAAAGCAATCAAACCAAATTAACGCAGTAAGACCAATTTGTTTAATTTGTATAAAATCTAATCTGTGTATCTATAAAGAGACTCTTCCGACTGACCTGGAATTAGTACTTGTTTAAAATTATATCTGAAGATTCAAGTATGGCTTGGAGTAATACTCTGTTTATTTGTCCGAATAAATGGACTACAATGTAAATTCTGTGGCAAATATTATTTATTAGTCTTACTTTCTTTTTAGACCAATCAAACCAAATTAAAGCAGTAAGACCAATTTGTTTAATTTGTATAAAATCTAATCTGTGTACCTATAAAGAGACTCTCCCGAATGGCCTGGAATTAGTACTTGTTTAAAATTATATCCGAAGATTCAAGTATGGCTTGGAGTAATACTCTGTATATTTGTCCGAATAAATGGACTGCAATGTAAATTCTATGGCAAATATTATTTATTAGTCTTACTTTCTTTTTAGACCAATCAAACCAAATTAAAGCAGTAAGACCAATTTGTTTAATTTGTATAAAATCTAATCTGTGTACCTATAAAGAGACTCTCCCGAATGGCCTGGAATTAGTACTTGTGTAAAATTATATCCGAAGATTCAAGTATGGCTTGGAGTAATACTCTGTATATTTGTCCGAATAAATGGACTGCAATGTAAATTCTGTGGCAAATATTATTTATTAGTCTTACTTTCTTTTTAGACCAATCAAACCAAATTAAAGCAGTAAGACCAATTTGTTTAATTTGTATAAAATCTAATCTGTGTATCTATAAAGAGACTCTTCCGACTGACCTGGAATTAGTACTTGTTTAAAATTATATCTGAAGATTCAAGTATGGCTTGGAGTAATACTCTGTTTATTTGTCCGAATAAATGGACTACAATGTAAATTCTGTGGCAAATATTATTTATTAGTCTTACTTTCTTTTTAGACCAATCAAACCAAATTAAAGCAGTAAGACCAATTTGTTTAATTTGTATAAAATCTAATCTGTGTACCTATAAAGAGACTCTCCCGAATGGCCTGGAATTAGTACTTGTTTAAAATTATATCTGAAGATTCAAGTATGGCTTGGAGTAATACTCTGTTTATTTGTCCGAATAAATGGACTGCAATGTAAATTCTGTGGCAAATATTATTTATTAGTCTTACTTTCTTTTTAGACCAATCAAACCAAATTAAAGCAGTAAGACCAATTTGTTTAATTTGTATAAAATCTAATCTGTGTATCTATAAAGAGACTCTTCCGACTGACCTGGAATTAGTACTTGTTTAAAATTATATCTGAAGATTCAAGTATGGCTTGGAGTAATACTCTGTTTACTTGTCCGAATAAATGGACTGCAATGTAAATTCTGTGGCAAATATTATTTATTAGTCTTACTTTCTTTTTAGACCAATCAAACCAAATTAAAGCAGTAAGACCAATTTGTTTAATTTGTATAAGATCTAATCTGTGTACCTATAAAGAGACTCTCCCCAATGGCCTGGAATTAGTACTTGTTTAAAATTATATCTGAAGATTCAAGTATGGCTTGGAGTAATACTCTGTTTATTTGTCCGAATAAATGGACTGCAATGTAAATTCTGTGGCAAATATTATTTATTAGTCTTACTTTCTTTTTAGACCAATCAAACCAAATTAAAGCAGTAAGACGAATTTGTTTAATTTGTATAAAATCTAATCTGTGTATCTATAAAGAGACTCTTCCGACTGACCTGGAATTAGTACTTGTTTAAAATTATATCTGAAGATTCAAGTATGGCTTGAAGTAATACTCTGTTTATTTGTCCGAATAAATGGACTGCAATGTAAATTCTGTGGCAAATATTATTTATTAGTCTTACTTTCTTTTTAAACCAATCAAACCAAATTAAAGCAGTAAGACCAATTTGTTTAATTTGTATAAAATCTAATCTGTGTATCTATAAAGAGACTCTTCCGACTGACCTGGAATTAGTACTTGTTTAAAATTATATCTGAAGATTCAAGTATGGCTTTGAGTAATACTCTGTTTATTTGTCCGAATAAATGGACTGCAATGTAAATTCTGTGGCAAATATTATTTATTAGTCTTACTTTCTTTTTAGACCAATCAATCCAAATTAAAGCAGTAAGACCAATTTGTTTAATTTGTATAAAATCTAATCTGTGTATGTATAAAGAGACTCTTCCGACTGACCTGGAATTAGTACTTGTTTAAAATTATATCTGAAGATTCAAGTATGGCTTGGAGTAATACTCTGTTTATTTGTCCGAATAAATGGACTGCAATGTAAATTCTGTGGCAAATATTATTTATTAGTCTTACTTTCTTTTTAGACCAATCAAACCAAATTAAAGCAGTAAGACCAATTTGTTTAATTTGTATAAAATCTAATCTGTGTATCTATAAAGAGACTCTTCCGACTGACCTGGAATTAGTACTTGTTTAAAATTATATCTGAAGATTCAAGTATGGCTTGAAGTAATACTCTGTTTATTTGTCCGAATAAATGGACTGCAATGTAAATTCTGTGGCAAATATTATTTATTAGTCTTACTTTCTTTTTAGACCAATCAAACCAAATTAAAGCAGTAAGACCAATTTGTTTAATTTGTATAAAATCTAATCTGTGTATCTATAAAGAGACTCTTCCGACTGACCTGGAATTAGTACTTGTTTAAAATTATATCTGAAGATTCAAGTATGGCTTGAAGTAATACTCTGTTTATTTGTCCGAATAAATGGACTGCAATGTAAATTCTGTGGCAAATATTATTTATTAGTCTTACTTTCTTTTTAGACCAATCAAACCAAATTAAAGCAGTAAGACCAATTTGTTTATTTTGTATAAAATCTAATCTGTGTATCTATAAAGAGACTCTTCCGACTGACCTGGAATTAGTACTTGTTTAAAATTATATCTGAAGATTCAAGTATGGCTTGGAGTAATACTCTGTTTATTTGTCCGAATAAATGGACTACAATGTAATTCTGTGGCAAATATTATTTATTAGTCTTACTTTCTTTTTAGACCAATCAAACCAAATTAAAGCAGTAAGACCAATTTGTTTAATTTGTATAAAATCTAATCTGTGTACCTATAAAGAGACTCTCCCGAATGGCCTGGAATTAGTACTTGTTTAAAATTATATCCGAAGATTCAAGTATGGCTTGGAGTAATACTCTGTATATTTGTCCGAATAAATGGACTGCAATGTAAATTCTGTGGCAAATATTATTTATTAGTCTTACTTTCTTTTTAGACCAATCAAACCAAATTAAAGCAGTAAGACCAATTTGTTTAATTTGTATAAAATCTAATCTGTGTATCTATAAAGAGACTCTTCCGACTGACCTGGAATTAGTACTTGTTTAAAATTATATCTGAAGATTCAAGTATGGCTTGGAGTAATACTCTGTTTATTTGTCCGAATAAATGGACTACAATGTAAATTCTGTGGCAAATATTATTTATTAGTCTTACTTTCTTTTTAGACCAATCAAACCAAATTAAAGCAGTAAGACCAATTTGTTTAATTTGTATAAAATCTAATCTGTGTACCTATAAAGAGACTCTCCCGAATGGCCTGGAATTAGTACTTGTTTAAAATTATATCTGAAGATTCAAGTATGGCTTGGAGTAATACTCTGTTTATTTGTCCGAATAAATGGACTGCAATGTAAATTCTGTGGCAAATATTATTTATTAGTCTTACTTTCTTTTTAGACCAATCAAACCAAATTAAAGCAGTAAGACCAATTTGTTTAATTTGTATAAAATCTAATCTGTGTATCTATAAAGAGACTCTTCCGACTGACCTGGAATTAGTACTTGTTTAAAATTATATCTGAAGATTCAAGTATGGCTTGAAGTAATACTCTGTTTATTTGTCCGAATAAATGGACTGCAATGTAAATTCTGTGGCAAATATTATTTATTAGTCTTACTTTCTTTTTAGACCAATCAAACCAAATTAAAGCAGTAAGACCAATTTGTTTATTTTGTATAAAATCTAATCTGTGTATCTATAAAGAGACTCTTCCGACTGACCTGGAATTAGTACTTGTTTAAAATTATATCTGAAGATTCAAGTATGGCTTGGAGTAATACTCTGTTTATTTGTCCGAATAAATGGACTACAATGTAAATTCTGTGGCAAATATTATTTATTAGTCTTACTTTCTTTTTAGACCAATCAAACCAAATTAAAGCAGTAAGACCAATTTGTTTAATTTGTATAAAATCTAATCTGTGTACCTATAAAGAGACTCTCCCGAATGGCCTGGAATTAGTACTTGTTTAAA
Source organism: Maratus michaelseni (assembly GCA_963931845.1). Classification (NCBI taxonomy): domain Eukaryota; kingdom Metazoa; phylum Arthropoda; class Arachnida; order Araneae; family Salticidae; genus Maratus; species Maratus michaelseni. Next base: position 71,443,231 of record OZ007591.1, on the reverse strand, counting down.
ATTATATCTGAAGATTCAAGTATGGCTTGGAGTAATACTCTGTTTATTTGTCCGAATAAATGGACTGCAATGTAAATTCTGTGGCAAATATTATTTATTAGTCTTACTTTCTTTTTAGACCAATCAAACCAAATTAAAGCAGTAAGACCAATTTGTTTAATTTGTATAAAATCTAATCTGTGTATCTATAAAGAGACTCTTCCGACTGACCTGGAATTAGTACTTGTTTAAAATTATATCTGAAGATTCAAGTATGGCTTGAAGTAATACTCTGTTTATTTGTCCGAATAAATGGACTGCAATGTAAATTCTGTGGCAAATATTATTTATTAGTCTTACTTTCTTTTTAGACCAATCAAACCAAATTAAAGCAGTAAGACCAATTTGTTTATTTTGTATAAAATCTAATCTGTGTATCTATAAAGAGACTCTTCCGACTGACCTGGAATTAGTACTTGTTTAAAATTATATCTGAAGATTCAAGTATGGCTTGGAGTAATACTCTGTTTATTTGTCCGAATAAATGGACTACAATGTAATTCTGTGGCAAATATTATTTATTAGTCTTACTTTCTTTTTAGACCAATCAAACCAAATTAAAGCAGTAAGACCAATTTGTTTAATTTGTATAAAATCTAATCTGTGTACCTATAAAGAGACTCTCCCGAATGGCCTGGAATTAGTACTTGTTTAAAATTATATCTGAAGATTCAAGTATGGCTTGGAGTAATACTCTGTATATTTGTCCGAATAAATGGACTGCAATGTAAATTCTGTGGCAAATATTATTTATTATTCTTACTTTCTTTTTAAAGCAATCAAACCAAATTAAAGCAGTAAGACCAATTTGTTTAATTTGTATAAAATCTAATCTGTGTATCTATAAAGAGACTCTTCCGACTGACCTGGAATTAGTACTTGTTTAAAATTATATCTGAAGATTCAAGTATGGCTTGGAGTAATACTCTGTTTATTTGTCCGAATAAATGGACTACAATGTAAATTCTGTGGCAAATATTATTTATTAGTCTTACTTTCTTTTTAGACCAATCAAACCAAATTAAAGCAGTAAGACCAATTTGTTTAATTTGTATAAAATCTAATCTGTGTACCTATAAAGAGACTCTCCCGAATGGCCTGGAATTAGTACTTGTTTAAAATTATATCCGAAGATTCAAGTATGGCTTGGAGTAATACTCTGTATATTTGTCCGAATAAATGGACTGCAATGTAAATTCTATGGCAAATATTATTTATTAGTCTTACTTTCTTTTTAGACCAATCAAACCAAATTAAAGCAGTAAGACCAATTTGTTTAATTTGTATAAAATCTAATCTGTGTACCTATAAAGAGACTCTCCCGAATGGCCTGGAATTAGTACTTGTGTAAAATTATATCCGAAGATTCAAGTATGGCTTGGAGTAATACTCTGTATATTTGTCCGAATAAATGGACTGCAATGTAAATTCTGTGGCAAATATTATTTATTAGTCTTACTTTCTTTTTAGACCAATCAAACCAAATTAAAGCAGTAAGACCAATTTGTTTAATTTGTATAAAATCTAATCTGTGTATCTATAAAGAGACTCTTCCGACTGACCTGGAATTAGTACTTGTTTAAAATTATATCTGAAGATTCAAGTATGGCTTGGAGTAATACTCTGTTTATTTGTCCGAATAAATGGACTACAATGTAAATTCTGTGGCAAATATTATTTATTAGTCTTACTTTCTTTTTAGACCAATCAAACCAAATTAAAGCAGTAAGACCAATTTGTTTAATTTGTATAAAATCTAATCTGTGTATCTATAAAGAGACTCTTCCGACTGACCTGGAATTAGTACTTGTTTAAAATTATATCTGAAGATTCAAGTATGGCTTGGAGTAATACTCTGTTTATTTGTCCGAATAAATGGACTACAATGTAAATTCTGTGGCAAATATTATTTATTAGTCTTACTTTCTTTTTAGACCAATCAAACCAAATTAAAGCAGTAAGACCAATTTGTTTAATTTGTATAAAATCTAATCTGTGTACCTATAAAGAGACTCTCCCGAATGGCCTGGAATTAGTACTTGTTTAAAATTATATCTGAAGATTCAAGTATGGCTTGGAGTAATACTCTGTTTATTTGTCCGAATAAATGGACTGCAATGTAAATTCTGTGGCAAATATTATTTATTAGTCTTACTTTCTTTTTAGACCAATCAAACCAAATTAAAGCAGTAAGACCAATTTGTTTAATTTGTATAAAATCTAATCTGTGTATCTATAAAGAGACTCTTCCGACTGACCTGGAATTAGTACTTGTTTAAAATTATATCTGAAGATTCAAGTATGGCTTGAAGTAATACTCTGTTTATTTGTCCGAATAAATGGACTGCAATGTAAATTCTGTGGCAAATATTATTTATTAGTCTTACTTTCTTTTTAGACCAATCAAACCAAATTAAAGCAGTAAGACCAATTTGTTTATTTTGTATAAAATCTAATCTGTGTATCTATAAAGAGACTCTTCCGACTGACCTGGAATTAGTACTTGTTTAAAATTATATCTGAAGATTCAAGTATGGCTTGGAGTAATACTCTGTTTATTTGTCCGAATAAATGGACTACAATGTAATTCTGTGGCAAATATTATTTATTAGTCTTACTTTCTTTTTAGACCAATCAAACCAAATTAAAGCAGTAAGACCAATTTGTTTAATTTGTATAAAATCTAATCTGTGTACCTATAAAGAGACTCTCCCGAATGGCCTGGAATTAGTACTTGTTTAAAATTATATCTGAAGATTCAAGTATGGCTTGGAGTAATACTCTGTATATTTGTCCGAATAAATGGACTGCAATGTAAATTCTGTGGCAAATATTATTTATTATTCTTACTTTCTTTTTAAAGCAATCAAACCAAATTAAAGCAGTAAGACCAATTTGTTTAATTTGTATAAAATCTAATCTGTGTATCTATAAAGAGACTCTTCCGACTGACCTGGAATTAGTACTTGTTTAAAATTATATCTGAAGATTCAAGTATGGCTTGGAGTAATACTCTGTTTATTTGTCCGAATAAATGGACTACAATGTAAATTCTGTGGCAAATATTATTTATTAGTCTTACTTTCTTTTTAGACCAATCAAACCAAATTAAAGCAGTAAGACCAATTTGTTTAATTTGTATAAAATCTAATCTGTGTACCTATAAAGAGACTCTCCCGAATGGCCTGGAATTAGTACTTGTTTAAAATTATATCCGAAGATTCAAGTATGGCTTGGAGTAATACTCTGTATATTTGTCCGAATAAATGGACTGCAATGTAAATTCTATGGCAAATATTATTTATTAGTCTTACTTTCTTTTTAGACCAATCAAACCAAATTAAAGCAGTAAGACCAATTTGTTTAATTTGTATAAAATCTAATCTGTGTACCTATAAAGAGACTCTCCCGAATGGCCTGGAATTAGTACTTGTGTAAAATTATATCCGAAGATTCAAGTATGGCTTGGAGTAATACTCTGTATATTTGTCCGAATAAATGGACTGCAATGTAAATTCTGTGGCAAATATTATTTATTAGTCTTACTTTCTTTTTAGACCAATCAAACCAAATTAAAGCAGTAAGACCAATTTGTTTAATTTGTATAAAATCTAATCTGTGTATCTATAAAGAGACTCTTCCGACTGACCTGGAATTAGTACTTGTTTAAAATTATATCTGAAGATTCAAGTATGGCTTGGAGTAATACTCTGTTTATTTGTCCGAATAAATGGACTACAATGTAAATTCTGTGGCAAATATTATTTATTAGTCTTACTTTCTTTTTAGACCAATCAAACCAAATTAAAGCAGTAAGACCAATTTGTTTAATTTGTATAAAATCTAATCTGTGTACCTATAAAGAGACTCTCCCGAATGGCCTGGAATTAGTACTTGTTTAAAATTATATCTGAAGATTCAAGTATGGCTTGGAGTAATACTCTGTTTATTTGTCCGAATAAATGGACTGCAATGTAAATTCTGTGGCAAATATTATTTATTAGTCTTACTTTCTTTTTAGACCAATCAAACCAAATTAAAGCAGTAAGACCAATTTGTTTAATTTGTATAAAATCTAATCTGTGTATCTATAAAGAGACTCTTCCGACTGACCTGGAATTAGTACTTGTTTGAAATTATATCTGAAGATTCAAGTATGGCTTGAAGTAATACTCTGTTTATTTGTCCGAATAAATGGACTGCAATGTAAATTCTGTGGCAAATATTATTTATTAGTCTTACTTTCTTTTTAAACCAATCAAACCAAATTAAAGCAGTAAGACCAATTTGTTTAATTTGTATAAAATCTAATCTGTGTATCTATAAAGAGACTCTTCCGACTGACCTGGAATTAGTACTTGTTTAAAATTATATCTGAAGATTCAAGTATGGCTTTGAGTAATACTCTGTTTATTTGTCCGAATAAATGGACTGCAATGTAAATTCTGTGGCAAATATTATTTATTAGTCTTACTTTCTTTTTAGACCAATCAATCCAAATTAAAGCAGTAAGACCAATTTGTTTAATTTGTATAAAATCTAATCTGTGTATGTATAAAGAGACTCTTCCGACTGACCTGGAATTAGTACTTGTTTAAAATTATATCTGAAGATTCAAGTATGGCTTGGAGTAATACTCTGTTTATTTGTCCGAATAAATGGACTGCAATGTAAATTCTGTGGCAAATATTATTTATTAGTCTTACTTTCTTTTTAGACCAATCAAACCAAATTAAAGCAGTAAGACCAATTTGTTTAATTTGTATAAAATCTAATCTGTGTATCTATAAAGAGACTCTTCCGACTGACCTGGAATTAGTACTTGTTTAAAATTATATCTGAAGATTCAAGTATGGCTTGAAGTAATACTCTGTTTATTTGTCCGAATAAATGGACTGCAATGTAAATTCTGTGGCAAATATTATTTATTAGTCTTACTTTCTTTTTAGACCAATCAAACCAAATTAAAGCAGTAAGACCAATTTGTTTAATTTGTATAAAATCTAATCTGTGTATCTATAAAGAGACTCTTCCGACTGACCTGGAATTAGTACTTGTTTAAAATTATATCTGAAGATTCAAGTATGGCTTGAAGTAATACTCTGTTTATTTGTCCGAATAAATGGACTGCAATGTAAATTCTGTGGCAAATATTATTTATTAGTCTTACTTTCTTTTTAGACCAATCAAACCAAATTAAAGCAGTAAGACCAATTTGTTTATTTTGTATAAAATCTAATCTGTGTATCTATAAAGAGACTCTTCCGACTGACCTGGAATTAGTACTTGTTTAAAATTATATCTGAAGATTCAAGTATGGCTTGGAGTAATACTCTGTTTATTTGTCCGAATAAATGGACTACAATGTAATTCTGTGGCAAATATTATTTATTAGTCTTACTTTCTTTTTAGACCAATCAAACCAAATTAAAGCAGTAAGACCAATTTGTTTAATTTGTATAAAATCTAATCTGTGTACCTATAAAGAGACTCTCCCGAATGGCCTGGAATTAGTACTTGTTTAAAATTATATCTGAAGATTCAAGTATGGCTTGGAGTAATACTCTGTATATTTGTCCGAATAAATGGACTGCAATGTAAATTCTGTGGCAAATATTATTTATTATTCTTACTTTCTTTTTAAAGCAATCAAACCAAATTAAAGCAGTAAGACCAATTTGTTTAATTTGTATAAAATCTAATCTGTGTATCTATAAAGAGACTCTTCCGACTGACCTGGAATTAGTACTTGTTTAAAATTATATCTGAAGATTCAAGTATGGCTTGGAGTAATACTCTGTATATTTGTCCGAATAAATGGACTGCAATGTAAATTCTATGGCAAATATTATTTATTAGTCTTACTTTCTTTTTAGACCAATCAAACCAAATTAAAGCAGTAAGACCAATTTGTTTAATTTGTATAAAATCTAATCTGTGTACCTATAAAGAGACTCTCCCGAATGGCCTGGAATTAGTACTTGTGTAAAATTATATCCGAAGATTCAAGTATGGCTTGGAGTAATACTCTGTATATTTGTCCGAATAAATGGACTGCAATGTAAATTCTGTGGCAAATATTATTTATTAGTCTTACTTTCTTTTTAGACCAATCAAACCAAATTAAAGCAGTAAGACCAATTTGTTTAATTTGTATAAAATCTAATCTGTGTATCTATAAAGAGACTCTTCCGACTGACCTGGAATTAGTACTTGTTTAAAATTATATCTGAAGATTCAAGTATGGCTTGGAGTAATACTCTGTTTATTTGTCCGAATAAATGGACTACAATGTAAATTCTGTGGCAAATATTATTTATTAGTCTTACTTTCTTTTTAGACCAATCAAACCAAATTAAAGCAGTAAGACCAATTTGTTTAATTTGTATAAAATCTAATCTGTGTACCTATAAAGAGACTCTCCCGAATGGCCTGGAATTAGTACTTGTTTAAAATTATATCTGAAGATTCAAGTATGGCTTGGAGTAATACTCTGTTTATTTGTCCGAATAAATGGACTGCAATGTAAATTCTGTGGCAAATATTATTTATTAGTCTTACTTTCTTTTTAGACCAATCAAACCAAATTAAAGCAGTAAGACCAATTTGTTTAATTTGTATAAAATCTAATCTGTGTATCTATAAAGAGACTCTTCCGACTGACCTGGAATTAGTACTTGTTTAAAATTATATCTGAAGATTCAAGTATGGCTTGGAGTAATACTCTGTTTATTTGTCCGAATAAATGGACTGCAATGTAAATTCTGTGGCAAATATTATTTATTAGTCTTACTTTCTTTTTAGACCAATCAAACCAAATTAAAGCAGTAAGACCAATTTGTTTAATTTGTATAAGATCTAATCTGTGTACCTATAAAGAGACTCTCCCCAATGGCCTGGAATTAGTACTTGTTTAAAATTATATCTGAAGATTCAAGTATGGCTTGGAGTAATACTCTGTTTATTTGTCCGAATAAATGGACTGCAATGTAAATTCTGTGGCAAATATTATTTATTAGTCTTACTTTCTTTTTAGACCAATCAAACCAAATTAAAGCAGTAAGACGAATTTGTTTAATTTGTATAAAATCTAATCTGTGTATCTATAAAGAGACTCTTCCGACTGACCTGGAATTAGTACTTGTTTAAAATTATATCTGAAGATTCAAGTATGGCTTGAAGTAATACTCTGTTTATTTGTCCGAATAAATGGACTGCAATGTAAATTCTGTGGCAAATATTATTTATTAGTCTTACTTTCTTTTTAAACCAATCAAACCAAATTAAAGCAGTAAGACCAATTTGTTTAATTTGTATAAAATCTAATCTGTGTATCTATAAAGAGACTCTTCCGACTGACCTGGAATTAGTACTTGTTTAAAATTATATCTGAAGATTCAAGTATGGCTTTGAGTAATACTCTGTTTATTTGTCCGAATAAATGGACTGCAATGTAAATTCTGTGGCAAATATTATTTATTAGTCTTACTTTCTTTTTAGACCAATCAATCCAAATTAAAGCAGTAAGACCAATTTGTTTAATTTGTATAAAATCTAATCTGTGTATGTATAAAGAGACTCTTCCGACTGACCTGGAATTAGTACTTGTTTAAAATTATATCTGAAGATTCAAGTATGGCTTGGAGTAATACTCTGTTTATTTGTCCGAATAAATGGACTGCAATGTAAATTCTGTGGCAAATATTATTTATTAGTCTTACTTTCTTTTTAGACCAATCAAACCAAATTAAAGCAGTAAGACCAATTTGTTTAATTTGTATAAAATCTAATCTGTGTATCTATAAAGAGACTCTTCCGACTGACCTGGAATTAGTACTTGTTTAAAATTATATCTGAAGATTCAAGTATGGCTTGAAGTAATACTCTGTTTATTTGTCCGAATAAATGGACTGCAATGTAAATTCTGTGGCAAATATTATTTATTAGTCTTACTTTCTTTTTAGACCAATCAAACCAAATTAAAGCAGTAAGACCAATTTGTTTAATTTGTATAAAATCTAATCTGTGTACCTATAAAGAGACTCTCCCGAATGGCCTGGAATTAGTACTCGTTTAAAATTATATCCGAAGATTCAAGTATGGCTTGGAGTAATACTCTGTATATTTGCCCGAATAAATGGACTGCAATGTAAATTCTGTGGCAAATATTATTTATTATTCTTACTTTCTTTTTAAACCAATCAAACCAAATTAAAGCAGTAAGACCAATTTGTTTAATTTGTATAAAATCTAATCTGTGTACCTATAAAGAGACTCTCCCGACTGACCTGGAATTAGTACTTGTTTAAAATTATATCCGAAGATTCAAGTATGGCTTGGAGTAATACTCTGTTTATTTGTCCGAATAAATGGACTGCAATGTAAATTCTGTGGCAAATATTATTTATTAGTCTTACTTTCTTTTTAGACCAATCAAACCAAATTAAAGCAGTAAGACCAATTTGTTTAATTTGTATAAAATCTAATCTGTGTATCTATAAAGAGACTCTTCCGACTGACCTGGAATTAGTACTTTTTTAAAATTATATCTGAAGATTCAAGTATGGCTTGGAGTAATACTCTGTTTATTTGTCCGAATAAATGGACTGCAATGTAAATTCTGTGGCAAATATTATTTATTAGTCTTACTTTCTTTTTAGACCAATCAAACCAAATTAAAGCAGTAAGACCAATTTGTTTAATTTGTGTAAAATCTAATCTGTGTATGTATAAAGAGACTCTTCCGACTGACCTGGAATTAGTACTTGTTTAAAATTATATCTGAAGATTCAAGTATGGCTTGGAGTAATACTCTGTTTATTTGTCCGAATAAATGGACTGCAATGTAAATTCTGTGGCAAATATTATTTATTAGTCTTACTTTCTTTTTAGACCAATCAAACCAAATTAAAGCAGTAAGACCAATTTGTTTAATGTGTATAAAATCTAATCTGTGTATCTATAAAGAGACTCTTCCGACTGACCTGGAATTAGTACTTGTTTAAAATTATATCTGAAGATTCAAGTATGGCTTGAAGTAATACTCTGTTTATTTGTCCGAATAAATGGACTGCAATGTAAATTCTGTGGCAAATATTATTTATTAGTCTTACTTTCTTTTTAGACCAATCAAACCAAATTAAAGCAGTAAGACCAATTTGTTTAATTTGTATAAAATCTAATCTGTGTATCTATAAAGAGACTCTTCCGACTGACCTGGAATTAGTACTTTTTTAAAATTATATCTGAAGATTCAAGTATGGCTTGGAGTAATACTCTGTTTATTTGTCCGAATAAATGGACTGCAATGTAAATTCTGTGGCAAATATTATTTATTAGTCTTACTTTCTTTTTAGACCAATCAATCCAAATTAAAGCAGTAAGACCAATTTGTTTAATTTGTATAAAATCTAATCTGTGTATGTATAAAGAGACTCTTCCGACTGACCTGGAATTAGTACTTGTTTAAAATTATATCTGAAGATTCAAGTATGGCTTGGAGTAATACTCTGTTTATTTGTCCGAATAAATGGACTGCAATGTAAATTCTGTGGCAAATATTATTTATTAGTCTTACTTTCTTTTTAGACCAATCAAACCAAATTAAAGCAGTAAGACCAATTTGTTTAATTTGTATAAAATCTAATCTGTGTACGTATAAAGAGACTCTCCCGAATGGCCTGGAATTAGTACTTGTTTAAAATTATATCCGAAGATTCAAGTATGGCTTGGAGTAATACTCTGTATATTTGTCCGAATAAATGGACTGCAATGTAAATTCTGTGGCAAATATTATTTATTAGTCTTACTTTCTTTTTAAACCAATCAAACCAAATTAAAGCAGTAAGACCAATTTGTTTAATTTGTATAAAATCTAATCTGTGTACCTATAAAGAGACTCTCCCGACTGACCTGGAATTAGTACTTGTTTAAAATTATATCCGAAGATTCAAGTATGGCTTAGAGTAATACTCTGTATATTTGTCCGAATAAATGGACTGCAATGTAAATTCTGTGGAAATATTATTTATTAGTCTTACTTTCTTTTTAGACCAATCAAACCAAATTAAAGCAGTAAGACCAATTTGTTTAATTTGTATAAAATCTAATCTGTGTAGCTATAAAGAGACTCTCCCGACTGACCTGGAATTAGTACTTGTTTAAAATTATACCCGAAGATTCAAGTATGGCTTGGAGTAATACTCTGTATATTTGTCCGAATAAATGGACTGCAATGTAAATTCTGTGGCAAATATTATTTATTAGTCTTACTTTCTTTTTAGACCAATCAAACCAAATTAAAGCAGTAAGACCAATTTGTTTAATTTGTATAAAATCTAATCTGTGTACCTATAAAGAGACTCTCCCGACTGACCTGGAATTAGTACTTGTTTAAAATTATACCCGAAGATTCAAGTATGGCTTGGAGTAATACTCTGTATATTTGTCCGAATAAATGGACTGCAATGTAAATTCTGTGGCAAATATTATTTATTAGTCTTACTTTCTTTTTAGACCAATCAAACCAAATTAAAGCAGTAAGACCAATTTGTTTAATTTGTATAAAATCTAATCTGTGTACCTATAAAGAGACTCTCCCGACTGACCTGGAATTAGTACTTGTTTAAAATTATATCCGAAGATTCAAGTATGGCTTGGAGTAAAACCCTGTATATTTGTCCGAATAAATGGACTGCAATGTAAATTCTATGGTAAATATTATTTATTAGTCTTACTTTCTTTTTAGACCAATCAAACCAATTAAAGCAGTGATACCAATTTATTTAATTTGTATAAAACCTAATCTGTGTACCTATAAAGAGACTTTCCCGACTGACCTGGAATTAGTACTTGTTTAAAATTATATCCGAAGATTCAAGTATGGTTTAGAGTAAGACTCTGTATATTTGTCCGAATGCAATGTAAATTCTATGGCAAATATTTATTAGTCTTACTTTCTTTTTACTCGCTACAACTATTTTTATTTTATTTTATTTTTTTTGTTGAAAATGGGGGTATTAGGGATAATTTTGCTTTTATTATACACACATATATATTTTTTCCGTTGAGACTGTCACATAGTCAATTGCATTTAACCCAAGTAACTGAAAATAAAAATCTTTTTCTGTGTAACAAAGAGTCTTTATTGATGTGTAACACTGTGGGGGAGGGGTTCATAGGGTGTGAAATGAGTGTTCGAAGTTCCCATAGGATTCTATCCTTCTATGCCTGCAGGCACCGAATTGACGTAACAGCTGGGGCGTTTGTAATTAGTGCTGTTGCAGGCAGCCGTTATTATGCTGTAGGTCCACAAAATGTTTTCTCCTCGTTCGAATGAACTGGCACGTGTACATTTACTGTACGTGCTAAATTACAACAAGCTATATATGCATACTGATACTCAATTAATGATTCAATCGGATAAATGATATCGATGAAATTGATAAAATAGGCCGAATTTACTGTTAGCCTAACAATTAAAGTACGAGTTACGAGTCGATATCAATAACATCAATTTCCAGATCTAAATGAGAGTTGGTGACTGAAATATCTACAGGGTGTTTGTAAGCTGAAGCTGCTTCAGCAAAATAAGAGAGGTGGTAGTAACACAAAAGTAACCCACAAGTAAAGCTGAAAAAAAAAAAAAAAAAAAGCTAATAGTGGCTGGCTAGTAGATGAGATTTTTTTAGTTGATAGCTTCTGGCCGATTAGATGTTCCATAAATCACAATGTAGCTGATACGGTGTCACTAACCTAATTGCATTGCACTTCCAATGTTCTCAATACATTTCACGTAAGGAAAATTTTCTCTCCCAACTAATTAGTCTGCATGATTATGGGGATACCCTCAATACCTCTCATTTTAACAAAAATGTCGAATTTTAGATTTTTATCTTAAAATGAACCTTAACATCTCTAGAACATTGTGCCCAAATTTTTTGACGATCTGATAAATAGTAAGGGAGATATGATTAATTTTACGTATATTTCTTTTTATATGTCCCTCTAAAGAAACTCATTTTTCTCATTTCGTATTTTTTTCATATTCTCTATGTAATCAAAATGCTTCCACAATAATTGGGCAAAGTCTCCGAAAAAATGTTTAATATACCTCTAGATTCTATAAAAATCACTAAATATCCATCAATATATATATATATATATATATATATATATATATATATATATATATATATATATATATATATATATATAATTATAATATCTATGAATTTCAAAAAACATATCAAATTCTATTCTGCTTAAATCTCCAAAGAGATAATTAATGATATTGTGTATACAGAATACCACATAGCTAATAATTAACATGTGCAAACATAATATTACCATAGCTTATGCTTCAATGGTAATTGGCCAAATTTTACTCATACCTAAAGAATATTGAAAAAAGAAATAGAGAGAAAGGGAAAAAAAAAATTATAAATTGAAGTTGCAATTAAGTAAATACAAATGGATTAATAAATTAAATATGAACCATATACATTGGAAAATTGGACCACATGAGAATTAAATATGAATTGGATATGGAAAAACACATGCACATGTACTCATCAGCCTGGATGCACCCACATGTATTTTAAATAATAATTCAGTGTTTCATAATTCTACTGGCATAATGCTAAGATCAGTAGAATCATCCAGGTACACTGAATTATTACCAGACAACAATTGGAAATATTAAAATTTGGAAATATTTAAATAGGAAATAAAAAACCAATTAAGAATATACAATATATTTCACTCACATCGATTATCCAAAAAACTGTAATTAACATCTCACGAAATTAACACGAGATAACAGTTTTGAAATAATAAAATTGGAAATATGAACGCGTAAAGTGTAGATAAAATATTTTACTCACAATAATTATACAGAATCCTTAAAATGTCACAACTTCTGCATAATATTCACACCCACATGGCAATGCATCATACATGTTGACTAAGTCGAGTTGAGAGAAATGATTTGAAAGACAAGTTGAGAGCACACTTTTTTTAAAACACAACCCCATCGATGACACCCAAACACAAAATGATTCAAAAACACTCAAAATAATTCTGGTTTTAATACACTTATAACAAAATTATATCCGTGAATATATATTACTCCATCCAATTTTAATTCCTGAAAGTAAAATTAATATACAATCAATAGCTCCCTCTATAGTTAAATTAAATATAATGTTATCAATATTATCTACAACTACCTGAAAGGTAAAGTGTCGCCATCTATTGGTATTATAATAATTCATAATTAATATTTAGTTAAATATCCACTTTATTAGTTACATACTCACTTCATTAGATTTAATTATATAAATAAACTTTAAAAAACAATACTAACTTGTAGTTTTACTTTAAATTCAAATAAAATATAATACTACTATATGAATAAATCTACACAGAATTAATTTAACTTGCACAGCATTTCAGATATTCTTAACCAGAATATATTATGTAAAAGAGATATTATTTTAATTCAAATTGTTTTTGCTGCCAGCTGTGTTAATCCACTGATATTATAGACATATTATTAAATAATTAATGTTTAATTTGTACTACATTGTAAATATATTTTATATTTATAGATTAATTTAAATATCTAATTAAATAATTCATAAACAATTCAAAATATCTCAAAATTTATAATATTGATAATTAATAGTATTACTACTGTTTTTCAATCAAATTAATGCAATGCAGTAATTAAAATACTTGTTAAATTTAATTATTCATAGACAAAAATAAAAACTATATATATTTATATTTATATATATTGCAAATAGATATGTTTATGAGTTATAATCACCAATGTTATCATAGTATAATTTAATTTGTTATTGTATAAGTTAATTTATAAATGTATGAAAACTGCACATCAATAACACCTTAAACAGAGGTGATCGGCAACGCACAATCACAACTATACAAAGTATAAATAATGTTCAATCAAATATTAAATTTCCTAATATGTTATAATTGTAATTATGTATGTTATAATTGTAATTTTCTATATAAAGTGTATATAATGTTCAAACAAATATTAAATATTAAATTTCCTAATATGTTATAATTGTAATAATGTATGTTATAATTATTATTTTCTATATCTTTTGTTATATGTTATCGTACACTAAAACAATAATTTATTACATACCATGTTTATATTTAAATTATATAATAAGTGTTATTTAAAAGAGTTGATGATTGAATTTATCATAAAAATTGGATATCCATATATTTTTGCTTGATCTCGAATATATCTAATATTTTTGTTTTTATTTATATCAGAGCATAAGTATTTTATACGATGTAGATAATTGATAATTATATTTTTATAAACAGATTTATGTAAACATGAAGCAAAATTGGTAAAAATATTTACTTTAAATGGGAAATCAAATCTCTTATCATAAATATCAAAATTTAATTTATAATTATTAGTAATATTAATTTTTAAATCAAGAAAGTTTATATTATTATTAATTAAATCATTTTCGCTTAATTTAAGCTGAGTAGGATAAAAATTGAGTGGTGATGTGCAATTTTTTTCATTGAAATAAAATATGATAATGTCATCAATATAGCGATAAAATACATAATCATTGTTCGGACTTATATTTCTTTCATAATAATATAAGTAAAGGTCAGAGAGAATACTAGATGCGGTTCCGCCCTGCGGAATTCCCTGGCATTGTTTATAGATAATATTGTCATATATAATGTAATTATTATGCAATGTAAAATTTAGTAAAGTTTTAAAAAAAAATTACTGAAATATGTTCTTTTAATTTTAATTGAGATTTAAATTCTTTAAATAATATACACATTGTTTTATGTAAGTCTTTTATATCAATGTTATTAAATAAATCATTAAAATCCAATGTTTTTATGAATTTTACCGGATTGATATTATGTATTTTATTAATGAGTTGAAAACTATTTTTTAGGCAATGTTGGTTATTATGTTTTAACGTA
Organism: Maratus michaelseni; assembly: GCA_963931845.1. Taxonomy (NCBI): domain Eukaryota; kingdom Metazoa; phylum Arthropoda; class Arachnida; order Araneae; family Salticidae; genus Maratus; species Maratus michaelseni. Next base: position 71,428,192 of record OZ007591.1, on the reverse strand, counting down.
TATATATAATCTTAAAAATTTTTGTTTAAAAGAAAATCTGAACTTAAATATATGTGATTTTCATAGGTTATAGGTTTATTCCCTTCCAATTATTAATTTTTTTTTTCTTTTGGCCTAATTTTTGTATCAAAAATCCGATACTTAGGTTTGTAGAACAAAGTACACGGAGAATAAGATTTAAAAAAAAAATAGTTTGAAAAACCAAAATTGGAAAAGAAGAGGTGATTCTAAAATTGTTAATTTTTTTTTTAAAGGTTCAATTTTTAAAAAATATATATAAATTTATTAACAATTTAAGACCTTTTATTATCTGTAATGATTTTGCTTTGTTGAAACATGATCCAAAAACTTTTTTGTTATTTACAGAATAATTTTTTAAGATGTACAAACGATGCGCAAAGACAACAACTGTTTGTTTATAACATATGCTAGGTGTATAAGTAAGTTCTTAGTCTCTCAGATTGGAAAGATCAAAACTACTCTCCAGATTTATTAAACTATGTATGCTGAGGGGTGATCTTACTGGGACGCGATTTATACCCGCAGCCTTGATCAGAGCCCGATTAGGGTTGTCTGGGGCCAAGGCCCAGTACCTTTTCAGGGCCCACTCAACCAAATTAGCAACATATATATATTTTTTTTTTTTTCAAGAATATCCGGGGATATCATTATACATTAAGATACGGTTATCAAGTTAACCAAAATCTTTTTTGGTCTTTTGGCAAATAATTGTACAAACTACATTTTTAAGAATTTTTTTCTAAAGTATTTTTAGGGGGGAGGGGGGGGTATCAACAGTGGGCCCAAGGCTGCGGCCTAGTTGGCCTGTGCAATAATTAGGCCCTGGCCTTGATTCTTCGTACGCCATTGTAGGTAAGATTTTTGTGTTAATCATTATTACCATTTAGAGCCTCAGCAATTCTTTTTGTTGCCTGGTGCGATTTTTTATTGTTTTTTTCTACCTATTAGTAATACATTAGTAGTAATAATTAATGGAACCAATGAAGAACATATCTTTTTTGGCACCTAGTTCCAGGGCGCTGATCACTCCACCCTTGCTACAGCTCTGTTCCTTTTCTATCATTCTTTAAATTATTGCTTGGTTTGTTTCTTTATTTTTTTCCCCCCAGCATTGTTCTAAGACACCTCTTTTCTTCTTTTTATAGTAAAGTTCAATTCTTTCATTTTTGGATCTACTTATATCCCAGACGATAATGCCTTGCAGCTCAAATGAAGACTGCACGAACACGTGACCGCAGTCTCATCTTCCATTTCATTTAGAAGATTTCGGAGCGGTCTGCGACCTGTCTTGTCCCTTCGGAACCGTGCTTTTGCGATGCGAGAGAGCAGGCCTTCTTCTCACCTGGGCCACCATCGGTCAGCGACATCCCCCCCTGCCGCTATGTATGCAGGTCTCTGATTGGCTGGAAGCAGCACAGGTAATGGTCAAGCACGACGACACGCTCGGGTAACTGGGAAAGCCTTGGAGAGATGGGGACATGCGTGAGTTCGTGAACGCGGGTCGAGCACCGAATCTGAAAAAAAAAAAAAAAAAAAAGAAAGAAAGAAAAGAGGTAGAATAATAAACAAATGAATAAACAAAGATTAGAGTATTTATATATATGCCTTTGTTTTGAGAAAAGGCTGGCGAAACTGTATTTAATTTTAAAATCCCTGTAATTTTGATGCTTTATCCGGTTGTGTATTAATATCTTTAAAATTCATCTCAAATCTTTTATTTTCTACGATCGACAACTCGCTATTTAATTTTAAAATAATAATAAGAATAATAAAAACTTTCTAGCATAATCAGGGCCAGAATATCGGACACACACATGGCAAGACCCCTTCCTAAGCCCCCTTCTTCCAAATCTGAAGATCAGCAGAGTTTCATGATTTACAATATTTTACATTGTGTTGAATCGTAATGGGACATGAATAGCATATTAAGAAAATCATTTGGTTCACTTCAAATGTCTTTTTCAACCGATTAAAGCCGAGAGTTAATTCCTTGAAGGAGTTTCAGAGTTAATTCCTTGAAGGGCGGGGGTTTATTTTATTTTAGCGCCACTTTATTTTAATCCTTAAATGCCACATTCGCACCAGAATTTTAGAGTGAAAAATTTCCTTTTATTATATACCTTATTATATTTCCTATATTATATTTCCTTTTATTATATTATAGTGAAGCAGTGATCTGAATCTCACTTCCCATTGTCGCGAGAGCGATATGTTCTTCCGCAGAGATGGCGTTGTCTTGTATATTTTGCCAAATGGCGCCATCTTCTTTTGTTTAACGACAAATTCAGCTCCGGCTGACCTTATAAAGGGAACCGAGAGGGACATATGTGCTCTACAGACTTGGTTTCCTCGTCTGAGCAGTCATTCTAACGTTATCAATGTACGTGAAGAAAGCGTTTTAATTATTTTTAAATAAATTTGTTTGTAAATTCTAGTGCTATTCAATTATTTCAGCATTTTACGAATAGACGCACTTTGCTCGTGAAAGGTTTAACGGCACTGTCCAATAGTTCATACTGGGTATTCATCATCAACCCGAATTTTTTAATCTGTGATTGAATACAATACATGATGGCATTCAAAATGTCTAAAAGCTCTGTGACAGACAGTCGGGAAATTTTTCCTTTTAATTATGTACGTAAAGAAAAGCGTTATACTTATTTTCAAATCTGGAGGCACGGCAGTGCCTCCGCCAAGTCGAGAAAGCACGGCCGTAAGCATCCTTTTCTGGAAGCAACTTAGGGCACTTTTGACCCCCCATATCACCGCGCTGGAGTATCCCAAAAATTTGGAACTTCGTTTTTCTAGAGTATTTGGCACACAGGACCAAAATTTAAAATTACAACTTTCTGTCTTTTCTAGTTCAGACAATATATGATCTCAAACATTCGATTTTTTGTCACTCTCTCACTAACTCGTTCACGCGTCATCAAAAAGATTGGGTAGATTCCGCAGTCATGGAAACTTAAAATTTGGAATAAAGCTAGTGTATCGGATACAAAGAGAGGAAAAATTATAAAATTCGGAAAATTCCAAAAAAAAAAAAAAAAAAAAGCATTCGAAAATTCAACAAATTCGAACAAAATTGAAAATTGAAAATAACACGATCTAGTAGTCTTAAAAACTTAAAATTTGGTGTGAAGGTAGTGTTTAGAATTCAGAAAAAGAAAACATCAAAAGCAACAAAAATAAAATCGAAAAATCAAAAAAATCGAATAAAATCAAAAAATTTCAAATAATCCGATTTTGTTGCGCTAAAAACTTGAAATTCGGAATAAAGATACTATTTAGGATGCAAAATAAGAAAAAATTAAAAAATCCGGAAAATTCGAAAAAAAAAATTTCAAAAATTCGAAAAATTCGAAAAAAATTGAAAAAATTAAAATAATTTGATCTTTTAGCCTTAGAAACTTAAAATTCGCGGTAAAGATAGTGTTTAGGATTCAGAAAAAGTTAAAATAAAAACGCAATACAATTCGAAAATAAAATCAAAAATCGGAAAAATCGGAAAATAAGGAAAAATTGAAAATAATTCGATTTTATAGCGCTAGAAACTTGAAATTTGGAATAAAGGTAATATTTAAGATACTAAATAAGGAAACATTAAAAAATATGGATAATTCGAAAAAAAAAATTATAAAATTTCAAAAATTAAAAATAAAAATAAAAAAGAAAGAAAGAAAAAGAAAAAGTGAGAAATTGAAAATAAAATGATCTCGTAGTCTTAGAAATTAAAAATTTGGTGTAAATTTAGTGTTTAGTATTCAGAAAAAGAAAAAATTAAAAACAACAAAAATCGAAAAAAAAAAACGAAAATTTGAAAATAATTTTATTTTGTAGAGCTAGAAACTTAAAATTTGGAATAAAGGTAGTATTTATTTAGGATACAAAAGAATAAAAAATCTGTAAAATTCGAAATTTTTTTTTCGAAAATTCGAAAAATTGAAAAAAATTCGATTTTGTAGCTTTAGAACTTAAAATTCGGCGTAAACTTATTGTTTAGGATACAGAAAAAAGAAAAATTAAAACACAATAAATTCGAAAATAGAATAAAAAACTCGAAAAAGATCGGAAATTTCAAAATAATTCGATTTTGTAGCGCTAAAAACTTGAAATTTGTAATAAAGGATACAAAATAAGAAAAAATTAAAAAATCCAGAAAATTATTAAAAAAAAATTCGAAAAAATCAAAAATTGAAAATAATTTTATCTTGTAGTCTTAGAAACTTAAAACTTGGTGTAAAGGTAGTATTTATTATTCAATAAAAGGAACAATTTTCGTTAAATTCGAAAATAAAATCGAAAAATCAAAATATCTTTAAAAAATCGAAAATTCGAAAACAATTTGATTTTGTACTGCTAGAAACATTTGTTTTAAGATAGTTGTCCTATTAGCTAGTACAACGCCCTTAATTGTTTTATGTTATTTCCCCCGAATTATGGTTTTCTTTTCTTTCGTTTACGAATTTCGTTATAGAAAAGTTCCGCTATAGACTGGCTACGTTATAGGCGATATCTTTATAGACAGGTTTGTTTTCTTTCACAGGTTACACTCTATTTACTTCGCATATGAAATATGGATTGTTAAATGATGTTAGCCCCACAAAAATTTTCAAAGCTCCCCCTACCCTCCCGACATTACTAGCTGGTTATGGCTTGATAGTCCTTTCTCAATAAAATCATGGTGACTCTAAGATTCACTTGATTTATCTCTAAATTGAACCTAAATGATCCTAAGAAGACGGATCAAAGAATTACTATATTGGCATGACAATCAGGTGACTTAGAATTAAAACAGAAAAATCAATAAATTTATGAAAAGTCGAAAATTTGAAAATAATTTGATTTTGTAGTCCTAGAAGCTTGACATTTGGCAGAAAGGTAGGGTTTAGTATACAAAGTAAGGAAAAATTAAAAAATCCGTAAATAATAAAAAAAAGACTAAAAAAAAACGAAAAAAAAAACATCGAAAAAATTAATATAGTTTGATTTATTGGTAATTTCCGGAAATTTTAATTTTGGCTTTCTTTTTATACTAAAAAGTTCTTTTATGTTAAATATCAAGTATCTAGGGCTGAGAGTAATATCTCAGATGAATAGCACCTATCCTGGAAGCAATTGAGAGTACTTTTGACACTCCCCCTCCCATAACTTAGTGCTTGCCTAGGAACCTGAAATCTCTTTTTATCTAGAGTACTTTGCAAACGAAACTAAAGCTTCAAATTTTTTATACCTGTAAATAATATGGACAGCGAGTGTGGGCTTAGCGAAAATCAGTGGATGATCTCCAAAAAGAACCCCAAAATCAAGAAAAGGAGGATTACTTACAAAAAGAAGTGAAATCTAATCAAAAACGTCACCTGTAAAAAATGCAGCCAAGTCTCCTGACTCTTTTTCCGTAAAAAGTTCTGAGATAGTGTAAAGCCAAGTTTAGCTATTTTATTAACTCTGCAATTTTCATTCACAAATCACTCCTAGTCTCTACATCTTTAGTTAAATATCATTTTGTGACTTGGCAATTACGTAGCACGAGAATGTGATGTACATAATTAGTCTTAATCAAATAATACCATGTCATTCCATCATAACAGATTAAGGTGTAACAACTTCCCTGTGCGTATATAATTAGCCTTAATCATATTATCTCATCCCATCCCATAACATAATAAGGTGTAACAACTTCCCTGTGCTGCGTAATTGCCAAGTCACAAAATAATATTTAACTAAAGATGTAGAGACTAGGAGTTATTTGTGAATGAAAATTTCAGACTTAATAAGATAGCTAAACTTGGCTTTACACGTTCTCAGAAATTTTTACGGAAAAAGAGTCACGAGACTTGGCTGCATTTTTTACAGGTGACGTTTTTGATGAGATGTCATATTATTACATATATTTACACAACAGGGTTCGTATGGCTCCTGGAATTTTGCAACCAGGAAATTCTTTGATATCAGTATTTTATTACAGGATTATCTCCTTAAAAGAAGACAAAGTTTCGCCATAGTTTAATCTAGATTTTTTTTTTCTATAAAGAAAATACTGGTGAAACTCCTGGAAAATTTCCTCATCCGTACGAACCCTGTACAAAGTGTATGAGTAGTTTTAGTCATACGTGTAGAGTTTTGAAAATTATTGGTAGATTATAGATTCTTAAATATATATTTTTTTACACTAATACGCGTGTATCTGTGCATAATAGAAAATGCTTACCAATTTGATGTTGCTTTTTAGATTTTCTTTTAAAGAAATTAAACAGTTTCATCTTATTAATGAAATCACAAGAGTTAATTAAAAAGGTATGACAATGCAAAAATTTGAATGTATAGCACCATTTATTAAAATGATATACTCTACATTATTCCCAAATCATTTGTAATAAAAATACAACAAAAATTGGCTTAAAATAATGTCTTTTTTGGAATATGAATTTTTTAAATCTTATTTTTGTTTTTTAAATGTCTTTTTCCCTACAAAAGTTAAACTGCTTAGCATTTTAATTTAAATATTGAACCAAAAGGGAAAGAATCTCATACTGTTGTTTATTTCTAACAAAAGAAGAAAAAAAAGATATCTGCTACAAAAAGACATATTAAAAGTTTCATAAAATATTAAAGCAAAAAACTAAACTTTTTTCATATACTTGAGGAAAAGAGTGTTTGTTCACTTATAGCAATTGGTGGGGTTCGAATCTGATGAGTTCATACAACTTGAGGCCTATGCTTATAGTTGTTCACTTTTTTTTATACATATATATATATAAGTTTAGAAACACAATTTGCCATAAATAAAAATAATTAAAAATTTAATAAATTAATACCTTGTATTTTGCAATATTCACTTTATGATGGAAAGTTTAACAATGAGTTAGAGTAATAAATGTATAATATGGCCTTAGAATCTTAGGCCGAATGTACTGCTGGATAATCACAATATCCGGCTACTGCCAAAGCTCATTCTCACATTTCCAGCTTTTCTTAAAATGAATCAGATATATAAAATTTCGGATTTTTTTTTTTTTTTTTTTTTTTTTTTTTTTTTTTTTATGGTGATTGACAGTGTGTTGTAATCTTTTAAGTGTAACATACTGAATTAAAATTACTTTTTCCATAAACAAATCTGAAAGTCATGTACCTCTTATACTCAAAGCAGTCACTTAATTTAAGAGCTCTGTTTGTGTAATAGTATGCATTTAATTTGTTTGTCTTTAATTCTGTTTTAAGTTATTCAAGCCTCTTTTTAGTCTCATTGTATTTTCTTTATAGAGCATTGTTTGGGATAAACCCACATTCCAAAGGCTCCAAGATGGAAAAGAGATTTGGAAAAAGAGTTGACATCCACCCTAAAGTCCTTACACGGATTGATAATGTAAAAGATTTTTCATCCAAATGGATTCACTTAAGAAGATTTTATTTATTTATTTATTTATTACTTGTAAATACTTGTTGCAATAAATGTTTTTTGTATTTTTTTAAATTAGTTGTTTTCTTTACTGTTCATATTTATAGAAATGTTACTGCTTTTCTAAAAGTAATTATTTTAAACTAGATAGTACCCATCAAGATTTGACGGTGAACTACTTGTAAGTTTCATTATAAAAATTTTTAGAATTTTATTTTGTTGCTTTTAAATTGGTTAAGTATTGAAAATTTGAAGAATTGTTATATAGTGCAATATAAGGTGATAGATAGCGCCGTCAGTTCAAGATATTCAATTAATGAAGTGAAAGAATTTTAAAACAGGAGATTAAAAAATAATTTAATGAAGAGGGCATTTATTTTTACTTGCTATAATCTCTCTCTCTTTTTTAAATAACAATATTTAGTATTTTGTCATTTTTTTTTAAATTACACGACCTTTAAATTTTTTTAATTAATTTTATTTTTAACAGGCTGACAAAAGAACTTAAACTTTGCTGTTTGCAGCAAACGATTTATAATATATAATTTTTAAATTACTTGAATTTTATTTTACATTTTCATACATTTTTTATATATTAAACCATGGATATCAAGGTGATTTCTATTATATAGTTCTTGTATTATTTTTTTTCCTTTCTTTTTTCTGTTTATATCTTCTTGATATATTTATATACTATATTATAGTACATAATAGTGATACAAAATATAAATAAAAGTTTACATCAATTTATTTATTCTATTACTACATGAAAAATCTTTTAATTTAAATATTTTTAATATAAAATTAGTAATTAAAAAAATATTACCACTGTTAAATTTTACTTAGTTATAAAGTACTCAAATTAAAAAATATATGTACAAATTATATAACTTCTCCTCCTGAAGTTACATATGACATTATTAAAATGAATGAACTTATCAATAAAATAACAGAAATAATTCTGTCTGAAGTGGGAATCGAACTGACAATTCCACACTTGAAACCCAGCATATTAGACCACTCAGCCACGGTGACCTTGATCTGAGTTACTCTAAAACTAAATATGTTCTACATTTAATTTCATGCATGCGCATAATTTTGCTAAAAGAACTCTCAATTGTTTCTTGCTAATTATCAAGATATATTTTCTGCTTAAATATGTATAAAGTTTATATGGCTGCAACAAAACACTTTTTTTTAGATTCAAATTTTTAAATCGAAACAATTTTTGTCATATAAAACAAATTATGTAGGAATGCAAAGAAAAGAAATTTTTGTGGGTGGATTAGTAACAATATCTGATTTTTAATGCTATACTTAATCTTTCTTAGAGGGTTACCTACAAATGAAAATTGTTTCAAACTCAAAAATCTTCAGTACTAACCCATCATATTTAAATTCTACATGAAATTTTACCCCAGGATACCAAATTTCAAGTCATTTTCATCTAGTTATTTATGAATGTTTCAAGTTTGGAACCTCTCATGTTGAATTTGTTATCATGGGAAAATTGCAATGCGGATAGAATTTTAAAACCACAAAAATTACTGACATTTTTAATTTGCATAATTGAAGCTTCTAGAAATATATTTTTTTTATCAAGCATTTTATAAGTTACAGTTCAAATATTTTTTGAAAATATCTGCTTTTGGAAATTTTGAAAGAAGTATGAATTGTCACATATATATTTTACAGAAATGGATTTCTAGAAGCTTTAAATATACAGATTCAAAATTACAGCTTACTTCATCCAGTAGTTTTTTAGTTATGTTTAAAAAACTATGTACTTTGTAATCGGTTTTCCAACAGTAAATAACAAATCTAACATTATTGGTAATCCATTCATACCAGTCATATATTTATACGATGATATGCAGCAAAGAATAACTGCTTGAACAATAGGCTGAACAAAGCCCGGGTTATATCCCGTCAGGGGCAGCAGAGTCCCCAAACTACCCACTGGGGTCCCTGAACTGTCCCAGGTGAAGCCCGGCTATAGGTCCAATGACTTGTTAATTTTACGGGCAGTAACATTAAATTTATAAGGACCATATTAATTTATGGTCAGTGGACATAAAAAATGAAGGCAACTTTTACGAGCATAATGTTAATTTACGGTCACTGGACATTAAAAAATGAAGCTATCTTTTACGAGCATAACATTAATTTACGGTCACTGGCCTTTAAAAAATGAAGCTAATTTTTACGGGCATAAAGTTAATTTACGGTCACTGGACATTAAAAAATGAAGCTATCTTTTACGAGCATAACATTAATTTACAGTCACTGGCCTTTAAAAAATGAAGCTAAGTTTTACGGGCATAAAGTTAATTTACGGTCAGTGACTTTAAATTTTACGGGCATAAGTTTACGGGTAAACTTGTATTTTTATGGTCATGATAGCTTTACGGTCATAACATTATTTTTACGGTCAGTGACTGGCACACTTTTTGCCAGTCACTGACCGTAATTTAGCAGTGAGATTTCTTAGAGTGTTGGCTGCATTTTTTACAGGTGACGTTTTTGATGAGATAAATTTGTTTGTAAATCCTGGTGTCATTCAATTATTTCAGTATTTTACGAATAGAAGTACTTTGATACGGAATATTCATCATCAACCCAAATTTTATCATTTATAAATGAATAACAATATATTATGGGAATAAAAATGTTTAAAAGCTGTGTGAGAGACACTCAAGAAAATTATTTAAGCTTTTCACATAGTAGTATAAGCACAAAAGGGTTCTGTATAAGGGGTGCCAGGTCCAGTCATCCAGTGCCACAAAAAGCGGGGCAGCGGCTTCTAATTAACGGCATAAAAATACAGTAAATCCTATGAAAACGTAACCTGTGTCTGTCTATAACGGCAGCATTACCATACAGTTACACTGCAAAAAATAATTGTTGATTTTACAGTATAAAACTGGCACCCCAGCTGCCAGTATTATACCGTAAAATTAACAGTATTAAACAGTAAAAAAAGCAGTAATACGCTGCCGCGCAAGCAGTAATACGCTACCGCGCATGTTTAAAACGGAATTTTTCGCCAGTTCCTCGCGATTCCGTCTTAGCAAGCTTTAATATACTAAATTAACGCAACAATTTTATACAGCAAAACTGGTGAAAGCGGAATCGCTAGGAACAGAAACGAAATTCCAATATAGCAGGTATAATTGTAATAGTATTCCTATTGTATAGGGACAATGGAATTTTTACTTTTAAAACGGAATTCAGTTATAAACATGTTCCGTTTATGCACGATTTACTGAACCAAGTACAGTAAAACGTGTGAAAACCGAATCGCTAGAAGCGACACAAAATTTCGTTTCATACAGATTTCCGTCCTAAGCAGATAGATTTCTAACGGTATTCTTTTGAAAGGGTATATGAAAAATTTCCGTTATTGATACGATCTGTCTGCACGGGTTTACTGTATTTTACTGTTTAATTTACCCATCATACGTAGTATACACTGCAAAAAATAATTGTTGATTTTACAGTATAAAACTGGCACCCAGCTGCCAGTATTATACCGTAAAATTAACAGTATTAAACAGTAAAATTAACAGTATTAAACAGTAAAATAAGCAGTATTACTGCTTGCACGGCAGCGTATTACTGCTTGCACGGCAGCGTATTACTGCTTGCACGGCAGCGTATTACTGCTTGCACGGCAGCGTATTACTGCTTATTTTACTGTTTAATACTGTTAATTTTACGGTATAATACTGGCAGCTGGGATGCCAGTTTTATACTGTAAAATCAACAATTATTTTTTGCAGTGTAGGGTAAGTCTTGCAATCGTTTTGAAAATCGAAAAAAAAAAAAAAAACTTGACGGATTTACACGTTTCAGACTTTGGAGATTCCAAAAAACATATTTTTAGGAAAAAAAAAAAAAAAAAAAAAAAAAATTGCCGTCCGTTTTGTCTGCGTGTGTGTGTGTGTCTTTAAACGCTGTATCTCCCGAACAAATTGAGATAGAGACTTGAAATTTGGTATGTATTTAGTATGTAATAATGAGAAGAAGCCTATTAAATTTCAGTAATCTCGATTATCCGGAACTATTTTTTTTCGGACTCTCGAAATATTCGTTCTGATAAAAGGTACATAAAATTTTTCGAAATTGTTTATTTTAAGGAGTGAATATAAAAGACAAGAAAAAAACATAAATTTTGCATAAAGAATGAAGTTGTTCGGATAATGAGTTGCCGAGATATTTGGAATCCTATTTTCCACACTTTTCGATTTTTCATGACCCTGTATTTCATTCAAATTTCAATTCAAATATATATTTTAATTGAAAATGAGATGCTTAATCCTACGCAGTAAACTGTTAGTTAATAAGATTACCATTTTTGGAGTTACAGGGATGCTTCTTTTACGCAATTCAGTAATCACGTAATTGAGTACACGATAACAATTTTCGTAGGCTGTAAAAAAAATAAATATTCTTTTTAATCTACGAAAATATAACATAACCACGAACGTAGATAGTATATAACCTTCTCCGAGTTACCCACGATTCCGAAAAGCGTTCCTTTATCTTTAGTAAACCTCAGAAACAGATCTTAGAGATTTAAAGAAGAATTTATAAAAGCAAAGTTTCTTTTGCTGCCCGTAATATTCGGAAACATATCCGAGTAGCTATTACAAAATATTAATCCGTTTTCTCAACCCGGAATATCGATATTTCGGGTATTTTTAATTCCGTGTAAACATTTTTTTTATGCATTGCAATTTATGCAGGGTGAAGTAACAAAATTATATTAATTTTAATGTTAATGCTATTAATTTAGCACATTAGTCTGTTAAACAGATTTGTTGAACATGAAAATTTTTACTTGAGAACTGATAGCATCCGAAAAACCTATATTTCCGGGTTGAGACAACAGATTAAAACACACTGTAAAAAATGACCAATGTTTCTTATTTTATGAAAATATGCTATAACCACGAACGAAAATATAATATAATCTTCTGAGTTATCCGAAATTTCAAATAGCATGTTACATTGCCTTTTGAATCCCCAAAAACGAATATATTTTCAAAATTTAAAGAATAATTTATAAAAACAAATTATTTTTAGCTGCCCGAATTTTTCAGAAACGTTTCCGAAGGGTTTTTATAGTGTATTAATTAGTGTCCTCAGGCTGGAATACCTGTTTGTCGAATGTCATCCATTCTCAAGTACACGTTTTCAGCCGCATAAGTTAATTTATACATTAAAGAGTAAAGAAATAATCTTAATTTTAATGTTATTGTTAACGCTGTTAATTTTGCATGTTTGCCTGTTAAACATTTTTTTTTTGAGCATGAAAATGTTTACTTCAGAATTGATAGCATTCGAAAAACAGGTATTCCAGGCTGAGAACACTAATTAATACACTATAAAAACCCTTCGGAAACGTTTCTGAAAAATTCGGGCAGCTAAAAATAATTTGTTTTTATAAATTATTTTTTAAATTTTGAAAATGTATTGGTTTCTGGGGATTCAAAAGAGAATGTAACATGCTATTTGAAATTTCGGATAACTCAGAAGATCATATTATATTTTCGTTCGTGGTTATAGCATATTTTCATAAAATAAGAAACATTGGTCATTTTTTACAGTGCACTGTAAAAACCGCTCGGAAACGTTTCCGAAAATTACGGGAAGCAAAAGAAACTTTGTTTTTATAACTGCTTCTTTAAATCTCGAAAATCTATGGTTTCTGAGGTTTCTAAAGATAAAATAACGCTTTTCGGAATCAAGGATAACTTGGAAGAAGTTATATAATATTTTTGTTTGTGGTTATATAACATGTTTGTAGAATAAGAAATATTTGTCTTTTTTACTGTGATGTACAAAAATAGGAGAAGTAATATTTAATGTTATTTTACAGAGCCGCACAAAAGAATTCAGATATATTATTTTTTATGAACAATAATTGCTGTAAGAGCATTTTCATTTGCTTTATACGTTTTCAAACTTAAATCAATTTTAGTTCATTGTTGTATGCATAAAATCTAACTAGTGGGATATACCAATTCTAAAACTTTCTTCTGTCTTATACGTGTTAATACTTCCAAATTCGCTATCACACCGCCAAAATAATCAGTATTTTTCGTCATTCTGTTGTACGTCAGCTGCTTGCGAATCGTCCGGTTATCTGGATTCAAGCAGCCGATGTATTATTACTGAACTATGAAAAGTTCTTCTGACCTGTACCGGCAAGAAAAGATAGCCTCCCTATTGCTTAGTTTTAAGATTTTAGCTAATTTTACTGAAAAACACGAAACTAAAATGCGTGGAACCCGATTACAGAAATGTCATTCCCAGTTCTCGTCAATATTGAATTTGAATGAGAGTATCGCCAAATTAGACAGACATAGCCAAGTTGGCTTCATATATGGCAAAGTATTTTTTGTCGCCAAGTTTGGCGAGAATTTGACGTTGGCGAATATAAATATATAGTATTAAGCATATAAGAGTTGAAACGATGGTTACAACAATGAAAGAAAATTTGCCAAAATCATATTCTCTAAAACTCTTAAATTAAACCCGTTTATGGAGGAAACGTGCTACATTGTTTCAAAATGTCAGCCCCCCCTCAAATTTCAAACTGCTATATCTCAGCTATTTTTTAAGATAGGGGCTGTCCATAAATGATGTCACACTTTTTTTCAATATTTTTGACCCCCCTCCCCCCCTTTGTCACAAAGTGTCACACTTCACCATACCCCCTCCCCCCCTCTTGTCACATGTCACACTATATTACATAAACATATACTTGCAGTTCAAAAACAAAGCACTACGTTATCCTAATAATATTATAAATCTGATTGTGTGCAAATGTTAGGCTGAAGCCAGCGTCAAAATGGAGCATTTAATGATCCTGTATCTTTGCATATACGTTGATTATAACCTTCAAATGAACATAGGCCTGTTTTTGTTCATTTTATTCAAACATTTTTCTTAATAATTCAAAATTTCGTTATTTTCATAGAGAATAAATGGACATTTTCCATAAAATTTAACCATTTTACTTTATCGTTGCTAGGGCTTTGACCGTTGCCAATAAATAAAAACACGGAAAAATAATTTTTCCTCAAAATTTAATATTCAATTGAACGATTTTCACGTGAAAAATGAAAATGAAAAAGAATTCAAAAGAAGATGAATTTCCGTGATATTTGAAACAAAAATATGGAATATTTGTTATTATACATGAAGTATGAATATCAGTTACATTAAAAAGATCTTTTTCTGTCAAAAAACTGCGTTATAATTAGAAGGAAAAATGAACAATAATTATATTCTTAAAAATAGATTTCGCTTGGACCATGGAACTATGAAAAGGATCCTCCTCGGCTCGGACAAATATGACGTCATAAATAAAACATGTATTATCAAATAGTCGTAATAATACAAGGAGCATGAATTTCAATGTATAATGAAAGTAAATAGATAATGGACGTAATATTTAAGATAAAAAACTGAAATATTTTTATCGATACTGATTAATAATTAGCTTGAGTGCCAGTTACTACAAATGTGAGTTTTCCGCTAAAATTTACCTCCTGATTGACAGAAAAAGAAAATTAACAAGAATTATGGCATTAAAAGGAGATTTCTCTGAGGAAAATGTGACGTCATATTTGAAATAAAACGGGAATTTTCAAATGTGTTTTAGAAGGAGCGGGAATTAATTCCGTACATTAATAATACAAGGATCACTAAGTATATAAAGAAGATTAGTATCACGACATATTTAAAATGAAAAATTGAAATGTTTTTTTATCTATACCGATTATTAAGCATGAATATCAGTTACATAGAGATGAGAGTTTTTTGACAAAAACCACACCCTGATTATTAGGAAAAGAAATATAAATACGAATCTATTATATTAAAATCTGACCGCCTGTTTATATTTCGCAACTACTCTTTTCAGATTGTCGAACTCAACGCGATTTACTTAACACCAGTTATCATTCATCCGAGGATGTCATAAACTCTCAGAATTTAAAAAAAATGATTTAAATTCCGAGATATTATTATTATTATTATTATTATTATTATTATTATTTTTGTAAATTTTAACGAAGTTTCTCTAAAAATGACAACTAAATTATTCCATTTTTGTGGATAAAAAAGAAGAAATAAAACGGATTAATATATTTTTTCTCATTAAAACTGAAAAAAAAAAAAAGAATTTATTTTCAATTTGAATAGATGGTGAAAGAAAAAAAATCTTGATTACAGTAAAATTTTTGAAAAATAAAAACGTACTTTCACATATTCAAACTTTATGAATCAATTTATTCTGGAGAACAAAAATCGTCTGTCAACATATTTTCATTTAGAAATAAAGATATTTTTTTCAGTTATAGATTAAATAAAGGAGGCAAATTTAAGCTCCTTGAATTTAGGTCTACAATAATTGCTCCTGTTTCACAAGAATTGAATTTAATGAAAAAGAATATACTATTCCATTATCTTTGAAGGATTGCTATTAAAACGTTTCACAAAGGCGTTAAAAGTAAAATGGTTTATCAGGTAAACTTGACATATGTTTGTATATAATTCGCCGATTTCCACGATTTTGTTTGGCCCGCCTTTTTTCATTGGTTGCAGTTTCCTTTTCGTGATTATTTGTCACAAAATTTCACTTTTTTAAAACTTAGTTATGTCAAGGCCTCTATAACATAGAAATACGGTATTGTCTCCTATGGAATGTGATAAAGAGTTAGTTAATTATTTACGTTTCTAATTATCGGGAATGAAATATTTTGCTTAATTAATGCATTTATTCTTCCTTTAATGATACGTGAACAAAGTCACGGGTAACAGCTAGTAGATCATATTTCAAATTTTATTTTTAAACGTTAACTATGTGTTTTAATGACATTTGTGAGCATAACAATAAAAATGATTCTGCACTTATTTTGTAAGAAATAAGATTAAGGTTTACAACAAAAAATATAATTAATATACAATAGCAATAAAATACTAATATGAAGAAGCAATTGATTTTTATTTTATTTTATTTTATTTTTTTTTTAAGAAAGGAATATAAGTAAAAACAAATCACATGAATATTGTTTTAGCCTCGATTAAAAAATACCCTCAAATTCTGGTAATTTAAAAATAACTTCAAAATTCAATCTGCTGATTTTAAATGATTTTATTTAAATCAAAATGTGTGATGTCACACTTCTTCTTACCCCCTCCCACCCCCTTGTCACAAACTGTCACAATTTCATGAACTCCCTCCCCCCCCCTCCAAGCGTGACATCATTTATGGACGGCCCCATAGAGGCAAAACAAAAAATGCTCTGGAATCCTTGGATAAAGGCCAGACATTTAACGCAAACAATTTTTAGGATTTCTAATTTTTTTTGTACATCTTTCTGAATTTGAAATCTTTAAATGGCTATCACAGCGCTCCCTCCAGGTGCATTACCTCAAATTCAACCGAGACCTGCAAGCCATATTTAAACACTTGTAAAATTTAAACACGTGTCAAAAACATATACCTAAAATTTGGTTCAGTTCTCTGCAATGACTTCATGCACTTTTCGATGATACAATACTGAAAATGGAACAAAACTCACTATCACAGCGCCCCCTTTCGTCGTTATATCCCAAATTCAAGTGGGACCTACCCATAACCAAAAACCTATAAATGAAATTTGGTTCGATTTGAATCATAACTTATACACTTTTCGATGATACAAAGAGGACATACACACGGACAGACATACATTTTGTAAAAACATGTTTTTCGGAATCTCTGACTTCTAAAACGTGTAAATCCGTCGAAAACCGGAAGTCGAAAAAAAATTCGATTACAATACTTTTATAAATAGACTTTTATACTTATAGATAGAATAAAGTAAAAATGGGGGAAAATTACCAGAAAAGTATTTTTCGGTTATGATATGCGTTTTCTAGCTGAAGATTTTAAATACACTGTATATTGTATATAAAAATCTACAGGTGATATCAGGAGGCTGCAGAAAAGAATTGAAATACATTACACTCTATGAGCCTTAATTGCTAAAAAGGGATTTTCAGTCTGTCATATTGTTTCCTAAATTGTTTATTTAGATATCTCATTTTATCGTCTGAAAAAAAGTTTTACAACAATATTCTGATTCGGTTGTAAAATGTTTCATAATCGGTGTGCGGAGCATGCTTTTTTTCTTTCATGTTAATTCATATCGAGAAAAAAAATTGTTATTTTTATCTTTCTGAAAAACTGCCTATATACACGACTAGTCCCGGCTTTGCGTGAATGGACAATGTGTCGACTACAACATTGAAAAAAAAAAGTGTTGATTTTACAGTATAATACTAGCACCCCAGCTGTCAGTATTATACTGTAAAATCAACATTTTTTATTTATTTATTTATTTATTTATTTTTTATTTATTTATTTTTT
The DNA here is from genome assembly GCA_963931845.1 of Maratus michaelseni. Lineage (NCBI taxonomy): Eukaryota > Metazoa > Arthropoda > Arachnida > Araneae > Salticidae > Maratus > Maratus michaelseni. The sequence goes on along the minus strand of OZ007591.1, from coordinate 71,410,343 downwards.
GCAGTGAATGTAGGGTAGGGATGGGTACGTAATTTACAAAAAATTGTTCTATATCGGATAAAAATAGGAGTGAGACAAAATTACAGTAGTTACGAATTTAAAACTTTAAGTAAAAGTTTGTAAAAATGTGATAAATAATCTTTTTCTGTTTATGTACATATTGAAACTAATAAATTTACTTTAATATAGCAGAACCACCCGACTTCGCCCGAGTTAACCTTGGCCTTCCGGGTAACATAAGTAAATATGTTAATGTCCTAAAAATATGCCGATCACAATAACGCATTCGCGTCCATAAACCGTCAAAATGAAAATCAGAAAAAAACTTGACGCAATCAATTTTGACGCAATCATACTAAATCCCTCAGCTTTATAAATGATTTTTTTTTATTTTTTTTTATTTCCTTTTAAAAATGTCTTACGCAAAATATCTAATCAAAAATCAGCAAAACTTGTCTTATTCGGCTAATCTCCCATAATCGGGTTCATATTCGATGTTTAACCCCTTTAGTGGGTGAATTTCTAAAATTGCTGAAATATGTGTTTAACTATTTTTTTAGTAGATTTGTTATCCAGAATTTCATGCTCCTACCTAAAACTACTGCTGAGATATGGGGAAATGAAAGGACCTAAAACGTTCGACTGACCCCCCCCCCCCCCCATTTAACATCCTTAGAGTGTGAATTTCTAAAATCGCTGAAATACTGTTTACCCATTTTTTTAATAGATTTGTTATCCTGAATTTCCTGCTATCTAAAACTGCTATGGCGAAATGACCTAAAACGTTCGACCGCCTCCCCTTTAACCCCCTTCGGGGAGGGGAATTTTCAAAAATCCTTTCTTATTGCTTGCCTAGGACATAACAGCAATCTGCTCAAAATTTCATGATCCTGACTTTAGTCGTTTCAGCTGGGCGTTGATGAGTCACCCATGCGTTCTCTCTTTATACAGGGTGAATCTAAACTCTTGGGCAAAATTTTAAGGGGTGATAGTACACACCAAGACAAACAATATTAAATAGGAAACTAAGGGTCCCAAACGTCGATTCGTTTGTGGTTGTCACTAAAACTATTCTTTATGTCAGTATTTTTTTAAAAATAAATTTTAAAGATAAAGTTAAAAAAATGCCGAAAGAGGGCGCTTTAGACTTTGGGGTAATGAAAAACTATTTTTTATCGTTATTTTTTGTATCTCATTAAATGCTTTCAAAAGCTTAGACTTAAACTTAAATTTTGAGCTCAAAATCTGAATCGTTGGGAGTGATAAAATAGCGCAAACTGAACTGCGTTCAGGAGTTGAAATTTGAAACACCTCCCTCCCCCCACTCCTGAACACAGTTCAGTTATTCCTGATCTTGGTGTCGTAGACCAGGCAGAAACAATATGAGTTGTAATTTTCAACTGGACGAAAAATGTCCGGGCCAGGATTCGAACCTGGGATCTCTTGAAGCTGCCATGCTCTACCAACTGAGCTATCCCGGTTGAATCTGGACGGCATAATTCATATAGTTCATGCCGGGATAACTCAGTTGGTCGGCTGTTGGTCATGGCAGCTTCAGCCAAGAGATCGCAGGTACTAATCCTGGCCCGGACATTTTTCGTGCAGTTGGAAAATTACAACTGATATGATTTCTTTACCAATTTGAATAATTGTGTTAAAATTAATCCAGGCAGAAACTACTACCCCCTACACGTAAAATAAACGATAGAGTAATGACAAAATTAAATAGAAAATTTATTCATAACAGACATGAGCAATTTCTCCGCGCAAAATAAAAAGAAACAATTTGATGAATGCATGTAGTGCGCGATATGAATGAAGGTTGACACGTAGAAAATGGTAGACGCATGATGTTCGTGAGGAATCACAAAAACTGCTCGAAAGAGTGCCCATCAGCAACGATACAGGCCTCACGCCACCGGCGGAAGGAGTTGCGAACATTAGTGAATACCCCGGGCATCTCCCGGATATCGCCTTCTACGACGGCAATCCTCGCAACCAGGTCCTCGTCGGAGTCGACGGTAAATAATAGTTGTTCATTACTCCAAAGTCTAAAGCGCCCTCTATCGGCATTTTTGAACTTTATCTTTAAAATTTATTTTTAAAATAATTTTTTTATTTAATTTTGTCATCCCTCTATCGTTTATTTTACGTGTAGGGGGTAGTAGTTTCTGCTTGGTCTACGACACCAAGATCGGGAATAACTGAACTGTGTTCAGGGGGGTTCAAATTTCAACTCCTGAACACAGTTCAGTTTGCGCTGCTTAACCACTCCCAACGATTCAGATTTTGAGCTCAAAATTTAAGTTTAAGTCTAAGCTTTTGAAAGCATTTAATCAGATACAAAAAATAACGGTAAAAAATAGTTGTTCGTTACTTCAAAGTCTAAAGCGCCCTCTATCGATATTTTTAAAACTTTTTCTTTAAAATTTATTTTTAAGAAAATACTGACATAAAGAATAGTTTTAGCAAAAACCGCAAACGAATCGACCAATTTTTCCGTTTTTTATAATTATTTGAAATTTTGGACCCTAAACTTTAATGGTGCCTTCCTCCTTCGGATGACGTTTGGGACCCTTAGTTTTCTATTTAATATTGTTTGTCTTGATGTGTACTATCACCCCTTAAAGTTTTGCCCAAGAGTTTAGATTCACCCTGTATAATAGTATAGATATAGATAGATATAAAGCTACAGATTGTAACAATAACGTTTTCTTTTAAGAGCGCTGATTTTTTAAAAATTGAAAATGATAGCGCTAAAAGCACTATGAAAATAAATCTGAAATGTTGACTTAATTTCATGTTGATATTTAATCGTTAAACATTAGTCTTGAATTGTGGTTGTGATTTAATGCATAGATGAAATATTAGTTCGGAAAAAAGGGTACACTTAATACAAAATCAGTGTACCTAAAAAGCATGTTTTATGCATTTATACGCCATTTCCTCCAAGTGAAAATTGATTTTTTCCAATTTCCATAATTTCCTTGGCGCAAATGAGTTATTGGATATACTTCGCGGTCCACCTACCGTGAATCATTCTCTAATGAATCACCTTAGTCACACACACTGAATCAATCTCAATTCATTCCACGAATCAAACTTGCAATATGTATGTCAGAAAGTGCTCTGCTCAAAAGTTTTTTGTTAAATATTTGAATAGGATTTTTACATGATATTTTTATATGTATTAAAATTATATATATATATTTATACACATTACAGTTTTATAAGTCCCTATTTAAAAAAAGAAAGAAAAAACACTAGTGAATGTGATTTCGATTGTTTCTAATATGTATCCTATTGTGAAATTTTCGTGTATTGAGGTATTGCATTTCTCAAGAATGCTTATCAAGAGAAATTGTTTAATGTAATAATAAGACTATAAATGTATAAAATGAGTTGTAATTTTACTAATTGTAGTAGCTAAATATGTATTTGTATAATACCAAGTTAATATTACTTTCACATACAAAGTGGAAACTGTTTCAAGTATAATGCCCCAATAGTTCAATTTGAGCATTAGAAATGTTTACATTTTGCCAATATTACTGCAAATTGGACGAGAAATATTTCGTCATGTCATTATCAATATTTTCAATGTAAAGGCAGTATTTCTACAATATTGTCCAGCACCAACTTATGTTCATGTCGAACAGAATATGAAGTTTGATGAAATTTTGTTCATTAATTCTTGAGATATAGCTATCGTGAAAATCGGGAAAAATGCAGCATAGAAGCGTCAACAATTTATACCAACAACTAATCAGCACCAATTTATATCAAAATGTAACTAATTCTAAAGTTTTATTAAATTCCTTGCATTAGTTCTTGAGATAGAGCGCCCACAAATTTTTTGTCAAATACAGACAGACAGACATTTTCTAAAAAAGAGGCAAATCGTGTTCAAGAGCTTCTAAAACGTACAAATCCGCCAAAAACTGGAAATCGAAATTTTTCTTGAATCTAGTACTTTCTTCTTGTAAAGATAGAAGAAAGTAAAAATTTAATCATGTGTATTTTCACGCTTTGTAGTTTTAAATAATGAAGAATGACCAGATATTAAAAAAAAAAAATTATGAAATTTTGCAAAGTTTTTAAAAAAGTGTTCAGATGTTTAGAAGAACTGCAAAAAAAAAAAAAAAAAAATCATCTTCAAATGTCTCCACTTATCAAGAATGTACAATTACCTTAATAAAATTTTGTATAATCTCTCTATTGTAAAGAAAAGTAAACTGTCGCTGCCATAATTTAATTTATTGCAATTTCCCTATTGTGACTTTTAGAATAATTCAAATGTTACTTCTTGCATGCTCTAACATCTAACCTCTTTTTAACAACTAAAAAAATAATAACAAGAACGAAAAATCATGCGTCAAGCATAAATTATGTAACACTTTCCAATGCTTCCAAAATAATTTTACAAATCATTACCGTTTCATAAGCTGAAAGATAACATCGAAGTAAACAATTTGGGAAAACGCATAACATATTTAAAAACGTAATTTCAGGAATTTCCAACATATACAATATTCGGAAAAATATCCGAATACTTTTATTCAGCCCTCTATAGGATCTATAGATTTGTATATATACTATATTAGGATGCTAAATTTTAGTTCAGTTAAGAAACGCGTAGCACAGTTTAAAATTCTCCTTCTGGAGTTTTTGTCAATAAACGGAAATGTGTTCGCGAACTTTTGTGCTTCCCTGTATATGATCTACAGAATTTATACACACCACGTAATAAACAAAAAGTGAGTTAAATTTAAAATCGCGTTCAGTAACTTAAAACGCACTTCCAGGAATTATTGTTGTAGAGAATTATTTTGTGTGTCCCTGTAAATGAACGATGACTGCTATACACACACTATTCTGTAATAAGCCTCTTGTAATGCACCTTAGTGATATATATAAATTTCAATGCGTTTAAAATAGTGAAACATTATTTAAATAAACCGAAGACGATTTTTCTCCATAGACGCAATGTAACGGAATTCTTTTGACTGTCCATGTAAAGTAACTATAAGTGCTATGCACACCCTATTCCATATTAAGCTTCTTGTAATGCACCTTAATGATATATATCAATTACGATGTGTTTTTGAAATTGTGTAACATCATTAAAATGAACCGCAAATGATTTTTCCCCATAGACCGTAATGTAACAGAACTTTTTGAGTGTCACTGTAAAAAAACTATAAGTGCTACACACTTCAGATGAAATAGGGAACATGCTATAGATAACGACAATAACATATAAAAATTGCAGAGCAATCCGAGCATATTTACGGGAGTTAGAGCACGGACAGACGCTAGACGGCAGACGGCCATACAAACCGAAGTCATAAACACTTTTCAACTAGATTGGAAAGTGTTAAAAACTATGCATGCTAATACTTCTACAATATTATTGGTGTATTATGTAAAATGGTTGAAAATACATTAAACTCTCTAGGTGTTTGAAAACCCACAAATTGAAAAAAATGTTTATGCATATGCAAATTATATGCTTTGGATCCAAAGATTTTTTTTAAGTCTTTATATTAAAAAAAAAAAAAAAAAAAAAAAAAAAATGCTTATGCATTGTACATGTAAAAAAAAAAACAAAAAAAAAAAAACAACATATTTATACTTACAAATGTTTGAAAGTTTGAATTAAACATATTCAAAAAGCATTCAAGATATTTTTGTATAAATATTTTGTGTAATATTTTTTGTAAGACCAATATTATTAAAGTTATGTGGTAGAATGATACATTTATTTATGTAGTTTTCTGAGAGCTTAAATATTCTCTCTTTGCCATTATTTACTTTGAAAGTGTTGTTGTTGTTGTAGAATAACACGATATTAGAGTTATTCATCTAAGTAAAGTTGATTTCTTAGAAAATGCTATATATATATATATATATATATATATATATATATATATATTATGAGAGTCTAAATATGCTCTCTTGACCATTTTGAATGTTTGTAATGGGAAAATTCTCAAATGAGTAATTTATTGAATTTATATAAGCATTATTCAAATAAAAATGTTAATACAATTGAAATATAGTTCATCGACTGTGACTAGAAATACAGTTGTGATTCAAAGGTCTTATTGTTGCTATTTCTTTTCCAAAATGGAAATGTTTTATTGCTAATGTTATGCTATATTGAATGAGGAAAACCATTATTAGTAACCAATTTGTATCATATAATATTATTTGTTTATGTGTACATTATTAGAAGTTTTTTTACTCTTTTAGTATAGACTGAACTTACTTTATAGTGTTATATTTGCTATTTCACATATCAGTGAATGGACTTTTAGCAGCTTTATTTTGAAAGACTATGTTCACTTTTTGGACTTTTAGCGACTTTATTTTGAAAGACTATGTTTACTTTTTGGACTTTTAGCAACTTTATTTTGAAATATTTTGCTTACTTTTTGCACTTTTAGCAACTTTATTTTGAAAGACTTTGTGTACTTTTTGCCAGAAGATTGTAAAATTATTATTATTTTTATTTTGTTTTTCATTATTTGAAGTTATATGTATATTGTATATAGATGAGAAAATATTGACTCGATGTCAAAATTGTTAAATTTCTCCATCTCACCAATATTTTCTTTTGGGGAGGCCGGAGTATATGTTGTGGTTTCTTACAACCACTGCCATATTTTTATTTAATTTAATTTAAGAAATATTTTATTAATCTTTATTCATTTAATATTAAAATTCGCATTCTCAAATTATTTTAATTCCTCCCTTTTTAAAACTTCCCCTGTAATTTTTTCTTTCTTGTATAACATTTCGCTTTATTTTAAAATGATAATGATCGTTTTGATGTCTGTACTTCCGGAATTGGTTTCATGGAGAACCTTCTTCAACATTCTACGACATTCTTTGCGTAAGCTCACTTCCTATTCTAAACATGTAGCCTATTGCATGTAAAAATATGAAAACTGTTAGTTTTATGGAGAAATGCATGATAAACAAGTTGAATCAGACTGTTTTTAAATCAAAGAATTATTTTAAGCATTATTTAATGTGAAAATCAGTCAAAATAGTTCAGTTATAAAAGTTTTACAGGATATTGAACTATGCATAGCAATTTAACCATATTTTGCAAGCACATGCTTGACGAGAATGTGGTACGCAAAATCCAAAAAATTCTTTAATTTGTCAATTTTTTAAATTTTTTATTTAAAATTTCATTATCTGAAGAGAGATTTATTTTATAGTTCAAAAAAGTCTTTTTTTTTTTTTTACCTTCTGTTACCAGATTTTTAAAAAGCGCAAATAATAATATTTCCAGACTCCTTTCAATTGAAAAATACATTTACACGTGAATATCAAATAAGTCGGTAAGTGTGATCGAAGATCGCTCAAAGGGTTTCGTTTAATATTCCTTTCAAAACACTTTATAATTTCTTTAATAAATCGAAATAAATTTCATTTAGCAACAACAAAAAAAAAAGTCATGTTTTTTAAAAAGTAAAAAATTACCGGTCTATTTTTTCTTTTTTTTTTTTTCGAATATCTAAACCAGCCCGATAGCGGGCAAAGCCCACTATTATATTCTGACATAATAATATCTGTCATGCGGACTAAATGCGATATTTAAAAAAACAATTTCAAAATTAAACATGTTGTACACCTTCAAAATGTTAAAATATGCGAATATTTCCATAATCGGATTTTTATCGTGATTCAATATGTTTCTCAAACTCATATATTTACTATTCTCTATTACTCATATTGATACTCGCTTTGTATTATTCTCAAACATTTGAAAAATTCGTTAAACTTCCAATATGACGTCAGATTTTCTTTTTAATTCTCTAATGACGTGATATTAATCTGCTTTGTGTACATACACATACTCATACTCATACATATATTATTGAGAAATCTTTGAAAATTTCAGTTTTATTAACACTGTCAATCATTTTTATTTCATATTAATATTTTTTTCAATTGGTGAAACTTTTTATTTCATTTTCATTTTTCACGTGAAAATCGTCTGATAGAAAATTAATTATTGTAGAAAGAATTTCATTGTGGATTTTTAATTTTTGGCAACTGCTTTAACGAAAAATGTTTAAATTTAATAGGAAAAGGCTGTTAGATTTTTTTTTAATCTCTATTTATTAAAATAATACGAATTTTTCAAACTTTAATATTTTGAGCTTCATAATTGGTATTCAGCTAGATATACACAAAGTTTCAACTCTGTAAGTTACATAGTTTCTGAGAATGGCTCTGTGACGGACAGACAACGGAGCGGGAGTAATAGGGTTTCGTGAGATGAACTAAACCCTAAAAAGAAAGAGGTTGGGTTAATTTTAAATGTTCCAAGTTCGGATTGATTTCAGGTTGGGTTTTGACTCTTTCAGGTCGGGTTCGGATTGACCCGATTTTGCAAAAGAAAATTCTGAATATTTTTCAAACGAGAAAAACTAATATTTGAATATTAATGTATATGTGTTAATTTTTATACGAAAAAGATAAAATTGATATTAGATTTATAACTGTAGGCTAATTTTTCATAATTGTACGTGATTCATTTTCTTTCAGTTCGGGTATTTTTTGTTTTGTCGAGTTCGGTTTCGGTTTCGGGTTGGCGAATTTTTTTGTTGGGTTCGGGTCAGGTTTCGGGTTGACTTTAAGCAGATTTCCCTGATTCCGGAGCAGAACTCTACTCTGGACTTTAATATAATTCATATTAGTTTGCTACTAGAGTTTATACTGAGAAATAATTTAACTTTTCCGCTTTGGCTGAATGAATCATATATTATCGCAAACTAATAAATAACCATTTTCAGACCATTTATTCGAAGTCAATGCGAATAAAGCTGATTCCACTGATTTGAATAAACTCAATAATTCAAAACACGTTTTTAAAAAGAGACTGCTAGTGCCAGACTGTTTTACAAGTTAAATGCGTCTTTTCCTTTTCCCTTGAAATCCTGAATTTCTACAAGTTTTTGAGGTTTGCGTTGATACATTGATGCAATGAATTATTCATCGCATAGTGTAAAAAAAAGGATGTTTTGGAGAGGATTCAACATATCTTTGAGACTGCAAATGTAAAAGCTGTATGTTTTTTAAATGAAACTAGAATATGTGTAATGCAGTGTGTCAGGATCTTTTTAAACACGAGTCTGTGATATAGATAGATCAATGGATATGTATCGTGATCTATATTATCATATAGATTCGATATTTATTTTCAAAATATCATGTTTTTTTTTTATATTTTCATACATTTGTTATTTATTTTCCAAATATTATTGTGCATGATTTCAGTCAAAACACGTGTAAATGAATTTTTGAACTGTTATTGACTGTGTCGTTCTGTAGATAAAGTATGTTTTGCTCTAGCAGTGACTTTTTTAACCAAAACAGAACAAACAAACAAACAAAAAAATTCTAAGCCTTACGTTCGAAGTTGAATTTTTTAAATATAAAACCAATAATTATATGTGGGACAATATTAACTTAGAACGGCCATTGAAAGATAAACTGTCTAATTTAGATAGCCAGTTATTAAAAGCTTTATTAGAAAGAATCTTTTCGGATTTTGGTTTAGTCCACTTTAAATTGCACAACAGGTTAAAGAATAAGAAAAGCAGACAAGTTATATATGTTACATAATACATTTATGTTAAAATTTTTCAATAAAAAAAATTATTTTGTATTTAAAATTTTGTCGCATAAAACGTAGCATTTTCTCGCTATATTCTTACTGAATCCTATAGTTTGTTTTTTATGAGTGTAAAAGGGTGTTACCCAAAGAAGGTGTTACCCAAAGAGGGGTCTTATGCTTTGATCCTTGCCGAGGTAGTGGGAAAGAGAGCATCTGCGAGAGAAGCGATCTCTGCACACGATTTTTAGGTTTGCGCCCGAAACTTTGCCCTTTGTCTTAGAACGTCCAATGACGGACTTAGTGAAAACGAAACAGAGGGATCTGAAGGCTGCTAAGAGGCTGGAGAGTTTCGAGGGGCCCGCCACGACAAAACCCCGCCCCCAGAAGAAGTTCCCCTGCGAGGATGAAAAATTTAGAGAGAGGAGTTGTTTTTGGAGAGATCGAAAAGAGAGTGGTGACTCTCTGGTAAAAGGAGGAAGGAACGAGAGTTTCCGGACTTAGCGCAGTAGAAGCGCTAGTGAGGCCTGACCTCTATGTGTTTTGATACGGCAGGTATCAGGTATAAATCCTAGCGAAGAGAAAAGCACGACCCGTGCTAGAGTGAGAGTTCTTAAACTCTGAATAATTGAGAACGAGTAGTTTTTCCGAAAGAGAAGGAACGGACGTGCCTTGATCCGTATGAACTCTGGATAGAAGTTACGACTGATCGTAACATTTGGAGACTTTAGTTTGATTGCAGTTATACTCAGAGTCAAGAGAACATTAATTTATTAGCGATTGACTCACGAAAAATAATCAAATGCTGTAATCAACTTTCTTGTACATATTTTTATTAGAATTAATATTGTTATACAATAAATTCTACTTTCTAATTTATGCGAGATAATTCTCTTTACCAATGATCTGATCTCGCTACCACTCAACATCTTTATCAGGTCGGTATAGAGGAGTTATTACAACTGGTGGCTTGCGGTGATGGATTAATTAGCAAAAATTAATGACATTCTCTAAAGACAAAGAGTGGACTCTGAAATTTAAATCATCAAAGTGCTCCAAGAAAGAGTCTCCTTGTGACTTGTGACCTGAGTCTCCTTAGACGCCCCTGTGGATCAACACAGCATCAGAAAGAGAAATCTACCAAGAATTCTGGAGTGTTCCCCCATCAGAAAGAGAAATCTACCAAGAATTCTGGTGAGTGTTCCCCCATCCGGAAGAGTCCCCATCCGAAAAGTGTGATAGAGAACCCCGTCTGTGCTCCTGAGAATCTCTGAAGTCTGTGCTTCTGACGCCCTGAAAGACTCTTAGTAATGGAGGTAAGCTCTTTTTATACTCAGAGTGGCTTTAATTGTTATTAGTGTTTGTATAGGTGTTGTAGGCTTCAAAAAAAAAAAAAAGTTGTATGTTTATTTTTGTGAGAGTAAATATTTTGAGAAATTTTTCCGGTAGAAAAAAAAATGTATGATGAGATATTTCCGATATAACTGAACTTATTTAATAGACAAATTTTGTAGTTAAAATTAAATTATTGTTGAATTAATTTAATGCAAACTGAGAGTTGTGCAGTGTTACAAAATTTTAGCTGAATCTATAAATGAGAGATCATTGGAAAAAAAAAATTATCGAACGCATTTCATATTTTAAGATAACAGAGTTGATTTTATATGTTTTTTGTGAATTATTCTAAATCTTTTAAGAGTGGATGCAGAGATTAAGACCACCATTGATTAAAAGAGAAAGGAATTGAATAAGACTTTTGCAATTTAAAATATTTTTACTGTGCTTTTTGAAATTGAAATTGTTGTTTTTTTGTGTAAAATTGATCCCATATGTATTTTATAACCAAATACCAAGGTGAATGTGGACGATAGGATAGGGTTGCTTATTTTTATATGTTGCATATTTCTTATATATTATTGTTATGCGTACTTTTTATGAGTGTATATTTCAGTAGTATTTTTGTGCACTTGGCAGAAATTACATTTAATCTTATTGTATTGTTTTATAATTGTGGGAAAGATAATTTCTAATTTTAAACTTTAATAATGTCGGAGCTTAAATATTTTAGGAAAGCTGATTTGCAAACGTTAGCTTACGAATTTGAGGTCATTTTAGAGGAAAATGATACTGTACCGAAAATTATAAAAAAAATGGAGTCGTCAGAGGGTTTTGAGAAAGAGCTAGCTTTAGCACAAATTAAACTTATAGAAAAAGATAGGGAAAATAAATTGGAGCGGGAACATGAGTTGGCTAGATTAAAAGCAACACAAGAGTCAGATGACCGAAGTACAGCATCCAGTAGTGTCTCAGTTAGAACGAGTAATTTACCCCTAAAAACAATTATGCATCGCTTTGATGAAAAGAATTCGGATATTTCGTTGTTTTTGAATTTATTCGAGAGACAGGCAAAAAAATGTAATCTAAATTCGGATGAGTTGGTGACGAACTTACTATCATTATTACCTGTGGGAAAGGCCGAGTTAATTTTGAGAGAACCCGAAGACAAAATTGATGATTTTCAATATGTGAAAGAAAAATTGTTAGAACGATATCGTTTGAATGCAGAGACGTACAGACAAAAATTTAGTCAGCATCCCCGAAATCCTAATTCAGTTTGGAAGGACCTGATCTTCGATCTTAATAGTTTTTTAGAAGGATGGCTGTCATGCTTACAAGTTTCGGATTTTGAAGGATTGAAAAATTTGCTTGTCACGGACCAGATCAAACGGAGGGCGTCTCCAGAAATGCGCGAACATTTTATGGATAACTGGGCAGAGATTAAAGACCCGGAAGAATTAGTAAGGCTTTTAGATGCGTACGAGGCAATCAAGCGCCCCTCTAAAAAGACGTGGAATCCGAAACTCCCTTTAGAGAAGAATTTTGAAAGACCCAGGACTTTTGAAAATGGGCGAAACGGTAACAGAAATCCGGAGATTAACTTTTACTGGAGAGATCGAAGTGACAACAAAGATAGGGAAAAGGCGTTCGAAAAAAGGCGAGAAGTTAAGTGTTTTGCGTGTTTTCAAAGCGGGCACTACAAAATAAATTGTCCGGAAATTAAAAAGAAAGAGGCTGCGTTGGTCGGTCACTTAACTAGTGAGCCGACACTTGGAGAAACTTTCTCCCCCTATTTGAGCAAAATATTAGTGAATGGAATTCAGGCAACTGCTTTAACGGACAGTGGGAGCCAGTTAGATTTGGTCCCGCACCATTTAGTCGGTCAAGGTAATTTGAATGGAGATCATGTTTGGATTAAAACCCCGGTGGACAGGAAATTGTATTGCTTACCTATAGCAGAAGTCACTTTAGAAATTGAAGGCGTGGGGGTCATTGAAACCCAGGCGGGAGTTAACAATAGAGATTCAGACGGGGATTACTATTTGTTGGGCAATGGGACTCAAAAGTTGTTAGAGCAGGTAAAGAGAAAGGTTGACCAAGCTCCAAAACCAGAAAATAAACAGATTATGAATTCCGAGGAAGTAAGAGAAGCGGGAAATTTTCGCGAGTACAGTGAAGCGGAAACCTTGAATTCCGTGAAAGAAAAAGAAATTTCTAGCGGGAATGTTGAAGCGGAAACTTTGAATTCCGAGGAAGAAAAAGAAGAGGATATTTCTAGCGAGAATGTTGAAGCGGAAACTTTGAATTCAGTAAAAGAAAAAGAAGGGGGAATTTTTCGCGAGTGCAGTGAAGCGGAAGCGTTGAATTCAAAACTAGAGGGTGAAAATCTAGAAAGCCCTATTGAATTGGTTAGTGTGGATAAGGGATTATCGCCTTTGTCGATATGTGAGGGATCTTCGATCTTAGCAGAAATTGGAGGGAAGGATAGTCAAATTGAATTAGACAGAGATCAATCTCTCAAAGAGATTAGAAAAAAAACGGAAGGTGAAGAATCGCATTGTAATGCAGGAGATTCTTTGATAGTGGCAAAAGCCAGAGACAATCGCGTGAGTGGGGGGAAGCAGGTGCTTGTCCCATTGCCTTATCAGGTAGATATTTTTGGCGCGTGCCTAGAAAAAGTGTCATTACACTTAGGGAAAGGGAAAGTTAAAGGAAATGTGTCAGAATACTTGGACCTTGGGAAAAGATTGATAAACGATTTAACTACCGCATTTCTAAAAAGGTTCGGTGTTAAGTTGAGAAATCCGAGAGTGTGTCGCACAATAAGCGATAGTATTGCATGTTGGCATCGAAAAGTTAGAAAGCTTTTGAAAGCGTTAGTATTTGGAGAATGGATAAGAGAAACGGAGGAAAATAAATTCGTGAAGGGATGTGTGTTTAATCTCACGAACAGGTTAAAAAGAGGTCGAGTTTTAGCCGTTGAAAATGTGTCAGAAAAACGAGAAAAGAGGAAATTTTGGTTTGACAGAAAGGCCGTAAAACGGAAGCTTAATGTGAAAGATGAGGTTTTAGTTTTAAGTACTAGAAAGCCAAATAAAATGTCAGATTGTTGGATAGGGCCGGGAAGAAAGGAGTCAATAATTACGGAAACAATTGATATTGTGAGTGTTCCTGGGAGGCGACAGAAATCTCAGATTTCTCACGTGAGTTTAGTAAAGCCTTACAGAAAACGGGTGGAGTTAGCAGATATCTTAACGCGGGAAATAAACGCACTTGAGGACCATATGCGTCATCTAGAAATAGTATTAAAAAGGGTTAATGACGCGAAACTGAAAATCAAATTGGCGAAATGCAAGTTCGCTCAGAAAATCGTAAAATATCTTGGGCATATTGTAGGGGAGGGCAGACAGAGGCCAGCTGAGGCGAAAATAAGGGCAATTAAGGAATTACCGGTTCCGAAATCGAAAACTGAAATTCGTAGATGTTTGGGAATGGCTGGATATTATTCCCGGTACATAAAAGATTATGCAGTGATTGTAGAACCATTAACGAGGGCGCTTAAAGGGAAAAATAAAAAAGAAAAGATTGCATGGAGCGACGAAATGGGAAAAGCCTTTGAGACTTTGAAAATGAAACTTACTGAAGAACCGGTGCTTTACGCTCCTAATTTTCAGAAAGAATTCATAGTACAAACTGATGCTAGTGACTTAGGTATTGGCGTGGTATTGGCTCAAAGAGAGGGATCGGAAGAGCACCCCATAATATATTTAAGTCGCAAATTTGCTGATAGTGAGAAAAGTTTCTGCGCCACTGAAAGAGAGTGTGCTGGAATTATTTTTGCGATAAAAAAGTTAAGGCATTATATTGATGGACAAAACTTTTCTTTTCTTCTTCTTCTTGGTATTTCTAAAAAGAAATTCTGGAAATAATCCCAGGTTATTAAGGTGGTCCTTGGCTCTGCAACCTTATAATTATGCCATTTCTCATCGCGTAGGCAAATACATTCCGCATGTTGATTGTCTGAGTCGAGTTTAAGGAGATTTCTTGATAAACTTTTGTATAAAATTATTTTAAGTTGTTTTATTTTTTATCTTTCATTGTGTTTTATTTCTTGCTACTCTGATGTAATTTGAGCTTGCAATTCTTTATTCGACTCTTAGAGATTCTTAGTGTTTCACCCTTAAGAATCGTTTGAGGAGGGGGTGCTGTAAAGAATTGAGCCTCTACGTCCAGGTGCACTATGTGTCATTCTAGCATTTCCTGTGAGTACACTTAACTGCATACCTTCCCTCGCTATTTTTGCCTTGAAGACTAACAGACGCCGAATTCTATTGTACTGTGATCGGAAAGTTCGGACAGTGATGTAGTGGTAAGGTGTTACCCAAAGAGGGGTCTTATGCTTTGATCCTTGCCGAGGTAGTGGGAAAGAGAGCATCTGCGAGAGAAGCGATCTCTGCACACGATTTTTAGGTTTGCGCCCGAAACTTTGCCCTTTGTCTTAGAACGTCCAATGACGGACTTAGTGAAAACGAAACAGAGGGATCTGAAGGCTGCTAAGAGGCTGGAGAGTTTCGAGGGGCCCGCCACGACAAAACCCCGCCCCCAGAAGAAGTTCCCCTGCGAGGATGAAAAAGTTAGAGAGAGGAGTTGTTTTTGGAGAGATCGAAAAGAGAGTGGTGACTCTCTGGTAAAAGGAGGAAGGAACGAGAGTTTCCGGACTTAGCGCAGTAGAAGCGCTAGTGAGGCCTGACCTCTATGTGTTTTGATACGGCAGGTATCAGGTATAAATCCTAGCGAAGAGAAAAGCACGACCCGTGCTAGAGTGAGAGTTCTTAAACTCTGAATAATTGAGAACGAGTAGTTTTTCCGAAAGAGAAGGAACGGACGTGCCTTGATCCGTATGAACTCTGGATAGAAGTTACGACTGATCGTAACATTTGGAGACTTTAGTTTGATTGCAGTTATACTCAGAGTCAAGAGAACATTAATTTATTAGCGATTGACTCACGAAAAATAATCAAATGCTGTAATCAACTTTCTTGTACATATTTTTATTAGAATTAATATTGTTATACAATAAATTCTACTTTCTAATTTATGCGAGATAATTCTCTTTACCAATGATCTGATCTCGCTACCACTCAACATCTTTATCAGGTCGGTATAGAGGAGTTATTACACTGCTGTTGCAACAGGTATACTGTAACCCTAAAGACTATTTGCCGATTTATCAACTGCGTCCGACTAACGGAAAAAATGCTTTAAAATTAATTTATAATTACGTTCTAAAAATATTAAAATGTTTTATTGTCATAAGAAACAGAGCTACGTGTTTCATAATTCAACATTCGATATCTATGATAAACGTAATGATTTTTCCTTCAATGTTATTAATTTTACTAACTTTCTTTCATGTCTACATATTCTTCTTAACCACTCAGTCGTATTAAATGTTATGCTCCTCTCATTTCATTAGGCCTAATTTATTACAATTAAAGCATACATCTTTGTCTTATAATTATCCCCTTACTTTTCTCTCTTCATGGATTAAACATTAAAATATTAATCTAATTTTACCAGTACGGGCATTAAATATGTATAAAAATTATAAAATTGAAAACAATATTAAGGAAGGAGGGCGTGGATTGCTGAAAAAATTACAAAACTTATTTTTCCACTTTTCCATTTATTTTTTTAATTATGAATTATAAAACTTATTTTTCTTTTTATTACCACTGCCGCGCATTTACTGCTTATTTTATTGTTTATTATTGTTAATTTTACGGTATAATACTGGTGGCTGGGATGCCAGTATTATACTGTAAAATGAACTTTTTTTTTTTTTTTTTTTTTTTTTTGCAGTGTAATACAGTTAATAAGCAGCTGGTTTCCAGCCCGGTTATAAAAAGAGAAGTTTTTATTTCTTTTAGCTATTGCTAACAAATATTCTGTACAAATTTCTGACATTTTAATGATGTTATGAACCATATTTTCCTGTGGAACCTTTAAGTTGTTTACCGTCTAGTTTTGACGGGTAACTATCTAGTACAGCATAATTTTATGAACCTAAGGGCAAAATTGACGTCATTTTGTGCATTTAGTGAGTCAGATAATTGTCTGAGTGCAACGAAGACTTATACACAGCGCAGTATTACTTTGTCCCATATATAGCTACGATGGATATTAAAACCTTTCGTCAAGCATAACTAAAAAAATATTTAACGCATTTCGTTCAAATTTTCACAGCAGGTACCTATAAAGGTGACAATGACGCCTATTTATTACCAAGAATAAATTTCAAACCGTTTGGGAATTATATTAAAAAATAAATAAAAAAGTACAATTAAAGTACATACGTCACGAAAATTTAGTGCATACGTCATTTTCACCGGAGGAGATTTTCGTAAATAATAAGATTTCAAAAATCCATGGAGTAACATGGAGCAAAAAAAATATGCACGCACTAATATTCAATACAATAAAACACATTTCCATTTAATAAAATTGGAAAAAAAATGGATTTTTTTTTGTTTGAAAGAAAAAAACCGCAGTAACTTTGCATTAGATATTTGGCGCAAATCTCACAAATAGCAGCTTTTTTATTTCGCGTGTGTAAATTAGAAACAATTCCTTGAAGTTTAAATAAAAGGTTTTGATTTGTGGCATTATTTCATCTTATTTTCTTTTCCTTTTTAGTATTTTAAATTAAATGAGTGAAAGACATGTATTTTTAATGTAAGTATTTCAAATGAAATGTTTTAAGTGAAACGACAAGTTTACATTTAAATGAAATTAATGCAATATGAAGATGTTATGATAACAATATTCGGCAATTTATCAATTATTTTGCGCCAAGTTAACATAAAAGTACCAATACATCAAATGGTGGTGTGTAGTACGTGAAATGAAACAAGGCACAGATGTCATATACGCACCACGTTGGCACAATCCCCCCCCCCCCCCCCCGCCAATTTGGTGAAAACTTTGTTTTTGAATATTACTTACAAATAGTATGCAATAATAGCGTGTGATTTTTTATTTCAATATAAAAATAAAATAACGTAATAAATGAAATAGCTTTTATTATTTTAAAAAAGAAAAAAACAAATAAATAAATGATAGTTGACGTAAATAAATATTGATATACATAATACAAATAATTTATAGAATTAAAATAAAAAATAAAAGTAAATAACCACAATAAACAGTTTTCGCCAAATTGGCGGGGGGGGGGGGGGGGGGGGATCGCGCCAGCATGGTGCGTATATAGCATCTGTGCCGGGATTTTTACCCTTTTATCTGTGCTTTTGAAAATATTAAAAATTAAAAAAGATTTATATCAGGCGTATAATGTTTGACATTTTTATACGGGCCACTTCTCCATTTTAAGATTTTAAATGCTATTTATACCAGATATTTCTTTCCTGAGATTCCCACAAGTTATTTTCGGTAAGTTTTTGTTTATGAACTGTTTACAATCCCCCCCTCCCCTCCCTGACAATAACAATTAGTTATCACAAAAATGCCTCTTAGGTTTGTTAAATATGTTTGTTATGTATTTTCATCACTTATTAAAATATCGAAAATGTCAATAAAATTTTATTTTACCATCGTATTTCATTTTTTAAAATGGCGCAAAAGCATGGTTTAATAAACGTATGTCTGTAAATATTTGAAAAACATATTTTTCCACTCTCTAGAAAAATTTGATAAGATGCTAAAACTGCCTTTTGGCACCATTTTTAATTTTTTCGCCAATCACGCCAACCGGCACAGGATGCGGAACTTTTCCCCATTCAGGTACACAGGCAAGGTTGGTCTGAAACAAGAGTAATGCTGGCAACAATATTCTTTTAACTCTATAAGAGTTACAAACAATAATGATATTAAATTCTCCGATTAGCTTTGGGCCCGATTACGAAGTTTCTCCTACAAAAAAACTGTAGAAGAAGTCTTTAACATTTGTTTCGAATGAAGCTCGGTCAACAAAGTATTAATTAATAATACAAACAACAATAATATTAACATGGGAACAAAAGTTTGAATTTAAGTGTAAATATCTGAACCCCCCCCCCCCCCACCAAAAAAATAAAAATAAATAAAAAGAAAGTTACAGAAATGAATTTAAAATTGCGTTAAGCCATGCTTTCTGACATAAGCAATTGGCTGCGAACCCGATTACGAAACTTTCACTTAACTTAATATCATATATCTAATAGCCCTGAGGATACTTTCCCAGTTATACGGACCTTGGGGCTTTTTTAAAAAGCTTGACGCAATTCGTGTTTAAGAAGTTGAGATTTACTGCCAAATGATATAAACTATACTATGAAAATAAAACTAATGAATTATTATATTGGTTTATGCATGTATTTAAAAAATTGCATTTGATTACACTTATTAGATAAATTACTTCTGTTTGCATTTAATAACAGATAAACGGCTTCTGTATACTAAATGAATTATTTAAATATTAGGAAGAGGTGGTAAGAGGTAGAGAGACGAGTAAACAAACGGATAGACAGACGGGTAGTGAGATGGGTAGAGAGAAAGGTAGAGATACGAATAGCGGCATAGATAAACTAACGGGTAGCGAAACGAATAGACAGACAGATAGCGAGACAGGTATGAAAGAGGGGTAGCGAGGTGGGTAGCGAGACCGGTAGACGGGCATGTAGAGAGAAAGGTTGCGAGACGGTAGCGTGGTGGACAGAGAGACGAGTACAGAGATGAGTACAGAGGCGAGGTGGCACATGGGTAGAGAGAGAGTATATAGACTTAAAAGACGTGCCGAGAGAAGGGTAATGAAACGGGAAGCGAGACTGGTGGAGAGTAGGGTAGAGAGACGGTTAAAGAGTCGGGTAGAAAGGCAGACAGATAGTCAGACGGGTAGAGAGACAGTAGACAAATGGGCACGGAGATAGATACGGGTAGACATACGAGTAGTTAGACGGGTAGACAGACGGTTAGAGAAACAGATAGGCTGGTAGAGAGACCAGTGGAGAAATATACAGACAGGTAGCGAGACATGTATAGAGACAGACAATCGGGTAGAGAGACGGGTAGAAGAACGGATAGGGAAACAAACAGATTGTACAGAGAGACAGACAGACAGGCAAAAGAAAAGTCTGGGGTTTGGCACAGTAAAGGCGCAGAGACTCCTAGAAAATGATCAAGAAGTATTAACTTTGAAATATCTATATATTTGTTTTCAATTTCACCGATATGGAGATTTAATGTAAAATTTATTTTTACAGAAGTCATCGAAAGATTTTTTATATACTTTGATAGGAATTTAGGCTAAAGTTTCGCAATCAAGATTGTAGCATAGCATGTTATCAATGTGGTTTGAAGTGTACGAGTTTCTATAAATAGTTATACAAATAAACAAGGAGGAAAAAATTTAAATTCAAATGTAAGCATTTGTCACAAAGAAAATGTTGCAACAATGAAATTAAATTTGCGTTAAACTACGCTTGCTAAAATACGCTATTGGGTGCAAATCCGATTACGTGACTTTCAAAAGCTTGCTTTTTAAAAAATCCGGCCTTTTTTTTTTACTTTTGAGCAATTCCCGCTAAGAAAATGAGATTCCTTGCCAAATGTTATTAAAAAAAAGTAGAAACATAACAGTGTATCATATATTCTAATACGAGCAAATCTTGTGTGTGGTTATATATATATATATATGCAAATTTTATCTTAAAAACGGCTCTAAAGATTTTGACGAAATTTTGTATCCTACCGTTTTGGGGCACCAGAAAACCATTGGGCTAGGTCACGTGTTCGAGAAAATTCGATTAGTGGGTCATTTTGGATCATCAAGGGTCAGGGTCAAGCTAATTCTATCTAAGGAACGGTTCAAACGATTTTGACTAAATTTTGTATCTTACCATTTTCGGGCACGAGAAGACTATTGGGCTGGGTCACATGTTCGAGAACTTTCGATTAGTGGGTCATTTTTGGGTCAACCCGGGTCAAGTTAATTTTATCTAAAAAACGGCTCTAACAATTTTGATTAAATTTTGTGTCCTACGAGTTTTGGGCACGACAAAAACATTGGGATAGGTCACATGTCCGAGAAAATTCGATTAGGGGGTCGTTTTGGGGTCACTGTGGGTCAAGCTAATTTTATCTAAAAAACGGCTCAAACTATTTACACTAAATTTTGCACCCCATGGTTTTCGGGCACGAGAAGACTGTTGGGCTAGGGCACGTGTTCGAGAAAATTTGATTAGTGGGTCAGTTTGGTCATGGGTCATTATGGGTCAAGCTATTTTATCTTAAAAACGGCTCATACTATTTACACTAAATTTTGCATCCTATGGTATTCGGGCACGAGAAGACTGTTGGGCTAGGTCACATGGTCGAGAAAATTCAATTAGTGGGTAATTTGGGTCATGGGTCATTGTGGGTCAAGCTATTTTATCCTCAAAATGGCTCAGACTATTTAGACTAAATTTTGCCTCCTATGGTTTTTGAGCACGAGAAGACTGTTGGGCTAGGTCCTATTTTCGAGAAAATTCAATTAGTGGGTCATTTTGATCATGGGTCATTATGTGTCAAGCTATTTTATCTTAAAAACGGCTCAGACTATTTAGACTAAATTTTGCCTCCTATGGTTTTTGGGCACGAGAAGACTGTTGGGCTGGGTCACATGTTTGAGAAAATTTGATTAGTGGGTCATTTTGGTCATACGTCAGAATATTTGAACTCAAAGCTAATTTTGACCGAGCATAGCTCGGTCTTCCCTGCTCGTATGAATTTATACATGATATTTTGTAATTCTATCATATAATTTGCTATTTTTCATTAAATCGTAATTGTTAACCCTATGTTCTCAGCAATATCACTCAGACTAATCCCTTTGCGGGAAGTCCTAGTTAGATATCAGAGCCATTTTTTTCCTTAAAAAAAGGCATAACGTAATCAATTAAGGCTGTTCTCAAATACAAAAGAGCTAGTTTCTGACACATTTCTGAATTCATTTTCTTTCATATTAAACGAATGAAATTGGCAGGTGTTCTTATTCAGGAACTATGTAATCAAATGGTGTTTTCCTTTTTTGATAAAAGCAGAAGATCTTTCAGAAAATGCTGTCGAATTGGCGTTTTGAACCGAATTCCGGACGCCACAGCACTAAAATGGAGATAAACGTGTCGTCAAGTGACGCGATTCGGTTATAACTCGATAAATAATTTATTTATCAAAAATGGAAAAACTCATTTCGATTCCCAAATCGCTTCCATAGTCAGACGCGCCAATTTTATGCCTTTGCGTTTAAAAATGAGACAGAAATTGCGTCAGAAAGTTTCGCGTTGTTGAACAGGTCATTTGAGAATCACCTTAAAATAATTCATGTTGCAAAGGTAAAGTTATGTGTTTCTCGCACTCATTATTTCTAACGGGATAGGATGGAACAGCCACATTTTTCCAAAGCTATGTATATATATGTATAAAAATATAAAATTATTCATTACGTAGAGGCTTTTTATGAAAGCCTTCTATATTTAAAAAATCAAAACGGGCCAAAACAACTTTTCTGAAACACAATTAATCATAGAAAAAAAAAAAAAAGTTGTGGAAAAAAAATTAGCATAACAGTGCAGATTTTTAATTTCGTAAACATTCAGCATTTGCTTTTTCACTACACATCAAGAATTACAGCTATTATTATACGTATATTAAGGCTCATACATATATATGTTTAATATCCATATTCAAAGTATGTTAGTCTACAATTATGCGCAGTTTTGCGTGGAAGGAATTTAACTATTATTTCCGTGTTTTGGACAGCATTTTGGGGGAAATTGTCATGAGACGGTATTGAAAAAGAGTTCCGTGGACCCTGGGTCCCATTTTGGTTTTGTGGCACCCTATTTGGCCATAGTAGGAATCGCCATAAAGCTAGGTTATTTAACAACTCTTTGTACTCATATATAAAAGAAGGGCGTTAAAAAAAGGAAGTTGCCTTCAAAAAGCATACAGTGTGTTGCAAAACGGTACAGTGTTCAATGTAAACATAGAGTCCACATCCTCGGATGTAGAACCTGGGAGGACTGCGCTGATGTTTATGCTCCATCTGCCCCTCCACAAAGTGAGTCAGGATAAGGACGGAATGATTTTTCCCAGGACCCCTTTTCCCGTACAGCTGCAACCCTCTTTTAGTGGGGCAAATGCCCGATTTCAATGTCGATTTGTAGGGATAATGAAAAGAGTGGAGGGGACAGAGCACGTGCTCAATTCTGGATGAGGGGCTCACGTATGCGGAAGAGAGAGTGAATGTGAACACATACATCGCAGGGAAATGGAAATGATCTAAATGCTGACGGTTTCATAAATCTGCTTAATAAAACACACTCACACATACATGTATAGGGGAGAAGTGGGCATGCTGGGCACTTTGCTAGAGCTTGATGTTTTATTCGCATACGAATATGATATCTGAACCCAGCTCGAGGGTACTGGCAGAGATTCATTCTCAGATAATAGTAAATTTTAGCTTCTTACAAAAAGATTAAATTTTACAGTTTTAATTCCCGACTTTTAGCTCAAATTATTCCATATTACTAAAAAATTGGCAATTTTGCGAAAGGAATAGTAATGTATTTTTAACCTGTGAACTCTACATTAGTGCGAATTCGCACCAACCGAAATTTCAATTGTTGGCGTTTTTTGAAAAAAAAAGTTCTCATTATTTGTATTTTTTATAAAAAAAATGAAATTTTTGATAAATATACATATCACAATTTGATTCCTCATTAAATTTCTTATAGGAATCATGTGTTATATTTCATTGTCAACAACATACGCAGTTAAAGTTACGGAATCCCAAATCGCACTACACTGTAAAAAAAAAAAAATAAAAAAAAAAAAAAAAACTGAGGTTACTAAAATTTTTGTAGTAAATTTGTATTCCACAGACTTTTTTTAGTAACCGGTATAAACCGGAACCGTTGCTAGCTTGTTTTCTAGTAATTCTTACAGATTTTCTTGTAACTGAGTAAGAATGCAAAAAATTTTTTAGTAATTTCAAGGATCAATGAGAAAAACTAAATTTCTTTTAGTAGATCGAGATCGACCCATTTTTTTTTACAGTGTAGTGTGAAGTACTGAACCGAAGTGTGGAGTCCATGAAGTAAAAATGTCTAAAAATATCATTACCATGGCCCTGAAACCATAACTGCAAAATGCCATGCTAATGACCACGGTAATGACATTTCCAACGTTAAGCCTCTTACAATGAATTCGGTTTGTCTGTCTGTCTGCCGCTTGCCTGTCTGTATGTCCGTGCTCTAACTCGCGTAATTATACCCGGATTGCAAATGATATATGTTATTGAGATTTACTATGGCATACTCGGTATTGAAAATGAAGTATGTAGCACTTATACTCCATGTACAGGAGCACTCAAAAGAATGTCGTTACATTTTGGTCTATGGGGGGAAAATCCTTTGCAGTGCATTTTAGTTATGTTACACTGTTTCAAATATATTGAAATTGATATACATCGCTGAAGTGCGCTACAAGATGCTTACTTTCGAATATGGTACGTGTAGCACTTATAATTAGTTTACAGTCAAAAGAATTCCCTTATGTTATGGTCTATGGGGAAAATTCGTTTGCGGTGCAATTTCATCATGTTATACTATTACAAACATAATAAAATTTATATCAATTTGTGAGGTACACTAAAACATGCTGTTGGCGCGTCACTGTCTGACGTCACGTCCACGTCATTTTATCTGCGCACTCATAATTGTTTCATTTGTTTCCTCACGAGTCTGAGGTAGATGTAATCTTGCCGCCAAGGCATTAAGTAAATCGCAGCTCTCTGAGCACCGCATAAATAAAGATATACAGTCCATTAAACAAAATTATTATTGACTCGTGTTTTTAAGCGCATTTATCAAAACGCAAACACCAAACATGGTCCGCCGAGCCGGAGAAGCGACTTAAACTCAAAGAAGGATATATATTTAAAAAATATATATATAGTGAAATAGTGAGTGAAAGTTCAAATTATAAAAAGATTTGGATATCATATCGCATGCATGATTCATCTTATCGGAACGGATGTCGTCAGCTCATGAATTAAGGTAGGAGGATTTTGCTTATTCATTATATCGTATAAGTTGTTTAATAAAATGGAGCCTTTGGAAAAGCTAAAAAAGAAACGCGCATCAGTACGAACCGCGACTACGAAATTAATTAGTAAGTTGGAACTTTTAATAAAAGATAAAAATAAAGAACTAGATGAATATTCCGAAATTCTAGATCAATTAAATGATAAAGAAGAGTCATTAAAAAGTTTAAATGAAGAAATAGAGGCTGCCATAACAATTGCTAAGGATTATGAAAATGACATTAGTAGTAGTGAAGAATATCAGGAAAATATTATAAAAACTAAATTTCAAATAAAAAAACAAATTGCGCAGTTAAAAAGAAGTGAAACCTACACTTTCCAAAACGCTAAATATTAAACTACCCGAAATTCCTCTTCCAAAATTTTCCGGAAAACCTGAAGAATGGAGTTCATTCAAATTACAATTTAATAATATAATAACGTCAAATGACCAATTGTCGGAAGCTCAAAAGCTTCACTATTTATCCGCAGCATTGATAAATGATGCAAAGGTCTTGCAGACTACAGAGGATACATTTTCATCTTTATTTCAAGCATTAAAAGACAGATATGAAAACGAAAGAGTCATAGTTGAAATACACATAAACTCACTTTTAGAAGCAGAAAAACTGGCACAACCTTCCGCAAAAGATTTGCGAAATCTTGTAGACAACGTAAAGAAAAGCATTCGCGCGCTAAATGTTTTAGATTACAATAGAAATAACTTTTCCGATGCTTTAATTTTAAACATTATTCTACAAAGATTAGATAGGGAAACACGCAAAAATTATGAGATGAGCATAAGCTCAAATGAGGTTCCCAAGTTAGATGACTTAATTTTGTTTTTGGAAAAACGGTCTCAAATTTTGGAAAATATCAGTAAAACCATTTCTGTAAAACCCAAAACAATTCAAGAACGCAATTTTAAACCAAAATCGTATTTCGTTAAATCTAATAATGTGATTAATAGTTGTGTTTTATGCAAACAGAATCATGCAATCTATAAATGTGATTTATTTTTAAAATTAAATGCTTCACAGAGAAAAGAAGTAGCTATGAAAAATAAGCTTTGTTTCAATTGTTTGAGTTGGCAACACTCAATCGCGAACTGTAAATCAAAAAGCTTATGCAACACGTGCCAGGGAAGGCATAACTCATTACTTCATAGAAATATAAACAATTCTCTTCCGAGTCATGTGCAAGCTCATAAATTGAATCCGAATGCAGAAGAGTTCTATAAACAATCTGAAACTGCTCCATATGTCTCGCCTTCATTATCTTGCGTTAGCAATGGGAATAAATCTGTTATTCTTTCTACGGCTTTAGTTTGGGTTTTTAATCCACTCTCTGGAAGTTATTTAAAAGCTCGGGTAATATTAGATTCTGGTAGCATGTGCAATATCGCAACTTCGGAATTCGCTAATCGATTGGGAATTCCCCGAAGAAGATTAAAAATCGCAATCTCAGGTTTAAGTGGAAAGGAAATTGATGTTAAGCATAAAATAACTGCAAAAATTGTAAACGGAAATGGATCATTTGAAACTACATTGGATTTTCTTGTTGTTTCAAAAATAACTGACAATGTCCCATTCACACATCTAGACATTGATGAATTAAAATTCCTCAATTGTTAGCAGATCCTAAATTTAGCACTCCTGGGAAAATAGACATGCTACTTGGCGCTGAATCCTTTTTTCAGATAGTAAAAGACGGAGAGATTCGCATTTCAAACAGTAATTTAGTATTCCGTAATACAGTTTTCGGATCGCAACAGGAACTATAGATTCCACCAACCAAACTCAATATTGTGGGTTCATCGCGCAGTCGCAAAACATTGATGAATGTTTAGAAAGGTTTTGGAAGTTAGAAACCATTGATGAGCCTTCTAAAATTCTGAGTAAGGAGGAAGAATATTGTGAGGAACACTACAAACTCACACACAAACGAAATAACGCAGGTAGATACATTGTTCAGACGCCAACCCAGGATCTTGACAATTTAGGCGATTCCGAAGAGTTCGAGACAAAACGTCTTAATCAATTATGGAGAAGATTAACGAGAGATAAGACTATGAAATTATTATATCAGCAGTTCATGCGAGAATATTTAGAGTTAGGCCACATGGAAAAGGTTACAGAACCCCCATCCGAAAACCCACCCAGTCAATTATGTTATCACCTGCCGCATCACGGAGTCCTGCGACTAGACAATACTACGACTAAATTACGCGTCGTTTTCAACGCATCCGCTGCCACTACATCCGGCTACAGCCTCAATGATTGTCTACTGAAGGGAGAAGTGAAAGAAGACATATTTGAAATTATGACGAGATTTCGAATTTACAGGTATGCCTTCACGACGGATGTCCAGAAAATGTTCCGGCAAATCTTAATAGATCAATCACAACGCGACCTTCTAAGAATTATATGGAAGACAGAAGAGGATGAGGAACCTGCTGTTTACAGATTAAATACGGTCACATACGGTACATCCAGTGCACCATTTCTTGCTATAAGGACTTTGAAACAGTTAGCCATAGATGAGGCATCACAATTCCCTTTAGCTGCTGAAGTCATAAGAGAAGATGTGTACATGGATGACATTGTTACAGGCGCACATGATATCAATACAGCGATAGAGCTTCAACAGCAGTTAAGTAACATGTTGGCAACATGTGGAATGACGCTTCATAAATGGAGTTCAAATTCAAATGAATTAATGAACAGTACACCCTTAGAAGTTCAGGAACATAACTTTTCCGTTAATGAGGAGTCAATTGTTAAAACACTAGGTGTAATCTGGAAACCAGTTGAAGATAAATTTATGTTCAAGATTTCGATAACCAAGAAACCATCATACACTACACGAGATGTGCTAAGCATCATCGCAAGGTTGTATGACCCACTGGGTCTGCTTGGACCGATTATCCCACGAGCAAAGATTTTTCTTCAGAAATTGTGGCTCTTGAAATTAAATTGGGAAGATGAAATCCCAAATCCAGTTGCAAACGAGTGGATCAATTTTGTGTCGTCTCTAAAACTAATCGAAAACTTCAGAATTGACAGATACATTCTAACCGATTCATTCCAGAATTTAGCGTTGGTAGGATTTGCAGATGCTTCGGAATCAGCTTACGGAGCTGTAGTCTACATGCAGTGCACCAGCCAATCAAGTTTCGTAACTACTAAGCTGATTGCCAGCAAATCCCGTGTTGCCCCTCTAAATACAATTTCAATCCCTCGACTAGAACTCTTAGCTTGTCTTCTTCTCTCTCAACTGATAGAAAAAATTCGTCTGTCACTAAAATTGATAGTGAATGATATACATCTTCACACTGATTCAACAATAGCAATTGCTTGGATCAATACACCGGCCAATAAACTTAAAACCTATATTGGCAACAGAGTCTCCAAAATACAAACATTGACTGAGAACTATCAGTGGAGTCATGTTCCATCGCATTTAAACCCAGCTGATGTTATATCACGTGGTTCGGGTCCTGAAGAACTTTTAAAATTGACTCTATGGTGGGATGGTCCACCTAATTTGCAAGGACTTTGTAGTGACTCTACTGACAATATAGACATTTCATCAGATGAACAATATTTACTAGAACTAAAAAAGATGAACAATATCAGTTTAATTTCAGTTTCTGAAAATTCATTTGTTAATGATTTTCTTAAAATTAGTAATAATTACTTAAAATTAATACGAATCTTAAGTTTTATTTTCAGATTTCTTTATAATTTAAGAAATCCCGTTCGACGTCGCAGCCCTCTCACATCCGAAGAACTTCAAGAGGCAAAAACATGCCTAGTTAGACCTGTGCAGGCAACTGTATTTAATTCTGAAATAAAAACCTTACAAAGGGGAGAAACTCCCAAAAGAGGACAGGTGAGTTGTTTACATCCCTTTCTTGATAAAAATAACTTGTTAAGGGTAGGTGGTAGATTAAATAACGCTGATTTATCGTTTGATAGAAAATTCCCAATGTTGCTTCCTAAAGATCATAAATTAACTTTATTAATAATGACGCATTTTCATCTTAAGTATTTGCACATTGGAGCCCAAACTTTACTCTATCTTGTAAGGCAAGAATATTGGCCACTTAGTGGTAGAAATACAGCCAGAAAATTAATTCATGATTGTATAATTTGTTTCAAAAACAAACCAAAATGTGTTGAGCAAATTATGGGAAATCTTCCTTCGAAAAGAATTGTCCCCAGTCCCCCCTTCACTAATGTAGGAATAGATTTTTGTGGCCCGTTTTACATAAAATATAAGGGTCAAAGAAAAGGAATTTATCATAAATGTTATGTGGCTATTTTCATTTGCTTTGTAACCAAAGCGGTTCATTTAGAAGTTGGTCACTGACTTAACTTCAGAAGCAATGATAGCTACCCTGAAGAGATTCTTCAGTCGGAGAGGTAAAAGTTCAGCTATCTGTACTGACAACGCCACAAATTTTGTTGGAGCCAGTGCAGAGTTAAAGCGTTTAGCGAACTTAATTAGAAATCTTCCCGATGTTTTGGCTCATTATCTAACAAGTGAGGAAGTCGCCTGGAATTTCATTCCACCCAGGTCACCCAATTTTGGTGGTTTATGGGAAGCTGGGGTGAAGTCGTTTAAGCACCATCTGAAAAGAACAGTTGGTAACTCGCGATTAACCTTTGAACAATTCTTAATCGTTACCACGCAAATTGAAGGCATTTTAAATAGTCGACCTCTCACACCCATGTCTTCTGACCCCAATGATTTTGAAATTTTAACACCAGGCCATTTTCTCATAGGTAGACCTCTGAGCAGTGTATCAGAACCTGACCTTACTAGCGAACGCGATAATTATTTGTCACAATGGCAAAGGCTAAGCAAAATGGTCCAATTTATATGGCGCAAATGGAAACGGGATTATCTCAACAACTTACAAGCCAGGCATAAATGGCAATTTGAAAAGGACAATATTATTCCCAATTCAATGGTTCTCTTAAAGGAAGACAATCTTCCGCCTTGCCGATGGACAATGGGTAGGGTTGAAAGGGTAGTTCATGGACCAGATGGTAAAGTTAGAGTGGTTTTTATAAAAACTCCCCAAGGAATTTGCAAGAGAAGTGTAGCCAAGTTGTGCTTACTGCCATGTCAGTAAATCTCATAAATTACAACACTGTATAACCCTTCAATTGTAAATTTATTATTGTGTAACCAAGTATTTATAGCATATTAGTTTCATTATTATTCTGTTATCTGTGTTATATTTGTATTGTATGTTATTCATTGTATATTTAGTTATGGTATATTGAAATGTTATTTCAACGTGGGGCGGTATGTTGGCGCGTCACTGTCTGACGTCACGTACCACGTCATTTTATCTGCCCACTCATAGTTGTTTCATTTGTTTCCTCACGAGTCTGAGGTAGATGTAATCTTGCCGCCAAGGCATTAAGTAAATCGCAGCTCTCTGAGCACCGCATAAATAAAGATATACAGTCCATTAAACAAAATTATTATTGACTCATGTTTTTAAGCGCATTTATCAAAACGCAAACACCAAACACATGCTTTCTGTAGAATATGAAGCGCAAAGCATTACTCATTCATTTACTGGGCCACCAGAGCCACACAAAAGTATTCGGTTACATAATGGTCTACGGAGAAAAACTGCTTGCAGAGTATTTTAATTATGTTACACTATTTCAAATGTAATGAAATTGATATACATTACTGAAGTTTACTAAAAGACACATGCTGTAAATATGATGCGCATAGCATTTATCGTTCATTTGCAGCGACACACAAAATATTTCGGATGCAGTACTGTATCCGAAGTATTGTCTATAAGCGATAAGTGATGGAATTGCACTTTCAGTTAGGGTTGGGTTGATTATTGACGGCCAATTATCTACACTAGGGATATAGGCCCGAGGGGAGTGCCCTTCGTGGGGGTCTTTCTAAGGGAACCTAATCCGTATTTACGCATGGATAAATCCACGGCTCGAAGAAAACCACGAAAACTCCGAACGATTAGGCCGACGGGCGCGATTGGGATCGAACCCAGCACCTCCCGTCTACCAGCTTCAAGAGCACAACCTCTCAGCCACTGGTGGGGCTCCCTTTCAGTTAGGTACACTGCAAAAAATAATTGTTGATTTTTTCAGTATAAAACTGGCCCCCAGCTGCCAGTATTATACCGTAAAATTAACAGTATTAAACAGTAAAATAAGCAGTAGTACGCTGCCGCGCAAGCAGTAATACGCTACCGCGCATGCGCGGTAGCGTGCGCGGTAGCGTATTACTGCTTGCGCGGCAGCGTACTACTGCTTATTTTACTGTTTAATACTGTTAATTTTACGGTATAATACTGGCAGCTGGGGTGCCAGTTTTATACTGTAAAATCAACAATTATTTTTTGCAGTGTACTAAATTTTGCATATTATGTGGTATGTATAAATGCTATAGATCTTATACAAGGCTACACAAAAGAATTCGTAAGCATTACTGTGTATCAGCGTAATTGTTTAAGGTTTTTTTTTAAAATCGAGTTATGCATTTTGAACATGAAATATATTTAGTACACTAAGAGATGTTTGTTGAAAATAAATAAAAGCATATACAGGGACACGCAAAGAACTGGATACATGGCCGCTTATGTATGATAATTCCTAGAAGTGTGATTTCAGTAGTTTAAAGCGTGTTTTTACCTGAATTAAATTTTAGCTGAATATGTAGCGTGTATAAAAATCTTAATGTAATATACAGGGCTGTACAAAAGAATTCAAATATGTTTCCGTCTATTGGTAGAAACTGCTAAAAGTGATTTTTCAACTGTGTTATGTGTTTTCTTACTAAACTAAATTGTAACATACTATATAAGTATATATACAAACCTATAGGTTATATACAGGGCTGCACAAAATAATTAGAGTACTTTTCTGGCTATGGCCTTTAATTGCTGAAATCTGGCTTTGAAATGTGCTTTGCGTTTTTTAAAATGATTACTTAGGTATCTTATTTACCCTATTAAACAGCGAAAGTTTGTTAAAGTATTCTGGAAATGTTGGAAAGTGTTTCATATTCTATGCTTCATGCATGATTTTACTTTCTTGTTCTTTTAGGTCTGAACAATAACAATTGAAAGCTAATGGAGTAGTTATTCTGAAAATAGTTCCAAACTTTTTTTTCAATAATTTATTCAGCAAAATTAAATCATTATATATGTATTTTAGAAATAATAAACTTAGTAGTGGCATAAGCCTTGGTAATGACATTTACAACTTTTCAATTTTTGAAAATATTGCTTTAAAAAAAATTATTTAAACTATTGCATAGTGTAGTGCTTGAAAATGAATGTTGACGAAAAATTATTCGTGATATATATATTTTATACTTTTCTCCACGAGGGGAAATGTCTATTGAAAATTCGTATTTTAGAATACAGATGTAACATTATAATTAGAATATAATCTGCATTCTAAAATATGAATTTTCAATAAACATTTCCCCTCGTGGAGAAAAGTTCCTATGCTTAACGGCTGGATCTCCACGAGAGGGTGATTTCATTTCATTTCATTTGTTTACTTATAGACATCATCTTTCACCTTATTAAACGGTAAAGATTTGTAAAACTATTTCGGAAGTGTTGGAAAGTGTTACATAATCTATGTTTGATGCATGATTTGTTGTTCTTGCTTAAATTGGCATTTGACCCATCTAGACAAAATTGGCCTATTAGAAAGTTTTCCCTTTTTGCTCCAACAACATGATTAGAAGAGACTGTATGTTTAAAACTGTATGTAACGGAAAACGCATAACACATTTAAAGACACCATTTCAGGAATTATCAACAATATTCGTAAAAATATCCTAACTCTTTTGTGCAGTCCTGTATAGGATCTATAGATTTGTATATATATTACATATATTAACTAAAATTTAGTCCAGTTAGGAAACGCATATCGCATAGCACAGTTGCAAATTCCCCTTCAGCACTTTCCGCCAATAAACGGAAATGGACTCGTGATGTTTTGTGCTGCCCTGTACACGAACTATAGAATTTATACACACCAAGTAATAGGCGAAAAATTAGTTAAATTTAAAAACGCGTAAAGCAACTGAAAACGCACTTCCAGCAATTGTTATTAACAGATAGTACATTAACCGAATTCTTTTGTGTGCCCCTGTAAATGAACGATGAATTCTATACACAAAATATTCTATAGTAATAGTAAGCCCCTTCTAATGTATCTCAGTGATGTACATATATATCAATTTCAATATGCTTGAAATAGTGAAACATCATTAAAATAAACCGCAAATGGTTTTTCCCCATAGACCGTAATGTAACGAAATTCTTTTGAGTGTCCCTGTAAAGAAACTATAAGTGCGATGCACACCATATTCTATAATTAACTTTTTGCGGTGCACCTCAATGATATATATCAATTTCAGTATGTTGAAATAGTGTAACATCATTAAAATAAACCGCAAATGATTTCCCCCCATAGACCGTACTGTAACGAAATTCTTTTGAGTGTCCCTGTAAAGAAACTATAAGTGCGATGCACACCATATTCTATAATTAGCTTCTTGCAGTGCACTTCAATGATATATATCAATTTCAGTATGTTTAAAATAGTGTAACATCATTAAAATAAACCGCAAATGATTTCCCAACCCCATAGACCGTACTGTAACGAAATTCTTTTGAGTGTCCCTGTAAAAGGACCTATAAGTGCTACTCATTTCATTTTTAATACCGAACATGCCATAGTAAACCTCAATAACATATATCAATTGCATGACAATTCGAATATATTTACGCGAGTTAGAGCACGGACAGACAGACAGGCAGGCGGCAGACAGACAGACAGGAAGGTGGCAGACAGACAGACAACCCGAATTCATAAACACTTTTCAACCATTGTTGGAAAGTATTAAAAAGTGTAACGTTTTGAAAATTAATGACAGAACTATTTCATTAATATAATCTTATTTCCTACCTTATTTTGAATACTTTCACAAACGACATTGTCTACTCATCTCTAACAGGTAAAAATTTAAACCGCGTTTTAACCTTTTTGAGACAACCTGTATACCTGAATGAAGACCGGAATTACAAAGCCTTAATCAATAACAGATCAGATTAATAAGTCATATTTAAGTATCTTTAGTTCTAAGATCAGATTAATTAACTTGTTATCAAATTAATAATTCCATTGATCAGATTAGAAACAGATTTTCGATATCATAATCTTTCATAAGTTTATTGCTTCAAGGATAAATTGTATCAAAAAACGTAAGAAAGGAAAGAAGGAATACTAGGGCTGCCAAATTAGTGGATTTTTTTATTAGTAATCTACCACTAATTTCGAATATTAATATTCAACGTGCTAAACTCTTACTATTCAAAGAAATAGTGGTAGTTTTTTAATTTAAATAAAAATCCTCTAATTTTGGCCAACATTGAGATGAAAATGTGATTTCACTTATAGTTTATAATTCCTCTATTTTCTTGAGAGTTACAGGGCAAAACATGATGGTGATATATTTATAAAACGATTTTTTTTTTTTTTTTTAATATTTAAACTTGGCGATGTAATGGTTACCACGGCACTTTATTGCCTATTAATAATTTTCGACATTTCTCCTGATTTCGAAAAAAAAAAAAAAAAAAAAAAGTAGTAAGTTTTACTTCTGATAAGTGACTTAAAATAATTAAACATTAAAAGAAACAGAAACTAAGGGATTTTTTTTCCCGCGGCGGGTGTGTGTGTGTGTGTGTGGGGGGGGGGGGGGGTTATAACCCCCCCCCCCTGAACACCCCGTTGACTACAGCTTTTAGTTCTGCTCTTTTTTTACGTTCAAGTGCTTAAAAATTATATCTCCCCCCCTCCCATGACAAAAAGAAAAAAAATCTTCAATTCTTAATTAAAAAAAAAAAAAAAAAAAAAAAAAAAAAGACGGTAGTGGATTACTTTTTTACTTTTAACATTTTTTTTTTCATTTTTGTATTACTTTTGATATGCTTAAAAATTGTTTTAAACCATGGGGGGAGGGCACTCCATGACTGAAAAAGAGAATTTTTGGTTACTTCCTTTTCTTAGCAGCAACTTATTTAAATGGTTGTAGAAAGATAATTTTGAATATTTAATATTTCTTAATTGTTGAATTTCTATGTTATTTTATGTTGATATGTTTTAAAATTGGAGAAGATGAAAGTTTAACAAAAAAAAGATTCTTAATTTAGTTTATTTCATGTTTATATTTCCCATAAAAAAAAAAAAAAAAAAAAAAAAAAAAAAGTTACTAGGTTGTGGACTACAGACACATCTGTTTTAATATTTTGCCTTTTCCTGGATTTCATTCTGCCAGCGTCTATGGATCTTACACTGCACTAATTTTAGCACGTCGATAAAGTTTTTATGTTTACTCCATTTTCCTGGTATGCTTTTGCAAATTCATATGATCAACGCTATGTTACCCGTGGGTCATATTAATTTTCGAGCAATTATGCTGAAACAACATCTTTGGGAGGCATGCGCTTCCATAAAGCTAATGCCACAAAGCAATGGGAAATGTGGGCAAGTTTTAGCGCTGTAATGTGGCCATTCATGCACGAAAAGGGAAATTATGCATTAGGGGACACTTATTTGATATTCCCACACTCTGGTCTGCTTTTGTCAGAAGCGTCAAAAATGACGCAACAGCTGGCGTGAGAGTGATTAGTATTGTCCCCGCGTTTTCATTGTATCACCCTAAGTGGCTATATCACATTTTATTGAAACGCAATCACGTGTGTGTGTGTGGATTTTCATGCTCAGTATATACCCCCTAAGTCCATTCATGTTTATGGATTCGTAATTTAATGTCAGTCTCTGATTCAAATAATGTTCACCTGTCAGTTCCAAATATTTCACTAAAAGCCTTTGCTAAAAACAGTTTCATGTTTTTATTCCTATTAACAATACAATTTTCTTCCGGGTGTAGAATTTGATTGCAAACGGAGTTGATAATTCTTCGATTTTGAAGAAGAATTTCGTACCCAAAGTACATTGTCAAAAAAGACAAATGTTTTTTAATTTAGGAAAATATGATATAGCCACAAATGAAAATATACATTAATTTATTCAGAGTTACCCATTATTCCAAAAAGCATTTTTTTATATTCAGAAACCTTAGAAACCAATATATTTTCGGGATTAACAAAACATTCATAAAAACAAAGTTTTTTTTGCTGCCACTATTTTTCGGAAACGTTTCAGAATAGTTTTTATATTCTATTAATCAGTTTTCGCAAATTGGAATATCAATTTTTAGGAAGCTATCAGTTCTCAATTAAACATCTTTAGCTGCGTAAATTGAATTTATACATGCAAGAGTAACAAAATAACATTAATTTTCATGTTAATATTAATGCTATTAATGCATTATGTTTGTCTGTAAAACATGAAGATGTTTACTTGAGAACTGATAGCATCTGCGAAAAACCTATATTTCGATTTGATAAAACTGATTAATTAATACACTATAAAAATTACTCGGACTCGTTTCCGAAAATCAGTTGCAACTGAAAGAACTCTTATTTTATAAATGCTTTTTTTAATCTCGAAAATAATATGAGGTTTCTAAAAATAAAGTACGTTTTTCGGCATCGCGGGTAACTCGGAAGACATTATTGTAATATTTTCGTTTGCGATTATATTATATTATTACTACATTAACAAACATTTGTCCTTTTTTTACTTTCTTCTATCTTTACAAGAACAAAGTATTGGATTGATGAAAATTTTCGACTTCCGGTTTTCGACGGATTTATACGTTTTAGAAGGTCCTGAACACGATTTGACTGTTTTTAGAAAATGTCTGTCTGTCTGTATGTGACAAAAATTTTGTGGGCGCTCTATCTCAAGAACTAATGCACGAAATTTAATAAAACTGTATATTCAGTTAGTCCATAATATAAATTGGTGATGTTTAGTTTTTGGTGAAAATCGCCGGACAGGTGGCGCTGCTATATTGCATTTTTTGCGATTTCCGCAATAGCTCTATCTCAAGAATTAATGCAGTTATTTTCATCAAACTTCAGATTCAGCAAGATCTTGACATAAATAGACGCTGATTACATTTTGGTGTAGATAACCCAACAGGTGGCGCTGCTATACCACTTTTTCATTAGTTTTACGATAGCTATATCTCAAGAACTAATGCACTGAATTTCATCAAACTTCAGATTCCGTCAGACCTTGACATAAATAGATGCTGATTACGTTTTGGTGTAAATAGTCCAACAGGTGGCGCTACTATGCTACTTTTTTCATTCTCACCACGATAACTATATCTCAAGAACTAATGCAAGGATTTTCATCAAACTTCAGATTCAGTTAGACGTTGTCATAAGTTATTGTTGACTTAATTAGGTTTTGGTCTAAATCTCCCGACAGGTGGCGCTGCTATGCTGCATTTTGCAGGATTTGCACGATTTTAGCAATAGTCTTATCTCAAGAACTAATGCATGGAATTTAATAAAATTTTCGATTAAATTACAGCTTGATATAAATTGGTTGCTGATTCTTTTTAGTGTATGCGAAACCTGTGTGAGATAGAAGAAAGTTTTGGGATTGGCACATCCGACTAGTTTTTATATACAGTGTAAAAACTTTTGATTTTTTTCCTTACTGCTCCTTAGAATAAATCCCTTGCCTGTGACGCCCGAACTCAGTTCGGGCGATGCAAACGCGCCAATTTTGAATACCCGACCTGAGTTCGGGCAAGAGAAAAATTGGTTTTCAATTCCGTGAAGCCCGAACTCAATTCATCCAATGCTTAAAAACAATGCAAAGAAACTTTTAACTTGCAAAAAATTTATATACCTGCCAGGTATACCATACCATTGTTTGTAATGTGACATGAATTCAACGCACTAAGATACCAAGGAAATTATTCATAACATTGGCCAAAGTGTAAAGGGGGAAGGAGTCGTGTGTGTGTGTGTGTGTGTGTGTGTGTGTGTGTGTGTGTGTGTGTGTGTGTGTGTGTGTGTGTGTGTGTGTGTGTGTGTGTGTGTGTAATATGACGTATTATAACCTCATAGAAATTATTTAAAAGAGTTAAATTGAATTTACCAAAAAATTAGGATAACAATTTATTTTTGCTTGATTACGTATAAATTTAATATTTTTGTTTTTGTTTATATCTGAGCATAAATATTTTATTCTGTGTAAGTAATTGAGAATTATATTTTTATAAACAGATTTATGTAAGCATGATGCAAAATTGGTAAAAATATTAACAATAAATGGAAAGTCAAATCTTTTATCGTAAATATCAAATATTAATTTATAGTTATTATTAATATTAATATTTAAATTAAGAAAATGAATATTATTATTAAGCATATCATTTTTACTTAATGTAAGCTGATTCGGATAAAAACTGAGTAATGATAAGTTATTGTCATTGTAATAAAATATAATAATATCATCAATATAGCGATAGAATACATAGTCATTATTATCAATTGAATTTCTTTCATAATAATATAAATAAAGGTCACAGAGAATACTTGAAGCCGTACCACCCTGTGGAATTCCCTGGCATTGTTTATAAATAATATTGTCATATATGATATAATTATTATGCAATATAAAGTTTAATAAAGTTTTTATAAAACTTACAGAAATATGATATTTTAAATTTAATAGAGATTTGTACTCTTTAAATAGAATACACATTGTTTTATGTAAATCTTTTATATCAATATTAAATAAATCATTAAAATCCGATGTTTTGATAAATTTCACAGGATTAATATTTTGTATTTTATTTATAAGCTGAAAACTGTTTTCTAAGCAATGTCGATTATTATGTTTTATCGTTATATTATATATCTGCTTGAGTATATTAAGAAGTAAATTACTAGCAGTATTATTATATGTATTACAGCCTATTGTAACTGTGTGAAATTTAATTGGATTTTTATGAAATTTTGGAATTATAACAAGATAGGGATAATTTAAATTATTACATTTGATTTTTAGTAATTTGTGATAATTTAATAATTTTCTATTATTAATTACAATTTTTAATGAAGTTTTATTAAAAATATTACTTGTGTTAATAGCATTGTGAATTAACACTGTATAGTATTCTTTACAAATAATAGCATAATTATTTGGAGATTTATCTGCATAAGTAATAATAAATTTGTTTTTTAGTTCTGATATATGGTTGTTTATGTTTTTAAAAGCTACATGTGTAATATGTTGATAATTTTCAATAATTTCAATTTTAAATTTATCTATAAAAAAAATCTCCATTCACTAAAAATCTCAATTGGTTTATTATAATCAATAGCAATCTTATATATAAATATGCCAATATCTTGAATAAACTGCATTATAATTGATTTAGTGTTACATATGTATGGAAGGCGAAATTTTGTACTATTATGCATTAATTTTTGTAAAATAGGTTGTTCAACAATATAGGATCACCAGTAATAATATGACCATGTGTTGTGTTAATATATTTTTTATACTTTGGGTCATTATAATGACAAGGGTAATTAATTGAAGAGTTTAATTGTTTTGCAAAAGAATTGTAATTAAAAATTTTACGTACAAGTGTGCGATTATATTTAAATATCTTGTGAATAATAAAATTTTCTATTAGAAAATTGTTAGAAGTGTTGTTAATGACATTTTGTAAGTTGATTTTATTAAAAACATGAATAGAAAAATTTATAATTAGCTGTGTATTATTAGTTTTGTATTTAGGTTTATTAGAAAGACTTGCATTTAATAGGTTGGCCCTATAATGAAGAATATCATAAAAAATATCACAAAAATGTGGAGAATATTGATACTTTTTAAATATTTTGAAATTTTGGTTCAAATATTTCTTTTTAATACTGAAAATATGTTTTCTTATTGCAAACCAATTATAATCAATACAAAATTGTGCCTCAAGATCATCAATCTCTTGTTTAATCACAATATAGATCTATATATTTTTTTGTTATTATGTGTACCTCTTCCAGATCTGGAAGTTTTTTTTACATTTGAAAAATTTAATCCTGAATAAAGATTTTTGTAATTTTCATAATTAGTTAAATCTGAAAAAAATAGGATGTGATTTTTTGTATATACTAATTGATTTAATCCATATGGATAGGTAGTATTAAAATGTCTAATATATTTAGATTAAAAAAAAAGTCGTTAATTTAATTTAATTTAATTTAATTTAATTTAATTTATTTATTTATTTATTTATTGTATTTTAAGTATTTTAATAATAATATTTTTAAAATCATGATTTTTGAAATGAGTATCAATATTATGAGTAGTTTGAAATTTAGATTTTTTAAATTTATCAATATGAGAACGATGTAGATTTAGCCGCTTATGTAATGTTTGACACGATTGTCCAATATATTCCATATTACACGAATTGCATTTCAGTGAATAAATCACATTGTATGCTTTGCAAAATTTTACCATATTAAAATTGTGATTATTTGATATCGGTGACTTATCAGCTAAAGGACATGTAAGGCAACGCTTAGAATCACACTTTCGAAAACATAGAATATTTGTTAATGTGAAAACTACAAAAAACTTTAATTTCAGCTTTACATTTTTTTCTTTTTACAAAGATGGGTTAAACAAAAATAAAATGACTTACAAGAAGTGTTCGCCGAAACTTGTCTCTACTATTCCATACCTGTACTAAAGACTTATTCAAATGGCAACTGAAAATTCTCGTTTCACCTGCAAGCTTACAATGCATAACTCATTTTTATTTAAAACAAATTAGTTTTTTCTTTCTTTTTTATATATAACGATAGGATTTTGTAACCGATTTTTCATTTACTTGCTGATATGCTAGAGTTATAAAAATTATATTTCCAGGTCCGATGACAATACATTTTAATACTTCTAGAACTTAGTTATAAATTAACATATTATTTTTAAGGCTTTTTTCCGTTAGCCTTCCACAGGTGGTAAATCGCCAAATATTCTTTATGGTTACAATTATATACAAGTTACAACAACAATGGATTTAATGATGCGCCAAACCATGCTCGTCCGAATACGCCAACTGGTTATGAAACGGCAACAATGAAATTATAAAATTAAAATAAACAATAAATAAAAAATGTAATATATATTTTTTAAAAATACGCTTTACTCAAGTAATAGTTTCATATTAATTAAATTATGATTATACATTGAGAAATCAATTTATAAATCATAAAAAATATAGTTTAAATAATGCTTTTTTTTTTCCTGTTGCCCTATATTAAAAAAGAAACATAGCAAAATTATATGTGTATTTTAATAAATTCCCGAGCTCGCGCTTTCTATCATGCGTAAAATAAAAACGGTGAATTTTCCATAATCGGATTCGGTACCTACGCCAAATTAACGTATTGTAAATTGTAACCAATCATGAAACTAGGCCTGATTTTCAAGTTTTATAAAAGAGTGCTTTTTTTTAATACTTGTTTTGAAAGAAAAAAAAAACGCGACTTACAACGATCGGCTTCTGAACCACTCATGTCTGAAAATATCATACTCTTACGTATAAAAATAATTCCGTGTGTCAGAAAATTTCGCGTTGTTGAGAAGGGGGGGGGGGGGGGGGGAGAAGGGGTATTCTTTTCAGAACAGCGTTGTAGTCAACGTCATGGGTGTTTAGAAAACCCTTCAAGAGTTATGCAGGGGCGTCAAGGCGCACCCCAATAAGGATGAACTTCCAAAAAGGATTTCTCCCCAGCAGTCTACATACAAACCATAACGATTTCCTCTGGGCTTGCCCACAAAATATACTTTCTTGAAAAAAGAAACATCTGCTGGATCGAAAGACCGGTTCCTTTGCAAGAAAGAAAGAAAAAAAAGTTCACCATCTGGTTTAGAAGGAAAAGAATGCGACATGGATGTATAAAAGTGCAAAAATGTTACAAAAAATATCTCCTTTGTTTCTCTTTTAAAGCTGCCAACATCTGAAGCTCGAATGAAATAACGATCACATAACATATGCGATCAATTTTCGATCAAACCGTTTGACATCAGTACGTTATTTTAAGATATTTAAAATTTATCTGCATAACTGAAACTAATTTCCGTTTGGAGATGAAAATATCCTTCTTCCCCCCCCCCCCCCTCTTACATACATATATTTAAATTACTCAAATAAATACCTTTTTATTTGTTCAATTCATTATTTATTGGAGATACTATTTAATCGTTTAAGATCAAATAGTTTTGCGATTGGTTAGATGATAAAACTGAATTGTCGACTGAAGTTTAAATCATTTATTTTAACAGTTTATTAAATTCTGGTCTATATAGTGTACATGGATCGGAATTGGGAAGAACATATACATTTTTTACCATTGCTCACTGTTTTTAAACAATGTACAGAAATTGTGAGCCCGGTACAGATAGGAGATGAGGATGAGACGGATGGGGTTTACAGATTACCTTTATGAACCTCCTGCGAAGTCGCCCTGTCATGGAGCCCTTTTCTGTTTCAGGACTGGTTCACGCTCTTGCTTTTATAAACAAAGCAAACCATAAACGACTGGTTGATTGTCAACCTTAAATCCTTTTTTAAAAAGTTTTTACCAAAGATCTTCTGCATAGAATGTTTACTATTATTATTATTATTATTATTATTATTATAAATTTATTGTTCACATAGTCCTCTGCGATATTGGGGGAAAGGGGGGGGGGGTAGGTTAAGATCTAACACAGTGAACGAATGAAGAAACATATATAAAATAGAAATTCATTCGCAATTCATTTCTTTGTTTACATTTTTCTAAAATCAGATATAATATTTAAATAAATGTTTGCAATGTTATAAACTTCATTTTTTATATTTATTTTAAATTATGAGAAAAGACAAATCGAATATTACCTACACTTTCAAATTTTACTGCTGTAAAAAAATAAATAAATAAATAAATAAAAATAAATAAATAAATGTAATTTTGCCAGTTTCTAATATATATATATTTTTTAATCACTAGTTTTATAACATTTCTAATAATTTTTATCTACAACTTACTTTTTTAGTTTCAAAGGCCCCCTGAGTAATGTGATTCGTGATATTTGTTATCTGCGCTTGTTTATAGTTACGCCACATGTTGGCGAAATTTGCCAAAGGCTGGCCAAAACTCGGGAACAAAAAGTAAAAACCCGGGACTATTTCAATGCACATCTTTGTCTGGGATTGGGGATTGATTCATGAGCGTTTTTTTTTTTTCAAATTTGTTTTAAACAAAAGCACCGCAACAAATTATTCAATAATATACTGTCCGTTGTTGTTTACGACTTCCTCCCATCGTTCTGTAAGTTTATTTATGCCTCGGTAGCAGAAGTCTACCGGTTTTGACTCAAAGAATTTGTCCAACCAAGCCCTCAATTTTATGCCATTATTGAACAATATACTGCGCAAAGCGTTCAAAAGCCAACGAAACAGATGAAAATATGACGGCGCCAAATCTAGAGAGTATGGGGAATGCAAAAGCAAATGGTGTCGAAAATGCTCAGTTTTTGTCCATTTAACATTCTATTTTAATGATATAAAAATGCACAAAAATCAATAAAATTAAAAATAAGAATCACTGTCCTTAAAATATGTTTAGCTCATCTTTATTACCTAAAAATAAAGGAATTGCAGTTTATTTTAGCCCATATCATCGCGATGCTGCGAAAATGAATCTATATTTCATTATTCAAAACGACACACTGAATACTAATTTTTCCTGGCGATCATTTTTAGTGTTTTATGATGGACTGTGTGTCAGGGGAGGATCAGTACGATCAGTAGGTTACGATCGTAAGCATTTACGAATTTTGGAAAAAGTCATCACAGAATAAGCAATTTTATATTTCTTTACACATCTTTATGGGAAAAAGTCTGAAATTCAACCGAATTCAGTTGATGTAATTAATGAGAGAAACAGTTTCTAATTTGAATTGCTACTTTTTACTATTTTGAGATGAAATCATTGTTTGCTTTCTTTCTTTCTTTTTTTTTTTTTTTTTAACTCAATAAAGCAATGAAAATGAATAAATTTTGCACTGAGATTCATAAAATTACATTATATACTCGTGAACTCTACAAAAGAGCCCTACATCGGCTCGGGTAACCCGATTTTACAGGAACCCGATCCGTTCCGCGGCCTGGGTCGAGTTTGAGTGGGTTTCAAATTAACCCGATTTTTCAAAAGAAAGTCTTGAATATGTTTCAACTGAAAAAAAAAAAAATATATATATATATATATATATATATATATATGTGTGTGTGTGTGTGTGTGTGTGTGTACATTTGAACATTAACGAGTGTGTATATGTTAATTTTAATACAAATAAAATAAAATTAATATTAGAGATATAATTGTCGGCTACTTTTCCATATTTGGATTAGAATATGAATTAATTTTCTTTCACTTCAAGTTCGGGCCAGGATCGGGTTTGAATATTTCGGATTCGGATCGGTTTTAGGCTGAAAGTGTCGGGTTTGGGGTTGACTTTAAGCAAAATTTTCGGGTTCGTAGGGCGGGCACTAGCGGCTATTTTTT
This sequence comes from Maratus michaelseni, assembly GCA_963931845.1. Lineage (NCBI taxonomy): Eukaryota > Metazoa > Arthropoda > Arachnida > Araneae > Salticidae > Maratus > Maratus michaelseni. Next base: position 71,365,658 of record OZ007591.1, on the reverse strand, counting down.
TTTTCTCGCACCACTTTCTCAAAACATATATCTTTCACATATACTTAACAACGTGTGCAAAAGAAATATACTACAAAATTTATTTTTTAAAAATAGCGGTGTGAGTAAAATACAAAAATTGTCGCCAGTGGCTGACTTTAAAATACAGACCCTCCGGTATTAGGAACGCAACATTTTATTCTGTCTGTCATCTTGTTTTCGAAAAAAACTCACAAAAGTAGGTAAAAATTCGAGTTTTAGCCGAAATTTTGGGGAAATTCGCTGCTGCGGATTCATCGTTTCGATTCAACAGTTCCTCTAATAAGATATTTTCGTCGATATATACATGAAATCCGCTCCGATCGTTTTCAAAAATCTTTTTATCGCATTTCCCATTATTGAATTCCAGAATTTTTCCAACCATTTTGAAAACAAGATACGTTATTGCTAAAGATATGTCACAAGTACAAGCTCATTCTGAAATTTGACATTAATTAAGTCTACTTATCTGCCGTGTGTGTGTGAGACTGTGAGAGAGAGTGAGAAGTGTGAATGAAGCAGAAAGATGCTTATCAAATCTTCCGCATTATTCAAGAGATTGGGTTGAGTGTAGTGAAAACTTACAAAAAGAAACAAGATGGAAATTGTATGTCAAACGTGACAAATGAGGTGCGTTCGTACTATAACTAGTTTTATAAATATTCAGATCTTGGTTAAATAGCGGGTGCGCTCTTATGCAAAAATGCATGAACACAAAATTTATTTTAAGTGCAGATTTTCATATTATAGATATTAATTTTGTTTTATGAAATTAAGTTTCAATACACTTTTACAAGCAATTAATTGCAATTCTGTTAGATTAAAATTATACTATGCGCAAATATCCAATACACGATAATGTAAAAAAAAAAAAAAAAAAAAAAAAAAAAAAAAAAAAAATCATCGTTATTATTTCAGTGAAATGAATTATATCGTCTGTTATTATGATACGATTAATTTCCGTAATAAAATAAGTACATTTTAAGTTGCCAACATTTTATCTTTTGTTGACATTTACTGAAAATTCCAATGGGAAATATAAGCCTATCTTTGAAAATTTCAGAACTTGAAATTACTATTTAGACCCTATTTACACGAGCTAGAGCGCGGACAGACAGATGGCTAGAGATACCGAATTCATAAACACTTTTCAACTATGTTGGAAAATATTAAAAAGAGTGAAACTCACTAAAGATTCCTTAAAAAATATATAGAAAAGGAAAATATGAGAAAAAAAAGGGGGAAAAATTGCTTAATTTTATGAATACACTATATTGGTGTTTAATCCAGTCAAATTAGGCAGATTTTGGGTCATTTTGGGACATAATTACGAAAGTTTTGAAACTTGGAAATATTGTTTGGGAGGGTCTACTAATGAACATACTAAAAGTCCTGATGGGTAGGAAGTGAGCGCGAAGGGGGGGAGGTAAAAGAAGGTACCATTTTTCGGTTTTTTGTTAATATCTCGTAAGCTATAAGTCCTACGGAAAAATTGCTAATACAAGAAATAAAGACAATCAAATTCTCTACAAAAAGGGTTACATACATTTTTCTCTAGAGTCCATAGGTAACGAGATAATCGCATTCAAAAATGAAGAAATTTGTCAACAGTCACACCAGCGCCAGAGAGCGGGTCCACGGCTCTTACATTATTACACCTACTTAACCTAAACTTAAACAGACATTAATAAATGTTGTGGTCAGAAGAATGGAAGCCTGAACAATAACTTTATCAAATGACATTTTTTGCTAACATAAAACATACAAAAATAAAAAATGCGTAAAATACAATAATATAGGAATAAACAATATACTCAAGTTCTTGATCATTTTGATTACCCCGGGTTCAATGGGAAATTTCAAAAGATGCTGATTTATGTTCCATTTCCATTATGGCATCCTTAAAATTAAGTATTCATGTTGGTGAGGTACCCGGATATAGCTGTATTGTATTTTGTTACATTTGGTTCATTCATTCGGAAAATATAAAATATTTTATTTTGCGGCGTATTGCTTTCCTATGGCAATTCAGGCGATTTTCAAATTTCCATTTTGCGAAAGAATAAATTTTGGTGGAATTTCATACATGTTTTCGAATAATGTAAAACAATTTGTTTTATAAATTTACTTATTTGACATTCATTTTTTTCTTCTACTTTTATCGTTACTTAGCTACTGTTTTTCATAGTCTATAAAAATATTCATTTAAATAATCCCGATTGCGAAAGAAGATATATGAAACCTGGCTGAGGGAAACAAAATATTAGCTAATTATTCGTAATTTGGTCTGCAACACAGAATTGCGTCAAATATGAACGATGTTATTAACATTACGGTTTTGAATTGAATCTGGATACTACTCGTATTAAAAGGCTATCACAAAAAATACTTTATAGCTCCAAATCACGTTAACAATTTTGTCAATTGGCAGTAGACACGATGATCAATGACTATCCATTAAGTTTAAATGTCTCCAAATATACCTATTTGGTGGTGATTTTAGTAAGCTAATGCTATAGAGTAAATTAGGATGTATTTAGATAAATTCTTAGATCTAAATAATATAGAACGACAATCAAAACTGTTTTCGGAAACAAAAATTGTAAAAACATTAGATTTCTTGATCTGCAGATTTACTTGTAATTATAACTATTATAACTGCATTATCTTTATAATTATTAATCGCAGGTTTTTATAATTATTATATTTAATGTATCTTTATAATTATTAATTTAATTAAAATTTCTGTTTTTAAAATTCCATAGCCCTTTATTATTAATATTATTATTAATAAACCATATTAAATGAATTATATAGTGAAAATATTTATGTATATGTACTTATACACATCTATTACATGCACTACCTACAAATATTTGCGTATTTATAGTGTTAATTATAATATTATATTATACTAGCTGACCCGCTCGGCGTTTCCCGGGACCGTGATAATAACCTTAAATATACCTAAAATCCAAAATCTGTTAGTTTCACATGCCACCGCCAGGGGGCACATTCTGTTCTAAATAAAACTCTATTCCAACGAAACTCCGTTATTAATATTCAACCTATCGGTAGATATATTAGTTAAGGGAGTGGGAACTCAAATAAGTTTAGGTTAAGTAAGTGCAATGTAAGTGCCGTTGACTCGCTCTCTGGCGCTGGTGTGACTTTTGGCAAATTTCTTGATTTTTAAATGCGATTATCTCGTTAACTATGGACTCTAGAGAAAAATGTAGATAACCTATATTGTAGAGAATTTAATTCTCTTTATCTTTTGTATTAGCAATTTTTCCGTAGCACTTATAGAGTACGGGATATTAACAAAGAGCCGAAAAATGGTACCTTCTTTTACCTTCCCCCCCTCGCGCTCACCCCCCATCCATCAGGACTTTTAGTATGTTCATTAGTAGACCCTCCCAAACAATATTTCCAACTTTGAAAACTTTCGTAATTATGTCCTGAAAAAAAACCTAATTTGACTGGACTAGTTAAAATCTTTTTAATTAACCTTTAATTGCTGTTAGCGTTCTCATAGACAGCTGCTAAAAACTGTAAAAAATGACCAATTCTTATTTTATGAAAATATACTATAACCGCGAACGAAAATATGATATAATCTTCTGAATTATTCGAAATTCCGAAAAGCGTGTTCCATTGTCTTTTGAATCCCCAGAAACCAATACATTTCCAAAATTTAAAGAATTATTTATAAAAGCAAAATATTTTTTGCTGCCCGTATTTTTCAGAAACGTTTAAGAATAGTTTTTATAGTGTATTAATCAGTTTCCTCAGCCTGGAATACCTGTTTTTTTAATGTCATCCATTCTCAAGTAAACGTTTTCAGCTGCATAAGTTAATTTATACATGAAAGAGTAACAAAATAATCTTAATTTTAATGTTAATGTTAATGCTGTTAATTTTGCATGTTTGTCTGTTAAACATGTTTGCTGAATATGTAAATGTTTACTTGAGAATGGATAGCATCGGATAAAACTATATTCCGGGCTTAGAAAACTGATTAACACACTTTAAAAGCTACTCGTTAAGCATTTCGAAAATTACGGGCAGCAAGAGAAATTTTGTTTTTATAAAAAATTCTTTAAATCTCGAAATGCCATTGATGTCTGAGGTTTCTAAAGATAAAGAAACACTTTTCAGAATCATGGTTAACAAGGTTGAGTTTATATTATAAATTTATTCGTGATTATATTATATTTTCCGAGATTAAGAAACATTTGACATTTTTTACAGTGTACATATAGTGAAATTTTGCTTCATTTGGAGCCCTAGTACAATTGCTGGAGACTTTTGAATAGGTGAATTTTAATTATAAAAGTCCTGTATATAAAGTTTAGTACAGACACAGTGTCCTATGAGTTAATCGAGTCATTTAATCTTTGGATCAAGCGGTCTCAAAGACCGCTCACAGTACCTATGCGACAGTTTTGTGTCACAGCAGTTAAGGGTTAATTTAGTATTGGAACAAGACTTAAAACACTCCGGTGTAGTTAAAATACTGTAATTAATATAATTATTTTCTGTCAGTTAATCTTGAATTCTTAATTCTTCTTCAGTGTTTTTTAGTAATAAATTTTCACACGTTTTCTCAGAATTCTACACTTGAGTTACGCTAGTTTGTGGAAGCTGACATTTAAGGCAAAAAAAATTAAAAAAAACTTGTTTTTAACAGCGAAATTTTTTTCAGGAAATTGTAAAACAAGAACAAAAAAAAAAAAAGAAAAAAAAAGAAGAAGAATGAGGTTGAATTGTAATTTTGACTTAAACTCGCGGATTTGTTTTTGCTTTTAGCCTAACTCAGCTATGCTCACTTTTCGAAAAGTGAATCAAACTCAACTAAAAACTTACGAGTTTCAACGCAGTGAGTTTCTATCCTGCAGAATACTGATTAGGTTAAGCTACCGGAAATACCGACTTTTCGGGAATTTCGTACATTTTGTCCATTGGATGATAGAAATTTGTATATTACAAGAAAGCATTCGAATCATAGATGATTGGTTAGAAAATTTATTGAGAGTGAAAAAAGAAAGAAAGAAAACAGTATACTGTAAATGAAAAGTTGGGCTTTAAAAATTATTTTTCCTTATTAAAGTTATTCCAAAGAAAAATTCTTCAAAGAAGTGTTCTGTGCTATAAATTCGATAAATATTTGAAAAAAAAAAAAAAAAAAAAAAAAAAAACTGAAAATTAAAATTAAAAAATGAAGCTATTAAGGGATCATCCATTAATTGCATGTCACTTCAAGAAGGGGGGGGGGGGGCAAAGTGTGACAAGGGGAGGAGGGCGGATTAATACGTTGTAATGTTACACCTAAACACTGAAAACAATTATCGTACACTGCTAAAAAAAATTGTTGATTTTACAGTATATATAATACTGACACCCCAGCTGCTAGTATTATACCGTAAAATTAATAGTAATAAACAGTAAAATAAGCAGTAATACGCTACCGCGCAGCGCGGTAGCATATATGCATACATACATTTATTTATACATAGCGGCCAAAAAAAAAAAGTTTAAAAAAAAGAAAAAAATGCTTGTTTAGTACAACAGGGAATAAATAAGAACTTTTTTTTAAAAAAATTAAAATTTAATATACTACTTTTTGACGGTATTCTAATTTTAAATCATTTTAAAATATATGCACTGCTATTTGCATATATAAAAAAAAATAATAAAAAATCTGCTTTCAGATACATAAAATTGACTTCTATGCAGAACATAACAGATTTTTTTTATTACTCTTATAGATACATCACAAAAAGAAAAAAAAACCAATAGTAATAACAATGTATTATTTTTAAATGCTCTTTTCCATGCTTCAAGATCGTTAGAGGAAATAACAATAATAAATTGAAGAAGACTTTAATAAAAATAAAATAAAGTTTTCTAAGTTATTATTAAATCACGTGATTCATTCTTTCATTTCTGGCTGTGAGCCATTTCTAGAACAGCAAGCGGTTCAAAAGACCGAACGATTACCTAGAACGATGGTTACAGTTTGCGGAGTAATAATAGTAATTGGACGGCTTACAATATAATTTCATCGTGCTAAGATTGTATTCATTTTTTTTTTCTTCCTATATACTTTCAGATTGCCCCTAGCATAAGAAAATTGCATTCTTAACAATAAGAAATATTGCTCAAAAGGGAATAAGAAAGATAATAATAAACTCTACTCTGAGGCCAAGTTTTCATTCCAGCATCATTTTTTTTTTCTTTCGAGAAACGGAAATTTAGTATTCGTTGTGAAAATTAAATAACCTTAGGCAAAATAAGGTAAGGGAATTTACATAGGTCTGAATTATTTGTTATAATAAAATAAAAAGCCAGTCCCCGGAATTGAATTGAATACAGAACATATAATGTACAGAGGGTGGAGAGAGAAAAAAAAGTTTATAATTTCGAAATACAATATAGTGATTAAAATTTGTCTTTTCACTTACTATTTAACAGAAAAAAAAATTCAGTTCAGTGTCTTGAGCCCTCTACCAGATCCTGAAATAACGAAAATTGACAGTAAATTGTGACGTATCCTGTAAAAATAAAGTTCATAATTTCGAAATGCAATAGTCATCAAAATTTGCCTTTTTACTTCCTATTTAACAGAGTTTTTTTTTTTTTTTTTTTTTTTTTCAGGTCAATCGATTAATATCTCGAGCCCTCTACCAGGCCCTGAAATTACGATGGCTATGGTATTTCAAAATTGTGAAATTTATTTTTACATGATAGGTTGCAATTTTCGCAATCTTTCCCATAGGTTAAGAGGCTGCTTCACTTACCGTGAAAACACCCGCTCTCTAATGTTAATCTTATGGGAGAAATATTTTAAGATATCTCGTCCGCATTTCAATATTTTTAAATGCTATTTGTTAGCATTGGATAGCTGAGGTCAATCTCTATGCAGGCCCTTTTGTGCTTTTTCGATTTTGATTACAAGTTTAGCTTTTTATTAAGATACTTTCTTTTTCGATACCGGTATCGAAAGTGAAAGTATCCCCAATAATAATAATAATAATAATAATAAAAACTGCTACCAAAATCGAAAAAGTAAAAAAGGGCCTGCACTGCGCAGAGATTGACCTCAACTATCCAATGCAAACAAATATCTTTTAAAAATATTGAAATGCGAACGAGATATCTTAAAATATTTCCCCCATACGATTAACATTAGCGAGCTTCAGTTTCAGTAAAACGGTCTCTTAATGGATATATATTGCTCATGTTTAATCATTGGGCAAAGAAGAAAATCGTTACAAACACTTTTTTTTTCTTTGCGTGCTCCTAAGCAAATATTATATACATCATTTAAAAGTAGACTTTGTTTCCAGTCGTTTGGTACCGGTAACTTTCTTTTACGATAATTTGCTGCAGTGTTCAGTTTTTTCGTCACGAAAAGAACATCATGTGACTCAAGCGGTCGGAAAAGAGACGAACATGTAACGCAGTGCGGCAGGAAGTCTTAATAAACAATAATAATTTCATTAATATATTAGTTTCCGGAAAAAAAATGTATTGTAATCTATATATATGTAAAAAGATTATATGTAAACAGTTGATTTACTGAAATTATATGAACGACTAGACGTTGAATAACAAAATATAAACTTATTACAGTCCTAGCAAGATAATTCTACAATACTTTACTAATAATGTCTTCACAGCTAATACACTTCTCGCCTAACATATACAATATATTTATTTTCCAAAAGTCCAACTAGGCCTAACGCGCCTTTACTGGCTATTTCCCATTTCGACGCTTGCTTCACAATAAAAATTAGAAGACTGGCTCTTTTTCCAATCTTGATCTCACGATCCAAAATATTTATAACTCGTGCATTTAAATCATGTATAATAATAGTACTAGAGCGTCAGTTAATTTGATAATCATGCACGTCATAAAGGAAATGAAGTGTTTAAACTGAAATCCTACAAATATATATTTTTTAAACAGAAATCTATTTCTATAAGGTATGCGCATTCAATATTACAGCTCATTCTACCAAGATATTTTTGAGCTATGCTTAAGAAACACTACCTGCATAGCAATCTGTTTTGAAACGATTAAAAGCGAATTCAACATTAGGAATTCCAAATTTTAATAAACCTTCTAACTCCTAAACTATACTTCACCGAATGGCATCTCGTTTGATATCTGAAGGTAAAATGTACCGGAGAATCAAAATATCATGTTGAAATCAGGTGTTAGTATTGAAATATTTAAATTTTGTTACAATATGTAGACGATTCCGTAAGCAAAATTTAAGTATGACATCATTTAGTAGATGTTATTATGGCATTTATATAGGAATGAAAGGCTGACTTTTTTTCTAAAGATACTTTAAATTTATCAATCGGCATCTATATTAGTATCTCGTAGTGTTATGGGAAGTTCTTTTACTTTAAGCTTCTATCTAAATTGGATGAAAAATATACATAGTAATGATAGGTGCATAAAATAAACTTTTCACCTAGCAAAAAGTAAATTTCAAGTTTTTTTTTTTTTTTTTTTACAAATTTTAAGGTATATCGGTCACGATAAATCGACAAGTTATCTTTTTCATTTCAATCTGAGGTTCAAAATTTTATTGAGATTTTTCGGAAAAATACTTCAAGTCGTGGAACATTTAATTTCTATCCTACTTTTGATGGTACTACCTCAACACCATTCTACAACAGATCATGCCTCAGGACTGTCAACGCTAAATCGAAGCTAATAGAAAAGACGGGCTGCCGCGCTACGTTTCGCGTTCGTCTCGCTTCGGACTTCATGAGTCATGTGATGCTCTTTTCATGCACCTGAATTCGTGCTTTTCCTGCACCTGCGTCACGAAAAGAACATCATGTGACTCAAGCAGTCCGAAAAGAGATGGACATGTAACTCAGTGCAGCAGCCAGTCTTTTTCATTAGCCTCACGCTAAATTGTATGACGCAGTTGTGGATTGATCGACTTTTTAATCTGTACCTGTACAGTCGTAAAAAAAAAAAACTGACCCCCCCCCCCCCAAACTTTACAGAAAATTATCGTAAAAGAAAGTTACCGGTACCAAACGACTGGAAATAAAGTCTACTTTTAAATGATGTACATGAAATTTTCTTAGGGAGCCATCTACATATCAAAACCAGCTCGAGCTTTTTTTTCAATAGCAACACCCAATTTTGACATGATATTTTTAATTTTATGCCTAGATACCGAATTTCAAGTCATTTGGATGATAAGTTTTTGAATTATAAACATTCAAAATTTAGAGCTTCTAATGCTAAATTACATTTTCATATTTTTATTAATATCTCCTGAAATTATAATCCTAATGTGCTAATATTTTGTTTGGTTATGATACTAAAAAAACCCAAACATAAATACGTTGAATTTGTAATTTTTATAATTTTATAATATGAATTATGAAATTAACATTCGAAAAAAATATTAAGTACAACCTACAGTTTTTTGGATGGATTTGTATTTATTATGTCCTGTTTGATGCGCATTTAAAATTAAAAATTTTTCTTCCGAGTAGTCTTCAAATTATGCTTAAAAAATGGCAAAATGCTGATGTGCAGCAAAGGATAATTTGAAAAAAAAAAAAAAAATTACTTCTTTTATTGTTGATTAGAATAAGATTCATTATTTTTTCTTTACTTTTTCTGCGTCTGCTTTTAAATTTTTTATTAAAATTACGTAAATCGTATTAGCACGAGATATAATTTTACGTCAGTTATGTAAATTAGTTTAACTTTTATTTTTAAATCAACAAAGCTCATTTAATAAAAAAATGAACGGTACTACCTTAGGAAAGAAAATCTTACTCATTATTTTTGTTACCTTTAATCGAATTTCTAGCTTCTTCTCCAAACTAATAAACTTATTTTATTTTTTATGCGGTATATTTATTTGAAGTAAAGTTTCTGATAAATGTACATGTGTTGTGTAATTTCTGAAAAAGTTTTAAAAATATGCCATTAGCAATCGAGCTAATATTTATATTTACACTGAAAAGTAATTTGTCTGGATTTTGTCTACGCCGTTTCCTTATACTGCTTCATATTATTTTTTATCCTAAATTTTGTATTCCCCGATATCCTTCACGTATAAATTTAGAAAAGAGCGAGTAAAATAAATTCAAACTCTGAGAAAAAACATTATAAAAGCACCTATAAAATTCCACTCACATTCACATATTCGAAAAATATATTAATAACATGTAACCTTAAATGTTTTTTAATCGGATAATTCAACTCTCGTAAAATATACGAAATTAATATTGAAAAGGATTTTACTGTATATAACGATAGCCGAAACATATTAAGTGAGTAAAATGGTCATATTTTCAAGAAATAATACATTAGAAGTGACTTAGTCATTCTGCAGCATTTCAACAATCGAGTATCGAACTTCAATTTACTTACATCAGCCCCTAAAATATGCTCATTTTAAAATAATTAATTTCTCTGAAACGAATCGTAGGAATTTTGTGAAATTTGGTTTTTAGGCATAGTTTGAACTGAAGGTTTAAAATTTCTTGCCAAAATTGGATCTTGCTATTAAAAAAACACAAAGTTTGGGTTTGTTTTTATATGTAGATAGCCCCCTGAGAAAATTTTATTTACATCATTTAAAAGTAAACTTTATTTCCAGTCGTTTGGTACCAGTAACTTTCTTCTACAATAATTTTTTGCAGAGTTAGTAGGAGTGTTCAGTTTTTTTTCCACGACTGTATATACACTTGCTGTACATTAGCTTTGTAAATTCATTGTGAAAAATGTATGATTATGAATTTTTAAAATGATGCACAAATGTGTTGTACCCTTTTGTAAGGGTAATTATAAAACAGGCCCTAAAGTTGCCACTTTTGCGTTTCGAAAAGATGTAGAATTGATAATGGAAATGGTTTGCTGCAACTTATCAGAAGATTATGTTTCGATTAAACAATTTCGGGTTTGTTTTTACTGCTGATTTATGAGGTTTAAATTTCAATGTAATGTTTTTTAATTAAAGAAAGTGATATTGAAAGAGTCATAGTAATTGAATAAATTGAGTATGTGTGATTAATCTATATTATATATATATTTTAAACAATGTTTGAGAAATACTTTGCTTTTTTTTAAAAATGTCTGTAACATTTCTTCATGATATGCAGATGCAAAAGAAAAAAATAAACATGAATTTTTATGTGGCTGTGATAAATTTTCTTATGATTTTTGTAAGATAAATAAAAAATGTTATAACTAGAAAATTCTAGTTTTTATATTTCAAATACTCAAGATTGCACTTTTTTCCCATCGAATTTTTTTTCCGTCATAAAATGCGTGTGATTATCGTTCCACATTTATATTAACTTAATAATAAGGCAAATCGCTTGGTATGTGTTTCAGAGTTTAGCTTGTTTTAAGTGCATTTAATAGACAGTTTATATATACTTTAATTCTTAAAATGCTTTCCTTATACTCTTTACTTCTTATAATAGCAAAAAACTTACTTCTTAAAATGTTAGATCAATAGTAAACAACTACGAAAGTTGCAAGATGGTTGGATGTAATCAGTCCAACACTGATGTTGATCGACCGATCATGTGTGACGTCAAAACTCAGCTTTTAGGCATTGTCTATAAGATGGTGTTGACTATTTTCAGAAGGATTTAAAGAAATTAGTTGAGACTTGACCAGTGAACATTTCTTATTTTGTGACGTTTAGGTTGATGTTCATTACTTTTTTCTATTTTATTAATGAAAGCTATGTTTCGTTGATCTTTTCATTGTTTATTAGTTTTAATAATATTTCTTCAAACTTCTCTCTTTCTGTTTTATTTATTTATTTTTAGTACTGTGTTGTACATTTCAGATGAGTTTTTTTTTTTTTTTTTTTTTTTTTTTTTTTTTTTTTTTTTTAATCGGAGCCCGAACAAGACAATTTGAAATTCGAGTCCGCCCGAGCCCTAAAAAATTCCTGTCATCAGAGCCCGAATCCGCCCGAGCCTTAAAATTTTTCTGTCATCAGAGCCCGAATCCGCCCGAGCCCGATATAGAAAGTAAACAGTAGAAAATTGTTAACAATATTTTAAAATTGTTTCAAGAATAAGTTTTTCATTTAAAAATCTCTTCTTAGATATGGAATAAGTATTACCTCTAAATACTCCCCCGTGACAACGATTCGTGATTTTCATGTCCCTAAAAATCGGTTTAAAATTGCAAATTTGATATTTATACTCAACCACTGGTAGAAATCTGCAAATGCCACAATCCATTGTACAACTATGGCAGAAAGACATAAGTTCTTTTTCCAGTAATTCCGGAAAAGGACTTCAAAAGAAAGTGAGGATATAGAAGGGATATTTCAGGGCTTTTTTCACGCCTTCTACTAACAATGACCGTGCAAAGGCTTCAGAATAAGATAAAATATATCTGCTTATATCCCATCAATAACAATTCCATCCCCTTTCAAAATAAAGGATTGTAAAAAACTTTAAGAAACTTAGATTACATTCTTGTTTCTCAAATAGTAAGTTTTTTTTTTTTTTTTTTTTTTTTTTTTTTTCCAATTTGTGAATAAATTAATTTTTCACTTTCAGCCCGAGTCCGAAGACTGGCATAAAAATCAAGCCCGAACCTGAAGACTGGTATAAAAATCAAGTTCGACTCTGAAAACTGGTATAAAAATCCACCACGAACCCGAAGACTGGTATAAAAATAAAGCACGAGCCTGAAACTTGGTATAAAAATCAATCCCGAACCCAAACACTAGTATAAAAATCTAACCCGAGTCTGTTTCGGGCCCGGGCTTGGGCTGAGCCCATCTAGTCTCTATTGCACATTTGTGATTTATAAAAAGTTTATATTGTGTTAAAAAAAAAAAGAAGAAGAAGAAGACAAAATCAACGACGGTATCCGAAAATTTTTTGCACACAAGGCTGAAAATTATTTAATTAGTATGTGGTAGAAAATTCATCCAAAAGGGCATTTTTGGAATACCCTTTTATGTCCCAACTTATGAATTAATGAAAATGAATAATAAGTTTTCTTCAAATTTTGAAAATAGGTTAGAAGATCTGTGCAATCATTAAAATATTTTTAGAAAAATTTCGTCTATTAAAATTAATAAACTATGATATTTATAAGAGTTTTGTGTATTATAATTGGCATTTATAAGGGTTTTGTGCATTGTAATAGGTATTTATAAGGGTTTTGTAGAACTCTAACCAAATCATTTCTTAAGATTTTTTTTTTTTTAATATTTAAAAAAATTGGAAAAGGTATAAGTATAATGAACTCACACATAAAATTATGGCCATCAATATAAAAAAAAAAGCTGAACAGTTTTAATTGGAAAAGAAATTATCCATTTAAAAATATTTTAATGCTTAGTGGAACATGACAAAATAGTGTATCTAAAACGCATCCTAAATTGTATTACTGCCAATCAACGGGTTAAATGAATTTTTTAACATGCCTTTTTTTTTTAGTGGTACTTAAAAGTATAGCATGATAAAATAATGTATCTAGAATCCATCCCAAATTGTATTACTGCCAATAAATATGTTAAATGTACTTTTAACAAGCTTTTTTACTTAATGATACTTAAAAGTATATAACATGATAAAATAGTGTATCTAGAACGCATCCTAAATTGTATTACAGTTAATTAATGTGTCAAATGAAATTTTTAATAAGCTTTTTTCTCAATGGTACTTAAAAGTATAACATGATAAAATGGTGTATCATAGAACTCATTCTAAATTGTATTACTGCCAATCAATGGGTTAAATTATTTTCAACAAGTTTTTTTTTTTTTTTTTTTTTTTTTTTTTTAATGGTACTTAAAGTTATAACATCATAAAATAGTGTACCCAGAACTCATCCTAAATTGTATTACTCTCAAACAATGTGCAAATGAATTTTTTAACAAGTTTTTTTTTTTTTTTGCTTAATGGTACTTAAATATATAACATTATAAAATAGCATACCCAGAACTCATTCTAAATTGTATTACTGTCAAGCAATGTGCAAATGAATTTTTTAACATGCTTCTTTTCTTACTGGTATTTTAATAACATTATAAAATAGTATACCCAGAACTCATTCTAAGTTGTATTACTGTCAGGCAATGTGCAAATGATTTTTTTTAACATGCTTTTTATCTTAATGGTACTTTAATAGCATCAGGGCATAAAGGGTTAAAGACAATAATTTTTTTGTGAGTATCCTTATTTACACTTATTCGTTAGTCTGCCTCGTACGAGGAACAAACGAGTATATTTCTAATAGTAATAATAAAAATATCTATTAAATACTACCCAATAAATAAACTTTACCTTAATGATTTATCTTATTTCTTCACTGTCAAGCCTGTCAAAAGAGATAAAGATATTCTCAGCGATAATTCCATTAGCTCGGGAAAAGGATTATATCTATCACCGAGCATTAAACCGAAATTATCCGTACACAAGATAATTTGTATTAACTTGCTCAAATATTGGCAGCATAATTTGAAGAGAGAAGCAGGTACACAGAGAGAGAAAGAGAGAGATTCATTATGCATTCATTGCATTATTCCAAGATATCCAAGCCACTGCATGTGCATTCATGGAAATGCGATGAAATATGTAATCTGATTACATGAAACTCTTGAATAGAAATGCAAAGAGAGAAGTTGCTTACAATGAAATAAGTTTATTGTTTATTCGGCTGTTTTCCTCTTGCTTTTGTAATATGTTTGTTACGTTTATGAAAACGAATTAATTTTTTTTTCTAAGGTGAATTGGCGATAAATTGAGTCGTCTTAGATTGAGAGAAATGGAGAAAAAGATTAAGGTTTCTTCAGTCTCAGCAGAGATGTATTCGCTTACATCTTTGTTGCAGGGAAGAGGTGAAATAGAACAAGAAAGGATAATTATGCTTTTAACATAGATTATTATACAGGACGGGTTTTTGGACTATTATCAAGAGCGGCTTTTTTCCTGTAAGGACAAGGATATAAAAAACCTTTTTTTTTGGATCCTACATACTTTCAAGGGTTATAACAGTCTTTAAGCATGATGATTACGGACTCAAGCGTGAGTTTTAAATGTGTGCTTGGGTTCCAACATTTTGAGACTTTTTTTTTTTTTTTTTTTTTTAAAAAAAAGATCATTTATCTACATTGGTGGAAATGGAGTTCTATTAGCGCGGCGCTAAGGTGTTCAATGGCGTAACAAAAAAAATTCATAATTTTATTTAGCTCAATAAAGTTCATACATGACGAGATAAGCCATGGGAGCGTGTCTGACACTTTTACACAAAAATTAGCTTTGTACTTAAATTGTTTAAAGCCCAAACTTTGAAATAAATATTTTACCTAACATTTATCTATCATAATATATCAGCATCGAATTTCTAAATCGTCATTTTCATACTTAAAAAAATATTACTTTTCAGTTGCGACACATGAAAATTATCTGCTTTATACATGAAGCTGATGTTTCAGAAAATCAATGCTACACATTACGATAGATAAATGCTGGGTAAGCATAAAAATACTTAATTTAAATGTTTGGACTTTAAACAATTTAAGTACAAAGCTAATTTATGTGTAAAAGTGTTAGACACGCCCTCGTGGGATTCGACCTTTACTAACTTGCCTACACACGATTTCTGGTTAGAATCGCATATATATATATGCACTAATGGTGCAAAGGATTTAAGTAATCAGAATATCCGCTGATCATAATATTTAGTACAGGTCAATAAAAACCTGTAAAATAATAACTATATTTAACTGTACAAACAGACTGAAATTTATTTAAATGACTGACGGTTATATTAAATATGTTACTTAAGGATGTTGGACAGTCAGGTCTCCAATTCCCCTCACTGATGTTAAGCCTATGGGCGTGGAATATATTCTTATTTTTAAAATATCTTACCAGAAAATTAATATTTTGAAATTCTTTTTCTGTGTACTCTTATTAAAGGATGTCTCTTTTTTTTAGTTGTCAAAATATTGGTAAAATATGTACTTAATTTTATTTGAAGTGTTGAAATCTTACTCACGGCTCGTCAGTTCTTAACGCATGAAATATGAAATTAAGCATATATTTTAGAAATATTTTATAAATAAAAAAAGAGAGAGAGAGAGATCCTTTAATAAGAGTACACAGAAGAAAAGAAGTTAAAAATGTTAATTTTGCTAAGGAAATATTTTAAAAATACGAATGTATTCTACACCCTTAGATTTAACATTAGCCAGGGGAATTTGAGATCTCACTGACCAACACCCTTAAGTAGAATCTTCAAAGATGTTTACAGAAAAATAAAACTATGTAAACACAGTAGTATTGCAGGGAAATGTATAAAATAATTAAATTGCATTATCGCCCATGAAAGTTTTTGCTTCGTTTGAATTTTCATTTAATGTTTGTGCATTTTTTCTAATTCAAGAAGAACTGTAATAAGTCATTCACATGAATCCTGTAAATATCTCTATCTATACTAACAGTATAAAGAAGTAACGTTTGTGTGTTTGTTTGGTACACGGGAAAAAAAAAAAAAGTGTTGATTTTACAGTATAATACTGCCATCCCAGCTGCCAGTATTATACCGTAAAATTAACAGTAAAATCAGCAGCGTATTACTGCTTATTTTACTGTTAATTTTACGGTATAATACTGGCAGCTGGGATGGCAGTATTATACTGTAAAATCAACAATTTTTTTTTTTTTTTTTTTTTTTTTTTTTTTTTTCAGTGTAATCTCTGGAACTGCGGAGCTGATTGAAATAATACTGGTAGCAAAATGCTGGTGACCATCTCTGTTCCAACATAGACTATATTTTAAAGCGATACAACGACGCCCAAGCACAGAAGCAAAAAACGTTCTAAATTTGCGATTTCTGTTATATTTTTGGGGCAAGAACCATGAAATTTGATGTGGTTGTTACTTTTTAAATGTAAATGGAATGGTTTCTAAAAAGTTCGAAATTTAAAATTGTATAAAAATGAGCGGTATATGGTCTAAAAACGTTCGAAATTACTATTTACTTGGAACTGTTAGGGATAGAAACTTGAAATTTCACATGACCTGTTACTTTTAAAACGCAAACACTCGCAACAGAACAATTGCTATAAAATTCGAAATGTAAAAGGGTGCAGGAAAAAAAAAGTTCTACAATTGAGATTTCTGTGATTCTGCTAGTGTTAAAAAAAAAAAAAAAAATCGAAATTTAAAAGATTGAAATAAGGGGAAAACGGTCTAAAAACGTTCTAAATTGCGATTTATTTTGAATTGCTAGGGCTAGAAACTTGAAATTTGATATGGTTGTTACTTTTAAGACGAAAATACTTGCAACAAAACAATTAAAAAAAATTAAATATAAAAGGGTGCAGAAAAAAAATTTATAAAATTGCGAATTCTGTGATACTGCTGGGGCTGAAAACATGAAATTTCGCATGATGGTTTCTATTAAGATGTAAATGCTCGCAAAGAACGGTTTCTAAAAGTTTTAATTTAAAAAGGTGAAATCAGCGGAAAACTAAATTGCGATTTATTTGGGAACTGTTAGGGCTAGAAACTTGAAATGTATAATAAAAGCTATTATACCGTAAAATTAACAGTAATAAACATTAAAATAAGCAGTAATACACTACTGCGCATGAGCGGCAGTATATTACTGCTTATTTTATTGTTTATTACTGTTAATTTTACGGTATAATACTGGTAGCTGGGATGCCAGTATTATTCTGTAAAATCAACATTTTTTTTTTCTCCAGTGTATTAAGCAAAATGTATAATTTATGTGTTATGCGTGATTTTTTGTTTTATTATTTTATCGAAATACAAATTAAGAAAAAGTTTCATTAATGAATAACATATGTTTCATTGTCACATCCTCATCAAAGGAAAACAATTTTTACGAGACTGTAACAATGAAATAAGTATGTAACAACATTCATTAGGGACTCAAATAAGTATAAAAAATATCAGTTGCTGTTGATAACATAACAATTGATATGCAAATCCTTTCCGTTGACGTATGCCCCAGCCTTCCTATTCCTAAAAAACGTTAACAAATAAACTTCCGTTTCCTCATAATTTAAACTCTTGCATCCTTTTTCCCATACTGCTTATATATCCCGCGGTTATAGCCCCGATCTGAACCCTTTTTTGAAGGTATAGGAACCGGAAAGTATTGGGTGTTTTTAACAACATCTGTATCAGGGATGTTTGGTCCAAGGCTGTCGTATCTCCCAATTCTTCCGTCTTCCATCTGTTTTGGGAAGTGACGCAGTTGGCGGTTAATTATCATCACGTACACATAATTACGTCAATAATAAATTAATATATCTTTTTCCGATAAGTGCTTATAGTCCATATGTCTTATAAATAATTTTTTGCATGCATCGTGATAATACACGCGTGCGTCAATGTGCTCACGTACGCATTGAAATTCTCAATTGAAAATATGTATTTCGTCTTACATTTTTAGTATATCAAACATTTCAGGAAGAATCTTAACGGTGTATTAAAATCCAAACTGCTTATTTTGAGACACATTTTTAAATTCATTTTTGCTCTTAAATGTATCCAATTGGCAGGTTCTCTTATTCAGAAACTTTATAAGGTCCATATTGTCTCGATTTTTTGATAAAAGCAGAATATATTTCAAAATTCGCTGTCAAAGTGGACATTTTGAACCGAATTTCCTGAAGCGATAGCGCTGGAAACAACAACAACAACAAAAAAAATTATCGTACTGTGAAAATAATTGTTTGTAAATCAATTTCTAGTTAATTGAACTAAAAATATAAAAAAAAAATGTTTCCCCTTATAAATCTCTTCATAAATCACGCCGCCAAATTTCATGTTTTTACTTTTAAAAATGACTCTGAAAATGTGTTTAAAAATTTTGAGTTGTTGAGCGTGGAAAAATATTTTTTTTCATACCGCCTTAATGGTACTTAAAAGTACAAAATGATAAAACAATGTATATAGAACTCATACTAAATTGTATTACTGTCAATCAATGTGTTAAAGGACTTTTTTAACAAGCATTTTTTTTTCTTTCTATAATGGTACTTAAAAGTATAACATAAAGGTATGTGAATCTAAAATTCATCCTAAATCGTATTACTGCCAATCAATGCGTTAAATGAATTTTTTAACAAACTTCTTTTTCTTAATGGTACTTAAAAGTATAACATTATAAAATAGTGTATCTAGAATTTATCCTAAATTGTATTACTGCCAATCATTGTGTAAATGAATTTTTAACAGCATCTTTATCAGGGGTGTTTGGTCCAAGGCTGTCGTATCACCCGAATGTTCCGTCTTCCATCTGTTTTGGGAAATGACGCAGTTGGAGGTTAATTATCATCACGTACACATAATTACGTCAATAATAAACTAATATATCTTTTCCGATAAGTGCTTACAATCCATCTGTCTTATAAATAATTCTTTGCGTGCATCGTGATACTGATAATACACGCGTTTGCCAAAGTGCTCATATACGCATTGAAATTCTCTGTTGAAAATATGTATTTCGTCTTACATTTTTAGTATCAAACATTTCAGGAAGAATCTTTAAAAAAATAATCTGTAATCAAACTTCGATATCTGGAAGTGCTAACATAGGAAACAAGAAAGAAAAATCATGCACCACACATAAGATTATAAAAGTCTTTCTACATTACTTGACTATTTTTGCGTGGCCCTGTAATAAAGGTGTAAATCTTTGAAACATAATTTGCTATATGGAATATGCTATAGTGAATACCAGTAGCATATATCAAAATCAGCCTGTTTGAAATAGGATAACATCGTTAAAACTCACTTCAAACAGTTAGAGAAGTAGGCTCTAATATATATAAATTATTTTGAGTAGCTGTATAAACGAATGGTAAATTCTACGCAAAGCATTTTCCGTATGGAGCATGTTTTTTGTTTTCCTCAAAAACATATATAAATTTCGTTACAATTAAAAATATATAGAAAATTCTATATAGTAAAAACGTCAAATTCACCTTCTTAAACTTGGAAAAACACAATACAAACACATTGATAAAAATTTATTTGTTACTATAATAGGTGCAAATACTAAAAACACTGTTTTAAAGCATTAAAACTATTTATGATGTAAAATCAGATGTCAAAATACCTAAGCGCTTTCGGCTAAACATTAGGATAAAAAACCAGTGGATTTGAGGATAAAAAACCAGTCGAAAAACACTGTTTTTTATCCTCTGATGATGGCGAATGTTTAGCCGAAAGCGCTTTGGTATTTTGACATCTGATTTTACATCATAAATAGTTTTAATGGTTTAAAACAGTGTTTTTAGTATTTGCACCTATTATAGTAACAAATAAATTTTTATCAATGTGTTTGCATTGTGTTTTTTCAAATTTCGTTATATTTGAAATAATATAAAAGTAATTGATTATACTTTAAAAAATTATCACCCATCACAAATCAGTTTCATTTATGCATCCCTGTAAGCGAATGAGAAATGATAAACACATCATTTTCAATAGGGAACATGCTATGGTGAACTGCAATAACATATATTAATTTAGTGACAATTCAAATATATTTAGGAAAATTAGAGAGCGGACAGACAGACAAATAGAAATCATAAACATTTCTCGACTAATGTTATAAAATATTTAATAGTTCTTCATATTTGTGTGCAATGTTTTAGCGGTTAGTTTATTAAGCATTCTCTTAGAGTTGGTTCTGTGTTATATTTTACAGGTTATTAATTTCAGTTATTATTTTAACTGTTTAACTAAATGTTTGGTTAGATTTATACGAACTTGTTATCATCAATAAATATATTACCTTCAAATAATGTTTCAGTTTAAATCTTAATTTCCAAAATTGATTAATGATGCGTTGAATTAAACTCTTTGAATATTCAATTTACTTGAATAAATTTTCTTGTGATCCAGATTTAATTATTTTCTAAATGCAAAATGCATCCCGTTTAGATTTCATTAAAAATTCGTTTCTGAGAAATCACTTTAATAATACAGTAATGCGAAATTTGATGCAAAAAAGATAAGGATAATATTTTTAATTTAATTAGTGTAATGAAAAAGCATTTTTTGCTACTATACGTTTGAAGTTGCATCTCTCATTAAAATCAATGCTGAGAAAATTTAATAAATTAATTCCTCATGCATTATTTGTGGTGAAATAAAATGATGACAAATTCAGTAGAAAGCTTTGAACTGAATTCAGGCAAAATTTGATAGCGTCATGATTTTTCTAAATTTAATGCTATTTAAGACAAGTTCGAAACTGTACGTCAAACGCGACAAACGAGGTGCGTTCGTACTATAGCTAGTTATATATATATATTCAGATCTTGATGATTTTTAGTTCTGTGAAATGAATTATAGCGTCTGCAGATTAATTTCTGTCATAAAATAAGTATCTCCGTCGTTTGACGATTCTCGGAAGCTCCTGATATAACAAAAAAGCACCGATTTTTAAAAAAAAATCAAATTTCTTAATAAATATTTTTATTAATATCTTCTAAAGTTTTGATTCGATTTTCATAAAATTTGAAATGTCTCGACAAAATTCTGCAAAAATAATATGCCTTAAATTTCAAACCATTTGGTTGTGTAGATTTTGCGCTGTTATGGACGGACAGACGGACGGGCGGATCAGATGACGGCTATAGGTGGTACGTATTTATACAATTACGAACGCAACTAAAAGTGTATTGTTTTGTGTGACATTTTGTGAAAAAATAAATACAGGATGTTTCCAAAATGTATATACACAATTTAAATGTATTATTATTATTATTATTATTATTATTATCATACATTTAATTTCGAATTGTAAAATGGAATTACGATAATGAACGTTTTAGGTTTACGTACTTTAATGGATGAAAAAAAATAAACGTTCATTACGAATGTAATGAACAGTTTAGTTTTACCAGTTTCTCTACTTTTGCGTGGTTTGTTGATGAATGCGGTCTTTCTTAACATTTCTTGTGAACATTTTCACCATCTGTCTCAAACTTATCTTTAATTCTAGCGATTGTAGGCCTCGCTTAGAGGATCTGTTGAAATTATCTCCTAAACAGTCTATGCATTCCAGCTACCTTTCTGAACTTCCAGTAACACTTGAAGATAGATTTCCTTTGCTCAAAGCTTTGTCTGTTTTCAGCCAATATTTCTGGTTAGTTAAATCTGGAAAGAAACGAAGAACATGCCAGTTATTAGCGAATAAATTGTGTATACGTAATTTGAAACATTTTGTAGGTATTTAAACAAAAAAGAAAAAACGTGCGTCATGCATAGATTATGAAATACTTTCAAACATGTTCAGAATACTGTAACAAAATTAACCGTTTAATAACTTGACAGATGAAATCCACAAGTAAACAATTTGAAAAACGCATAATATATTTGAAAACCCATTTTCAGCGATATAGTCGGGAAAAAATCCAAAATTCTTTTGTGGAGCCCTCTGTATGGGATCTATCGGATTTACACACACCAAGTAATATGAAAAAAAATTCGTTAACTTTAAAAACGCATACCACAATTGAAAACGCTCTTCTAGAAATTATTGCTCATTAGTCGGCACTGTAACAGAATTCTTTTGTAATGTCCCTGTAAATGATGCTATGGTCACCATATTCTATAGTAAGTATTGTTTAGCGCACCTCAGTGATATATATCACTTTCCATATGTTTGAAATAATGTAGCATCATTAAAATTCACTGCAAGTGATTTTTCCCCACAGACCATAATGTAACGATATTCTTTTGAGAGCCTTTGTAAAAGTACAATAAATGCTACTTAAATTACTTCATTTTCAAAAGCCGTAGACGCTACAGTAAAACTCTGTATATCAATCTGTAAACAATAATCACTCCGTAAACAATATATCAATTGCATAGAAATCCGAGTATATTTACGAGAGTTAGAGCACGGACAGGCAGACAAACTGAATTCATAAACATTTCTCAACTATTTTTGAAAGTGTTAAAATGAAAAAAAAAAAAAAACCCCTAAAAGTAACGAGTTCGAATGGTTCAAAATTGAACCCATTTATTGTTAACCTATGGGAAAACTTAGAAGCGGGATTACTCATTACCTAGAATAATTAATTAAAATACGGTTTTCACCGTAGACGTCAGATGCCAAAGATGTGCGTTTTTAAAGATTGTCTCCATAAATTTTAAGCATTTTTAAGAAGATGATAAATATAACAAATAATAACACCTTGTAATTATATATTTCTTTTCAATTTCTAAAAGCTGTAAAATATAAAATATCATAAACAGTAAAATAGGTTTTATTAGACTGTTGATATATGTTTCAATCTGAGCCATTATCAAAACAAACAAAAAATATTCTATAAATGAACAATCTATGAAGTTATTTGAAATGCAGTCATTTTACAGAAAATCGAAGGATCAAATAATTACTATATTGACATGGCAAGCAGGAAATTTAGTTACAGAAAAAAAGGAGCATATAGCTGATATTAAATATAATAGAAAAACTATAGCCCTGGCAAGATTATATCAAGAAGAAACCATCCAAATAAATTTCAATGAAAATAAAATAATTTTTCACTCCAGTCTATACTGTCAATCCATTATAAGAAAAATCATACAGATTGTAACGCGTAAAAAATACAATGTGTGATGTACGATGCAGCATAATTTAATTTATCAAAATTGTGGCTCGAGTTACTCCATGGTTACAAATATGGAAATAAACATTTAAGTAAAAAATAAAAATAAAGCGCGTAATTTTTTAAAAAGTCCGTGAAAAATTAAATGATTGCGTTTCAAATCATTTATAGAGTATTTTTGTTTGTTTTGATAATGGCTCAGATTGAGCCGAAACATATCTCAACAGTATAATAAAATCTATTTTACTGTTTATAATCTTTTTATTTTACACCTTTTAGCAATTAAAAAGAAGGTGATAAATTATATCATAAAAGGACAATTTTAAAGTTTCGACTTTTTGATGGCGAAAACCATATTTTAATAATTACATTTGGTAATGAGTAATCGCACTTTTAAGTTTTCCCATAGGTTTACATGGGATTTCGCGATCGGGAATTTCAGTGAAGGGGCCCTTGAATTCGGACTGCATGCATAAAAAAGGAGGACCGTAAGGATATGAGGATGTTATAATAATAAATGGCTTTTGAAAATTTCAAACTATTAATTTAAAAAAAAGTAATGAAATTTCTGTAATGATGGCATTTAGTTAAGTTTATTCCCTATATTCTTAAAAGGAGAGAGAATAATTGGCGTGTTATTATATTGATGGAATTTTCTCATTAAAATTGAAAAGAAAAAACATTTTCAATTTGAATAGATGGGGGTTTTAAAAGTGGAATGCTTTAGCGTGTGAAAATAATATCATTTTAAAAGTAAAGCATGTATTTTAATTCATAAAACTAATTTTATTTATATTTTTTTATTTTTACTTTTTTTTAAAATTCAATTTAAGTTATTTATTTATTTGTATTTATTTATTTGTTTATTTATTTTTATTTTTATGTATTTATTTGTTTATTTATTTTTATTTATTTTTTATTTATTTTATTTTATTTTATTTTATTTATTTGTTTATTTTTATTTATTTATTTATTTATTTATTTATTTATTTGCATTTGTCGATTTATTTTTATTTTTATTTATTTGTTTATTTATTTATTTTTATTTATTTATTTATTTTTATTTGTTTTTATTTATTTTATTTGTTTATTTGTTTATTTGTTTATTTTATTTATTTGTTTATTTATTTTTATTTGTTTATTTATTTATTTATTTTTATTTTAATTTATTTATTTATTTATTTATTTTTATTTTTATTTATTTATTTTTATTTTTTGCAAATGGATCGAAATGATATCATCTTCATTCCACCAGCACCTTAACTAGATTAGATCTTGAGAAAACAAAACGCTTTCGACAAATGACGTCATTAAATTGATGAGTTGCAATGAGAAAATTGCAATGATTTATTGTATTTATTTATTTATTTTGTCTAAATCACGTATTTTTCCAAATGGAATAAAAAAAAATTTTTAATTAACCCATATTGTAAAAATAATTTCCTGTTTATTATAAGAAATTTAATAAAATTAATATCACAAATCTTTCTTAAATATAAAATAAACTTAGATTTCTTTCTTTCTTTTCTTTTTCTTTTCTTTTCTTTTTTTTTTTTTCTAAAATCGAAAAATTTATAATGCAATACAAATGGAACAAATTGTGTATCAACACAATTGGTATTGGTTAAAAATCGTCGATGAGTTAGCACGTCATTTTTACATTTCGGCTTAGTAGATGCATGACGAGCCTAACTAATGTACCGAATAGATAGTAAACAATAGATGGAATTTAATGATAGGCAATTTATAATCAGGTTTTTATTTGAATATGGATAGAAAATGGAATATGTCAAAATGAAATAGACCCTAGGGATTCATTTAAATTATAACGTAAATGATCATCTGAGACTTACTGTTCTGTTTAAAAAGCTCATTTTTTTTTTATTAGCTTGTGGCAAATGGAATGTAGTTGTTCTTAAGGGATTAATTTTTAAAATTAAAATTATTAGTATTCTCGAAATTCTTGGAAACGGAATAATCAAAAATTTACAGTGGACAAATAAATATACACAAAACCTATTTTTAAGGCTAAAAGCTAAAAAAAAAAAAAAAAAAAAAAAAAAAAAAAAAAAAAAAAAAAATTGCAATTAAATGTTACTAGTGATTGATTTAAGCCAGTCAGTAAAAATCCATCTAGTAAACAATAATACTAATTATAAAAGAACTTAGTACCAATTAGCAACAACAAGCAAAGTTCGCTACTCTAATTAAAAGATAATGTTAAGTGAGATAAATTAAGTGATTCATTAAAACTTCTTGATATTCAAGGACAATATAAAGGGCCGATTATAATTTCGAGAGGTCAATAACATGAAATTTTCTATAACATATTCACAAACTCAATTTTGCACATAAATGCGTGAAATTTGCAGACGTTGTTATAGTTATATATACTTTCTACTGAATCGTGTTTCTTAAATTAATCACTAGTAACAGTTGTCTTCAAAGGTTTTTCTTTCTTTTTTTTTTTTTTTTTTTTTTTTTTTTTTAAGCTTTTGTCTTTAAAAATGCACTTTGTGCATTTCAAATAAACATTATTTTTTTGGTTTTGGGGGTTTCTAATGATAAGGATTGCTTTTCGGAATCACGGATATATCGGAAGAGGTAACTGTATACTTTCGTTCGTAATTATATTATATTTTCGTAGATTTAGAAAAATAATTTATTTTGGCTTACAGTGTAGATGCATGGCGAGCCTATGCACCCATTGGTTAAGAATTAATAAGTTGAATTTCTTTATTTTTTCACTCTTTTTCTTCTTCTTTCTTATTTTGTTCCAAAATCGAAAAATTTCATGCAATACAAATGCAACAAACTGGGTAGCAACTCAAGTAGTATTGATTAAAAAATCGTCATGGAATTTAATGATGTTGGCAATTTTTTAATCCGGTATTTATTTGAATGTGGAACGAAAATGGAATGTGTGAAAATGAAATTGGGGATTCATTTAAATTATAACGTAAATGATCATCTGAGACTTGTTCTTTCTTCTGTTTAAAAAGTTCATTTTCTCTCATTAGTTCGTGATAAATGGAATGTAGTTGATCTCAAGGGATTAGTTTTTTAAATTGAAATTATTACTATTCTCGAAATTCTTGGAAACGGAATAATAGAAATTTTACAGCGGAAAAAATAATGTTTATTTGAAATTACACAAAATGTATTTTTAAGGCTAAGACAACTGTTACCAGTGATTAATTTAAGAAAAATGATTCAGTAGACAAAACATATAATTATATAACCGTTTGCAAGTTTCACGCATTTGTGTGCAAAATTAAAATCGTGAATATGTTTGAAATTTTCTTGTTATTGACCTCTCGACATTACATTCGCCCTTTATATTGTCTTTGAATTTCAAGAAGATTTTAATGAATCGCTTAATTTATCTTACTTAACTTTATTTTTTAATTAGAGTAACTAACTTTGTTGTTGTTAATTGGTTCTAAGTTCTTTTATTACTTATTTATTTATTTATTTTATTCAGCGGAATATACAAAATGGTTCATTTTATCGTTGTCCTTAAACTTATCCTTAAAATGTCAGATAAATACTTCCAATTAAAAATACTTCATTTCACGAAAAAATGACAAAATATCAATTTTACAATTTTTTGCTTTTTTTTAATATATCAAAATGTTCAAAATTCTAAAACTTTAATAAAATTTTTCAACTTACTTGATTTTTTATAGTAATGCCTTATGATACGGTTAACAAAATCAAAATTCGGATTTATAATAATATAAAACCTTAATCTTTTAAAGATAAAAATGTAAGATAAATGATATTTTTTATAAACATTTTTTTTTCATATGTCACTTTTTCCCCACTCAAACTAATTAATTATTAGAAATCTAATTCTTAAGGTTATTGACAACGCTTCTAAGAACAGTACAAAAACACCTATTATAAAACCCCTATTATTATTTAGGAGAAAAAGATTAATTTTTTCTTTAATTTTATTAAAAAAAAATTCAAATTGTACCAACAGAATTGTGTATTTTCTTCAGAAAATCATTTAATTAATATGCCTAAAGGGTATTCTAAACTATTTAAATAAAAATTAAAACAAATGTTCAAAAGTGCCGAATCTCTTTAAAATGTTATACATTAGTATTGAAGAGGAAAAAAGGCTTTTACTAGCTAAATTGAGTTAAAATAATCTGAGTTAAAAGCTTCGAATTCTTAAATCTTCTATGTATTGCCAAGCTTTCTTGAGATTCTGAGCATAGCTTTAATTTTCAAAATGTTAAGCTTATCTTTATTGCCAATAGCATTTCAGAATTAGACTTTCGCGAAATTTAGCTATTTATCTAAAACATGAGGTTATAATTAATGTGAAAATTTGATTCCACCATGGTCTCTGCAGCGTGGAAAAACTTGTTCAGATATTTATTAAATAATACGGGTTACTCGTATTTTGAATTGTAATATCGTACTCGTATCACAATTTAAAAAATTATCAATAGAAATATGCATTTTTTTCCCTCTCGTTTCTCATTTTTTCTACTCAGTTTATTCGAAAATACCTCTAAACAGACTTTTATTTACTTCTGACCAAGGTTATCAAATTTATAAGCAAATATGTGAAATCGGCTAACACTGTTACAGAAAGACAGATGTTTCTTAATCTAGCAAAACATAATATAACCAACGAATGAATATATACACACTGCAAAAAATAATTGTTGATTTTACAGTATAAAACTGGCATCCCAGCTGCCAGTATTATACCGTAAAATTAACAGTATTAAACAGTAAAATAAGCAGTAATACGCTGCCGTGCAAGCAGTAATACGCTACCGCGCACCAGTATTATACCGTAAAATTAACAGTATTAAACAGTAAAATAAGCAGTAATACGCTGCCGTGCAAACAGTATGCGCGGTAGCGTATTACACAATTAATTAACAATTAATTAATTAATTACACAATTAATTAATTAATTACACAATTAATTAATTAACAATGCGCGGTAGCGTATTACTGCTTGCACGGCAGCGTATTACTGCTTATTATTTTACTGTTTAATACTGTTAATTTTACGGTATAATACTGGCAGCTGGGGTGCCAGTTTTATACTGTAAAATCAACAATTATTTTTTGCAGTGCAATAACCCCTTCCGAAAACCATTATTTATCTTTAGAAACCTCAGAAACGAATATACTTTCGAGATTTAACCTGTTAACCAGGGAATAAACTTCTGTTCAACTCGTTTCACTATTACGAACGGGGAACACTTCAACCAGTAAAAAAATCCTTGACGGCTCGGCCTACAGGCACAGGCAGATTTTAAAGATGCAGACCGTGGGGCGCCTGTTTATTGGGAATTGCAGAAGAAAGACCTATTTGTCATGATGCAGTCGTTGGGACCGCCTACTTTGAAAAATACCTCTGCCTGTAGGCGGAGCCGGCGGGGATTTTTTTGTTTTTAATTTTGTTTTGCTGTAAAAGTTGGTCCTATAAAAAACTTGTCAGTATAAAAGTTATAGATAATATTAAGAAGATTTATAATAAATTTAAGCGGATTTGATATCGTGTGCATTGACGAAGTTATGAATTTTTTTCTTCTGAAACCCCTATTTTTTCCCCTTGGGGGCATTTTCAATGAAATCAAAAATCTGTCATACATAAATTTTCGGCCCTTTTCCTAGAAGTAATAATAACTTTAAACGGATTCGATAGATATCAAAATTAAGAATTTATGGCTTTTTTCTGTTTTCACAAAAAGCCCCTCTCCCATTTGCCCCTCCCCCCTGGTTCGATTTTGCCCATTAACGAACTTCACTGAGATTTTATGCCCCTTGATTTTATGTATCCGTTTGGAAGAGATTTGTGCAGAATTATGAAAGTTATCATGTCCATAAAAAAGTGATATAGATAGATAGATAGATAAATAGATAAAGTTTTGAACTGGGGGTGATTTTGGGCTCTAGGAGTCATGATAGGTGTAGATCTGCAAAAAAATTTCAGAAATTCCAACTTAGGGGAGAATGTAATAGGTAGTATTTCTTACGAAATCTACCTAAAAGAATAGAATTTTTTCCCTTATTCATGGCAGTAATTTTGCATGAAGAGGGCGTTTTAATAAGACGAAAATTTCTATTAAAATTTTACTGGCGGAAATAATGCGTTCAAAATATTGCAGTAGTAGTTCGTGTATGACGAACTATTTCGCCATACCCAGTTAAGTAAGACTCCTATAAGGGTAAGTAGTATAGGTGCTCTGCAGTTAACAGGTTGAAGAAGCACTTATAAAAACAATGTTTATTTTGCTGCCACTGATTTTCGGAAACATTTCCGGGTAGTTTTTATAGTGCATTAATCAGTTTTCTCAACTCGGAAAATCGGTTTTTATCAGTTCTCAATTAAACTTTTTCATGTTCAATAAACATATAGTTTACAGACAAACATGATAAATTAACAGCATTAACATTAACATTACTATTATTTAGTTACTCTTGGATGTATAAATTAAATTAAGCAGCTGAAAATGTTTAATTAAGAACTGATAGCATCTTAAAAACCAATATTCTAGTTTGAAAAAACTGATTAATACACTATAAAAACGACTCGGAAATGTTTCCGAAAATCAGAGACAACAAAAGAAAGTTTCTTTTTATGCGCCTATAAATCTCGAAAATATGTTGGTTTCTGGGGTTTCTAATGATAAAGGACACTTCTCGGAATAGATTATTATATTTTCGTTCGTGGGTATATTATATTTTCGTAAGACTAAGAAACATTTGTCTTTCTTGACAGTGTGCGTTAAGGGACCAACAAATTTGAAAAGCAAATTCTAGTCAGCACAAATTTATGTCAAGTTTCAACTAAATATTAAGTCTCAAGAAATTCCATGCATTAGTTCTTGAGTTACAGCGCCCACAAAATTTGAATAGCACACATAGATCAGAGAAACAGACATATAGACATACGTTCAAAAATAACCAAATTGTAATATAGGACACTCCAAGACATGTAAATCCAAATATAGAAGAAAGTACGTCAAAAGAATGAGAGAAAGGTTCAAAATTCAATTCTACCACGGTTCCACACATGCCTAGTTACACCACTGCTAATTTGTTTTATTTTTAAAGATGCTGAATTGTAAAACCATTTCCGGCAGCCGTAAAATAATTTCATTTTTGTGTGTCAGAGAATTGTTTTTTTTTTCAGCCAGCTAAAAATCTTGTTACAACTTTCTCCGGTACAGTAGTTTAAACATGTAAGTCTTTGATTAAGAAACTGTGAAAAATTCTTTCTCATTTTTCTTACTCACGCAATCCTTTAACCCTTTGCCCTTGAAGACTATTTTCTATATTTTTGTGATCGTGAAATCACTCAACCCTTCTGAACGCGAGAAATGTGACAACTTTTTCTCGCATTAGTTCTATCTAGCGTTTCAGTTAACCTTTTGTTGGGTAATTCTTGCAGAACACTTTTTAGAATATTATTATTTAAATGCAAGATGTATAGATAAAAGAACATTAACTCTTCATTTTTACTTTCTTCTATATTCATTAGTATTAGATTCGCAAAAAATTTCAAATTCTGTTTTTTGATGAATTCACGCGTTTTTTGGGTGAATTTGGAGGAACTTCGGATATTATGGAAGAGTCGGGTAATATGGAATACCAAGGTTTCTGTTTGGTGAAGTGCTGCCACCAAGCGGTTATATCATAAACTATTTAAGGGGACCGTGGACCTTCATTTGTGCAAAAATCGACCAAAAAACGAAAATTATTTTTGTGCATATTATTTTTTTCCAGTTTGTCCTAAGCCATTTGCGAAAAACCGCATGCCGCTGCGACTATTTTTCGCAAAGTTACAAGCGTGTGGATTTTGTACACAAACAATTTTTCGGCCCTTTAATATACTTTAAATCTGTTTTCCTCAAAACTTATTTTTCAACAATTTCAGATTTTTGAAATGCTCCGAGCGTCTTAGTTTTTGATCAAAATTCACGAAATTGATAAAGAAGTACACTGATATTCCGTACAAAGAAACTAAGCATGCATTTTGACATTCGACTTCATTAAGATAGTTAAATTTGATTTTTAACTTGTTAAAAGGCAATATTTTGATGAAAATCGATAGGAAATTCAGAAAAAAAATCTCTAAAAAATTAACTATACAAGAGAGTAAAAAAAATCAATGCTTAGATTTGTTTGTAATATAGTTTTAAGTGATTAAAATTCAAAAGCAAGGACATATCTAAAAAATTAAGACGGCCGGAGCATTTTAAAATTTCCTTTTAAAATTTTTAATTTAAAAAAAATCTTAAAATTGCAAAAAGATTGGAAATTTTTTTTAACGTGTTTTATATACTTATGATAAAATGTATATAATGCAAAAAAATTTATATCTCTATGATGAAAAAAAAAAAAAAAAATTAACATCCACCATCCCCTTAAAAACGTTTCCAGAAAGCCCCCCCCCCCCCCTCTCCTCAGAACGCGCAGTTCTTCGGTCGGCGTCAGGGCGCGTTGTGTGAATAAACATTTGTTTTTATCTTTAGAAAGTTTCAGAAGATAATTTTTCAATATTTTATATTCATTATTAGAAGTAATATATTCACATTAAAATTAAGCATAATGTACCGAAATACTAACAGTTTATGATGTAATATTCATTTTTTTAGCTCGCAATTTACACCAATAAACACAGAGTAATTTTTTCCCAAACCGGCGGTGTCGGGTTATATGTAATATCTCACAATACTCCATGATCATGGTGGCGCAAAGACATATTTGTGATTTGTGCAAATCTGAAGTATGAACATACATCTATCTTGAAACTACATCTAACCCAGGGGTCGGAAAAACTACGTTTTGATTGTTGCGAACTACAACTACAACTACTTTACCAAAAATGTTGTTAACTACAACTACAACTACTTGTTTTAAAAGTAGCAACTACAAACTTTTCAAAAGTAGTCGCTACGCTACTTTGCTACTTTCAGATTTCATCGAAAGACACAAATTACACTCGAAATTGAAGATAAGGATTAAATAATAAAGCAACCCCTCGTTATATTGCAATTATTGCATCTGTCAGAATACAATTAAATAAGTGCGATATAACCGAGGGCATTAAATAATTAAGAAAAATAGCATACAAGAAAATGTTTTGTGTTTGTATCCAAAATGTTACTTAATACACATATTACAAATTTCTTAGCGAAATTAAGAGATTTATATACATAATACTATCAATATTTAAATTAAGTTACTGGAAAAATCGGGTGTGACTCCACTGGACTTTCCGAACACTTTACAGAATACTGTGGGTTTAAATAAATAATAATATAACAATAAATAAAAACTGAAATCCTAATTTTACAAAGGGGAGCTCTGTGCACCTGAAAACATGGGGAAATTTTAATATATACATGCTTACATCCACACATCATACATATGGAGTTATTGTCATATTTTTTTCCCCTGAAGTAGCATTAAAAGTAGCGTCAGTTATCGCTACAAACTACTGATTTTTTGTATCGAGCTACTCGTTACCACTACATTGTTTTAAATGTAGCACGATACACTACAAACTACTTTAAAAAATGTAGCGACTTCTGTAGTTTCGCTGCTTGTATAGCGCGCTATTTCCGACCCCTTACTTCATATATCTGAAGTACGTATGAAGTATATTGGCTAGACACTATATTTTGATCATGCTCTCTTCATGCCATTACATCTGTTTTTTGCTAAATTTTGATCGTTTTCTTCATTTTTTACCCCCTTATTCCAAATTTCCCGGCTATACCATCACAATACGTTTATTATTGTTACTACTATTTGTTTGCAAATGATGAAATTGCGTAAAATAATTTGTGTATATAAAACTATTCGCAGATAGTTAAAGTTTGTAATTGTATTCGGTTTTTAAATAATATCGGATGT
The DNA here is from genome assembly GCA_963931845.1 of Maratus michaelseni. NCBI lineage: Eukaryota > Metazoa > Arthropoda > Arachnida > Araneae > Salticidae > Maratus > Maratus michaelseni. The sequence continues at coordinate 71,332,080 of OZ007591.1, read as the reverse complement.
TGTACTGCCCCAAATGTAAATAGTATTCCATAATATCCGAAGTTCCTCTAAGCGTTTTGGGACGATGTCTGTCTTGTGTGGCACAAATATTTTGTGGCCGCTGTAACTCAAGAACTAATGAATACAATTTTACGAAATTTCAAAATTAGTTGTACCTGGACATAAATTGACTCACGTGAAATTTTAATGTATAGGGTCCAACAGGTAGCGCTACTGCGCTGTGTTTTTCACGATATGCCTGACTGCAGTATCTTAGCATTTATAAGATGGAATAGTATTAAACTTAATATGTAAGATGTTTTATGAACAAACTATGCTGATACAATTGATCACTCAACAAAGATTGCTGCTATACTGTGATTTTCTGATGAATATCATAGCTGTATAGTACAGTTTCTATTGCATAGAAATGTACCAAATTAATATTTAGGTGGTTCTCAAATGATCTGCTCACGCAAAACTTTCTGACTCATTTTTAAACGTAAAAGCATAAAATTGGCAGGCCTGACTATAGAAACGATTTGGAATTGAAATGAGTTTTTCATTTTTGGATAAATAAATTACTTACCGAGTTATAAGCGATTCGTGTCACGTGACAACCTATTAATTCTCTCGCTGTTATGTCCGGAAAATCGGTTCAAAACGCCAACTTTGACAGTATTTTCTGAAAGATCTTTTGCGTTTACCAAAAAATGGAAAACGTCTTTCGATCACATAGTTTCTGAATAAGAACACCTGCCAATTTCACACGTTTCCGAACAAAAATGAATTAAAAAATGTGTCTGAAAATAGCCGCTTTGGATTTGAGAACAGCTTTAAGGTTATTAACATAACAAAAATATACATGTTTCCTTAGCGTAGCTGTAGCGTGGCTATAGCGTAGCAGTGTCAGTGTTCAAGAAATCGGACCACGTACCGAGAACTGGCCGACCATCAACCTCAGCGGAAAGACTTAAAAAAAAGTACGACAGACTTTTGTGCGAAGTCCCCAGAATTTAGTGCGTACGGCCTATAGACCTTCTAATAATCTACATATATATTACATATATCTACATATATATACTCTTACGTGGCGCTGAAATATAGGGTTGAATTTGTAGCTTATCGTTTGGCAACAACCGTAGTTTCCAGAGCTCAGACCAATGAATAGACTAAATTGTGTTAAATCAGCTCCGCCTCCAATATGGCGGTCGGTGCGAGAGCAATGAAACCATAGAGTGAAACTCAAACTAGCAATTATTAAAAATAAAATAACATGTACATAATCCAAAGCGTCTGAGATGATTCCTCATTTTAATTATGCGTAATATCGTTAATTTCAAATGAATTCCCAATTCTTATTTAGAATTTATTTACGAATTTCACTAACGAAAAGCGGGGAGAATAAAAATATCAACTGCCTAGATTCTACCTGCTGCCATCTGTTGCTGTCTTAATAAAGTAAAAAATAATTTCTTTTGTAAAAATCTATAATCAATTGGAACAGTAAAATGTTGAACGAAATTTAAACAATGATTGATATATATATAAACTATCTTCCTATCACGTAGTGTTTTTTTATTGAATTTAAGCCGTGCTGTACAATATTATAGGTGCAATAAGTTTTAAACTAATTATGTTTCCGAGATCCTTTTTTCATAGTATTTAAATGATTTATATATCCATTGGTAGCACCAACTAAATGCATTTTTAATTGCGTTTTCAACGGAGTTTTCAATTACTTTTTTACATTAAAAAAAGTTGTCAATTTCATATGTTCAAATGATTTATGGTAGTACTTATTCCGGCTAGAATTGCTGCCAAAATAAAAAGGGGCGAGCGAGCGAAGCGAGCTGGGACCGCTAGCGGTCTCAATGTGAATTGCTTCGCAATTCACGGGGGTTGGCGAGCGTTTGCGAGTAGGGGGCTGAGCCCCTTAGTAGTACCTATAATAGACCTTCTACTAATCTTTACTCTGAGGTACGGCATGACGGGAATTACAGATGTCAAAAGCGTATCGGTACACCAGCGGACACAGTGAACTTTTACCTGATTTGTGAATATTTCCGGTTTCTTGGACATTGACACTGCTGCACAACAGCCACGTTACGAAAACCCATAACAACAACAACAAAAATCTTGTTTAGTTTTCCAACATTTTCGCACCAATTTCACATGTCTATTTTATATAATAGCGGATATGAATGAATTTTGTCACCAGAGAAATACTTTAGGACACCCTGTATATCAATTATATTTCACTCCGAGTGTATTCACTCAACTTAGAGCACGAATAGACAGACAAACGGAATTCACACACACTTTTCAACTATGTTGGAAAGTGTTAAAAAAATGTTAAATCATAACCCTAGAAACATGATTTTACACAATTAATAAGAAACACGTGAAATAAGAAGATATAAAGTTATTGCGAATTTATCGACGCACCCTTACGTATACTTGATGATGAATTGATGTCTATATCAAAGAGTTACAGAGATTCTTTAATAATTTTTCCTCAAAAAGAAAAAAAAATCGAACAAAATGCTGAAACATTACATAAATAATTTCACATCCTTTCCTAATTTGTTTGTTTGTTTGCTTTTTTAGGATTTACTTGTGTATGCGGAAACAAGTCATTCCATTCCATTCACCCCAAGTGACGTCTCATTGCATCCACTGATACAGTTCCTTGCCAGCTGTTAGAGTATTTAGAAACTTCACAAGTGCAGGTCAAGCGCTTTTATCGGAAGCCCCGCTTGATGGGATTACCCTTCAAAAGTTACACTGATACAGATTTTGCTTCTACCGTTCGAAAGATAAATACTTCAGATGTGTATCGAGAATTTTCCTCAGTGGAACGCGAAACCGGTGGTGTACCAGATACTGATTTTTCGAAATTTCTCAGGGGGATTCAAAAACTATTAATATTGTCATTGACTAAGTAAAGCCAGAGTCTGGATTAGGAGACATAAACCGGATTTGAAAGAGGTCGTATAAATGAAAAATTCAGATAAGGCAGAATAATCGAAAAAAGAAAGTAATATAATAAATGAATAGTGGATATTTGATTAGAACTATAAAACGTTTTATTTTTAGAATAGAAAGTGAAAACAAATCTTATTACCACCAATGACGTATCCGAGAGAGGGGGGATTATGATGGCGCGATGATGAGCAATGATTAAAAGTTCTCCAGGTCGGTATACACTGTAAAAAATTTGCAGCAAAGTATCTGGTCATTCGACTGTTTTTATGGAAAACGGTAACATAACCGTAATTTAACGCTATTCTGACCATAATATTGTCCATATTATGTATACAGAATACTGTTAAATTACGTTTATGTAACCGTTTTCTATAAAAACGGTCGAATGACCGGATATTTTGATGCACATTTTTTACAGTGTAACTAAACCACATTTAAGGCTTTTAAATCTTTTAAGTGTTTAAAACAGATACATTTGTCTTTCTTATTCTTTATTGCATCAAAATTCGGAAATATGACTAATACTATAAAAGTTGTATTAAAATATTTAATATCTGAAAATCTAAAATTACGCATAGAATATTCTGTGACATCTTTCTCAGTTATATAATGAATGAAAATGAGAGACAGTCCAACGGCCAGAAATTACCTCTTGAGAGGGTAAGAATCCAGTTTTCAGTCGCCCATCCTTAACTGCTGAATAAATGCTGCATTAATAAGTTTCAATGTATTCTTTATTGAACTGCTTTAGAAATAAATAAAGAAGAAGTTTTATATGCAGTAAACATTTTTTCCCAATATATGTTGCAATTAATTTTGGACATAGAAGGTCCATTGTGCTCAAAGCATGTAAAAAAGGACAATAATAAGTCTTAGCAATATTTTTCATTCATGAATACAGTATGAAGTGATAAATTTAAGTAGGAAATGGAATTTTTTCTCTTTTGAAAGACTCTAAAGTCTAAAACATCCTCAAGCTTTTCTAAGGCACAAAAATATTAAACAGCTATTGCTAGAAAATCTGGAAAAGTCTTGGTCTAATGGGTCGTTCTATTGTGTGTAAAAATAATTCTGAATGAATGGTTGCATAAGTTTTTTTTCGATCGGTCGTTATAACAAGAAATTCGCTATAATGAACGATCGTTATATCGAGCGTCTACTTTATATGTACTACAGGTTGTTCTTTGTTCAGAGGGGATTGTATATCCCTCCTTAAGTGAAAATTCAAGTTTGTATCATCGCCGCCTTCTTGGAAACTTTCTAAATCCGTCCTTGTATTACCCTGGTGTTAAAAAAATTACGGCCGCAAAACACACCTTTTGGGTAACCTTCGCGTTACAACGGCCCCCACACTGGCAATTATGCCAAGGTTGCAGCTATGATTTCTCCAAGATCATCGCAAAGCTTATATATGCATCATATGAACGCACATATATACTCCCAACACTCATATATGTGCCATATACGTTATTATATACGTATTATTTATGTATTACATGTCATATATACCTTGTAGTTATAAAATAAGTATCTCTATTTGGAGCTGTCTGTAGCTTGAAGGAATAACCAGAATGAAACCAAAATCGGTGTACTTACTATTCGAGAAGGGGGAAGAAGAATAGTACAATAAAAATTAATTGCAATAATTTCCGACAGATGGCGCTTTTGAGTGTGAAGTGTAATGTGTAATATTGTGTACTGTGGAGGTGTCACAAACCTCAATGACTTTACCGCATATCACAACATGTGTGAAACATCACTCCTGATACGTTACATTCCGCAGATGAGCACTTCGTGCACCACCTGGATTGAGTCCTCCCGCCCAATGGTCATTTGGAACTTGAACATGATTGGCACCGCCATGTGAAAGCGTAACCACATTCACTGTGACATTTCCCAATAAATTAGGTGTGGCATCCGGTTCGATGTCTTAATTCTTTGTTCTTATATTACACATTACATTTCACACTCAATAGCGCCATCTGTCGGTGATTATTGCAATTATTTTTTTTATTGTTTCATTCTTCTTCCCCCTTCTCGAATAGTATGTGTACCGATTTTGGTTTCATTCGGGTTATTCCTTCGAGCTAAAGATAGCTCCAAATAGAGATACTTATATTATAACCACCCTGTACATCATATACGTCTTATTCACATGTCATATAAATACATTATGTATGCGTCATATATGACTATAACTTGGCCATATATGTCATGAATATACGTCATGTTATACATATCATATATTATTATAATGCCATAGATGCTTTAATATTTGGTGATAAATCTTTGGTCGCTTGGCGATTCATCCTTGGAGGTCGCTATAACACGAAAGTATAAAATTTTGTGATATCCGGAAAATAAGTGCTTATCATTTTAATGAAATTTAGTCCAAAAATATCTCTTACGTGAAAAAATAACAACGTAACTACCTTAATTTATATGGGAGAAACGACGCAACCATGATATTCAGCCTAAATATCGTAAGAGAGAGAAATATCGTAATTGCCACGCTTAGCGAGAATGTGGCTAACAAATACAGATATACTTGCAAATTTCACACACATTCTAATTGGTGTGGATAATGACATTTATAAGAATTATTATTTCAGATGTATTTAACCGCAATATAAAATTTTTAGTAAAATTTTATATCAGACTTAGCTGAAGTACCCGGTCTTGTCCGTGATTTTAAGAATAATTGTGTAATAAAATCAAGTTCAAAATTAAACATGCAGTATAGAAAGCATAATAAAAGAAGTATGCGAAATATTATACGCATGAAACAAATAAAAATCCATTTTAAAATATACATAAATTTATATAATAAACTCATCAGAAATCAGCTGTAAATCAGCTAGCTTCCATTCATCATTGGGGCAATAAAAGCTACACATTCACTGCTATAAGATTCCTTCAAATGTAACTAACTTTACGTGTAAACGAAGTACATGTGTTGCCATTTTTTTTTATTTTGAGTTTTTATTTGCGTAATTTTCACTCATTTTTCATTTGATCCGGACGACAGATTACCTTACTTTACTTAGTAGATAATCTGTGGTCCGGATTGAGACGGAGATTAAAACCTTTTGCTGAAAAGTTGTTTTCGAGTATTTTGTTATTTAAATAAGTTTTTCATAACGTTTTTCAATACGTTTCTCATATGACGTTATATATTCACCTCCTGACGTCATATTCACCTGCTGACGTCATATTCACCTACTGACGTCATATTCACCTGCTTTCTGTACTTACTCATATTTATGCTCCTTTTTTTTATTGAAAACTCTTTGAAAATCTGTGTTATATTTCCAATACTTCTTTTTCATTCGTGAAACTTTTTTATTTCATTTTCATTTTTCACGTGGAAATCTTTCAATAGAAAATTAATTGTTGTAGAAAGAATTTTATTGTCGATTTTTAATTCATGGCAGCTGCTATAACGAAAAATGTTTAAATTTGATAGAAAATTGCTTTTAGGTTGGTGGGTTTTTTTATTAATTAAAAAATAACTGTAATTTATTTCGATTTCGGATTACTTTAGTTGCCTCGGCTGTGTTTTAATACGCCTGGTGCGCATAACCTCACAATTATCGCTTCTAAACTGTGGATTTCTATAGAAATACAGACAGACAGAAAAATTTTCATTTTTATATGCTAGATAATTGAGGAGACGTCGATTGTTATGATGTCATATTAATCTCTTTTTCAACTGGTGAAACTTTTTATTTCATTTTCATTTTTCACGTGGAAATCTTTCAGTAGAAAATTAATTATTGTAGAAACAATTTTATTGCTGATTTTTAACTGTTGGCAACTGCTATAATGAAAAGTGTTTAAATTTAATAGGAAAAGGCTAGTAGATTTTTGGTTTTTTATCTCTCTATATTAAAATAATATGATTTTTTCAATTTTTTTGATTTTGAGTTTCATAGTAGGCATTCAGCTATAAGTACATGAGTTGTGAGATGAACGAAACCCTAAAAATTATGAGTAGTAATTTTTTTTTAAATACGCTTCAATCAATTAGTAGTTTAATATTAAATTATGATTATACGTTTAGAAAACAATTTCAAAATCCTAATAGAAATAATGTTATTTTCTTTCCTGTTAACATAGGTAAAAAAAAAAAAGACCAAAATTAGATTAAAATATATATATATATATATATATATATATATATATATATATATATATATATATATATTATTATTAATTCGCGCTTTCAACTAATTGTAATTCAAAGTGATGATTTTTTCATTGTCATCATACACCAAATTAACACATTGTAACGAATTTTTTTTTTTTTTTTTAACAGCATGAATTGTTGTACTCATGAAATTAAGCATAATTTTTAAGATAAACATTGACTGTTTATAAAAAAATTGTAAAATAAATATTAAAATAAAAACTATTTTTACTTTATACATATTTAAATGTTGATAAAACAAGATTATCTAAGTATCACTGTGGCTAAGTACATACAGGTCTCCCATTGGTCCGTTTTTTGGATGCCATTATTTTCTAAGAAAAATTTGTGTGGTATGTTTTTGTAACAAAAATAGCTTTTAAGGTAGATTTTTACAAAATTAGCGAGAGAAATATAAAACAAGATAAAAATGAAAACGGATTGTTAAAAAAAAAGATAAAGTAAAAACGGACCTAATCTGAGCCCTGAGTAATATAATCATGCAATTATAAATTTTAGCATTATCTTTGTTTGAATTTTAGCATTATCTTTGTTTGAAATTAGTTCGAATTTTACAACTCGCAAAATGCTTCTTCCATAAATTGCAGTAAAAAGAGACAAATCGTCTGCGGTATTCAGATTAAATTTAAAACGAGCAAATGAATCTTATTTCGAGAATAGCTCAGCTATGATAGAAAATGTGTCTACCTCATAGAACTTTTTAGCACCAACAATATCTCTGTCAACAGCCTCATTACAGTAAGTGATATTGTTAAGAGCAAGTGGATGAAAATGATCCCAGGCTTCTAAAAATGACTTTTTAATTGCTTCGAATGTTCTGGAGGGAGAATGATATTACGTTTTGTCTCTCGTTAGATCATCCCATGTATTTCTATAGAATTTAGGCATTATTGTCTCTTGTTATATTATTCAGCAAATAGTCTTTTCCTCTGGAAAATTGCTGATAGGCTAAGTTCTGTATCAACAGATGAACAGAATGAAGAATAAAAATTGAACCCTTGATCCAAGTTTATACGTAATTTTAGGAAATCTTGCAGGTTGATACAGCACCACCTATATTGACGAAAATTTTATCTATTTAAAAAAAAACACGGTATACAAAATTCATGAAATACCTTACAACTTGTCACTTATTTCATCGTCATATGTATTATATTTAACTTTAAAGTTCGGGTGTCTTTTCTGGGACATCCTATATACAGAAATTTAACTATTTTTAACCAATCAAAAAACGTATTAATAATTAATTTCAGACAAAATTAACCAAAATAATTTTGTCGCCACGTGTTAAATAACGAACTGGTAACTGAAATAAATTTAACTGATTGAATGCACTTTTTTTCTTTGTTGGACGTCAGCCAGTTAAGATGATGAGGATAATCGTTGCCACATGTTATGACGAATTGCAATTATTTAGTTAATAATAAAGAGTAGGTTGAAAAGTGACAATTTTATTTTTATATGCCTGCGAAATCAGTTCTCTGATATATTTTTTTAATGGGGTCGTCGAAGGTTAAAGTTATTTACTAATGGGATTACAGAACTGGAATAACTAAGTTATGAAAGAAATCTCATGTAATTACTGTTAATTGGTGCTGTTTTATTTGTAACACTTCAATGGTTTCATTGGTTTAATTTTAAGTATTTGAGGATTTCCGCCGATTTTGAATTTTACGCTATAAAATAAAAAGAAAAAAAAAAGAGAAAAGGAAAGGAAAGAAAAAGAAAACCATGAAATTTTATTGATAGTGGTACTTGAATTGATAGTGAAACTTTATTTATATGATAACTATATTTTATTTTTAAGTTAATTTTAAATTAAAAAAAATAATAATTACATTATTATATTTTATGTTACCTTAGGATTTTCGCCGATTTTAAATTTTATGCTATAAAATAAAAAGCAAAATGAAAGTCACGAAATTTTATAATGGTTCTTGAATTGATAGTGAAACTTTATTTACATGATAACTATATTTTCTATTTTCCTTTCAAGATAAATTTCTGTCTATTCTAAACAAGTTGGAAATTGTACGTTAAACGTGACATATACGAGGTGCGTTCGTTTTATAACTAATTTCACAATGTAAAAAAAATCATCCTCGTTATTTCAGTGAAATGAATTATATCGTCTGCTAGGAACGAAATAAGCATGCCTTTTTTTTTTTTTTTTTTTTTTTTCTTTCTTTTTACGTATGTCACGTTTACAAAGGCGAATTTTTTTCCCTCTGGAGATGAGATCTTGCTTTGCGAATGATTACCTCCATGGTTTAATATTTTTATGACTCATAATGAACGAATCTTCTATGTTTATTTACTCTAATGGATTGAGATATTCGGTTAACCTAATTTCCACTGAAGTTATCTCAGAATCTATACATTCTTGAATGTAACTCATCCCTCAAGCAAACAATTTTTTTGAACTAACTTTCTAAAAATGTAACTTTTATACAATTTTATTAGAAAAAATATTTTTTTACAAAAATGGCTTCTTGGCATATGAAAAGAGATGTGGTTAGCCCGTATTTGTTTTCCTCAGTCACATGCCTTGCGCTTTTATTATATAGATTACGTACGATAGGATTTAACAGAATAAAGAAAACTTTCATTAATAACTTTTCAAGTTTTGATTCGATTTTCATAAAATTTGAAATGACTCGACAAAATTCTGCAACGATTATATATATTAAATTTCAAATCATTCCGTTGGAAAATTTTTGCGCTGTTATATGCGGACAGACGGACGGACGGACCAGACGACTACTATAGGTGCTACTTATTGATATAATTAAGAACGCACCTAAAAAGGTTAACTAACGATGTCTACGCTGAATTTTTTGTGACAGGATATCCTTCTCAGCTAATAGTAAGAAAACCATTGCACATAAAAATATGGAAATTGGTGGTTTTATAGAAAAACATTCGATAAACACGCTGAAGTCGGTAGTTTTTTAAATCGAAAAATTATTTTAAGAACTGTTCAATGTTGAATTCAGTCAAAATAGTTCCGTTTAAAAGTTTTATGTTAACAAAAACTATGCATAGCAATTTCACCATTTTTTGCAGGGACATACTTGACAAGTTTGCGGTGTGCAGTGTTCAATTATTTGTTTTTTCTTTGACCAATTTTTGAGTATTTATATTTTTAATTTTTTATTCAAATGTTCATTATTTCAACAGAGATTTATTTCATTTTTAGAAAAGGTAATTTTTTTTAAATATTGTTTCCAAATTGTAAAACAGCGCAAATAATAATATTTATTTTCAATTAAAAAATGTATTTGCACATGACTCTTAAACACAGAAAGAAAACGTTAAAATAATAATTAAATGACCACGTGTTAAAAGCAGGAAATGGGGGAAAATTACGCCGTAAAAAATGTATTTACACGTAAATATTAAAATGAGAAAGAAAAATTTTAAAATAGTAATTCAGTTATTACGAGCAGCAAATGGGGAAAAATACGTCATATTTGAAATGCCTAAATAATAATATTGCCATACAGTTTTATTTCAAAAATATATTTACACGAGAGATTTGTTTCATATTTCGAAAAGTCTTTTTACCTATTGTTGCTAATTTTAAAATAACGCAAATAATATTTCCTTTTAGTTATAAAATGTATTTTCACGTGAATATTAAATGTATTTATCATAAAGTTAATATTTCAAACACATAAAAGTTCATATCAAAATTATATGAAAACTCCTAAACTATATCAAAATAGGAGAGCAGAGAAAAACAGAGTCGAACAGAGACCGGCATCTAGAAGGAAGTTCGTGAATTTTAATCAGATTCTACGCCACGGGTCAAAAGTGCTGACAGCAAATATGGTTTAAAAGGAATGTGATTATCAAAACTGGCTTCCAAAAGTTCAATGTGTCACCAAACCATACTCGAAAATTAAGTGTTATAATATGCACCCCGATTATGTCACATTATTCAAGACGTTTTAAATGAGAATAATGATAGATTTTCTAATCTTCCGTAATCAAGTCTACAGCCAAAGTTAGCGAGAAACAAACAAAAGAATATTGGCAACAATATGGTTCAGTGTAAATGTGGATATCATTAAAGACTTTCACAAAATAGACTTCAATGCACCAAATCGTATTAACTAAAATACGCCATTTGGCAATGGATCCAATTACGGAAAACTACTTAATATGTTTAAGAATCTCCTCATTAGCAAACATATTGCGACTGATAAGCAAACGGATATGAAGGATAAACGCTTAAGTTGGTTAAGCGGTTTTTGTCAAGAAAGACGAAATACATAACAACAAAAAATATGCGAAATGCTACCATGATCGCAAAAGTTTCTGATTTGTCTATTAGAATCTTCCGGTTTGGCGAAGGATTACGGAAAAAATAAATTATGAATAAAAGTAACGTGTTACAGTGCTTAACATACATTTAAGGGAGACCAAACTGGTTGCCAGTGGCGGCTAGTCTGTATTATAATAGCACAAATCAGTTACAAGTTATAACAACATCAAATTTCATCTGCAAGTCAGCCATTTTCTTCTGAAGATATTAAAAAAAATAAAACTTCATAATTATAAGAACACACATTTTATCAAGCAATTAAATATGATTGCAAACTGTGGCAGATGACTGTTTCCAACAAGAATAAGTATGAGAAATTCCCGTCAAGCGTATCGATCTGGGTGGCTCAGTCGCAGAGCGTCGGCACGGTATGCGTAAGGTCCCAGGTTCGAGTCCTGGCCCAGGTCAATTTTTCACTCGTGTTTGTTTAGTGCATTTAATTGTCTGATAAAATGCGTGTTCTTAAAATATTGTAAAATAAAGTAATCAGACGTAGTGTTTATGCTTTAAAAAATATTTTAAATATATAATATACGTGTTTGAAAGATCTTTAAAAATAAATTAGTTTTTGAGGGAAGATGTACCTTCTAAAATGTATACATTATGAGTTATCGGCATTTAAAATTTCTTTCCAAACGTAAACAAAATTTTTGAAATGAATTAAATGTGATTCATTTATTTCTAAAAAAAATTTCGTTCGCAGGAATACCTTTCACGTCATTTTTCTATAAATTAATGAAATCCAGTTGTTAAATTATTTTTGTTTTAGAAGTGAAGTTTCCATTTAAATTTATTGTAACAGTACAATGTTTAATTGAATAAAATAATGTAAATCTAAGAAATTGCTAAGAAATTCCAAACATGCACAGGGCAATGCAATAAATAAATAAATAAATAAATAAACAAAAAATAAATAAATAGATAAATAAATAAATAAATAAATAAAAATCAGCTTTCATAAATTCTAAAAATTGTTCATATATCTCAATCACAATCTAAAGGAGGGTTTATTTCTATATTATTCTACATATAATAGTAATTTCAGCAAATATATTAAATTCCAATGCGATCTGTTTTAAACTTTAAGGTAGTTTATAACACATGATAAAAAAATTATAAAAAAGAATGGCGCGTCACAGTTCGGGGAGAGGATTGGGAGGAGCGTGAACAAAATTAGGAAGTATAATAAGGCTATCTGTTTGAAACTTTACGATATTTTATAACACATAACGTAAATTTTAAAAATAAAGCTGCGTCAAAAATTATAGGGAGGGGCGGAGCGCGTTTTGCCTACACAAGGGGGGGGGGGGTGACACTTTTCTAAATTTTAACGATATCCGTCATGTCACATATCGTTACAAAGGACTGTGACCACTTATTCATGTTATGCACCACAGGTGAAACCCCCACATTTTGCGCCCCCCCCCCGACACTACTCATGTGATATATTGTTCGAAAGGCCTGTGACCGCTTATTCATATTATGTATCTTCGGGGTCCATCCTCCCACTTTCACCTCCCCCCAAAGGGGACACTTTTCTAAATTTTGTAGGCACCTCTCATGTGATATATCGTTGGAAAGGTCTGTGAACGCTTAATCAAATTATGCAGGTGTGAGAGGGGAGGTATTTTCTGAATTTTGCACATATCCCTCATGTGATACATCGTTGGAAAAGTCTGTGACCGCCTAATCTTATTACGCATCTCCGGTGTTCATCCCCCACTTTGCCCCCCCCAAACGCGATTAGCTTTCACCACCAGTGGGCGCTTTCCTATCTCTGTTTCTATGGGTCAGATCACGATGGGGTATGGCTCATTCGACTCGACATCTATAGAGCTTTCCGATTTTAGTTCGTTTTTTCACCACCAAGGGGCACTTTCCTATCTCTGGTTCTATGGGCTAGATCACGACGGGGTATAGCTCATTCGACTCGACATCTATAGCCTTAACGATTTCAGTGCCCGAGGTTTGTATAGAACAGATTGCGCTACCTGGTGGTGGAAGATAGAACTTGAGCGTGCGCAGCTCGACTGCTATACGGTGCCGAAGGCAGCCGGGACCCGTGTCGGAAGTTCGTTTGTTTAGATGTTTATACAATTCGATGTGCAAATTAAGGGATTATCCGGTGCCGAAAGCAGCGTGGAACCAGGTCGGAGGTTCGTGGTTTATCTTATTCGAGGTTTTAAAAGGATTGAGGCCCCGGTGTAAGTTAGGGGCCCGCTAGCGGGCGAAGCCAGCTAGTGCTAATAATAAAAGAGCGTGATATCACATTTGATTTCAAATGCAGGGCTGACACGCTATGTACGTATTCCATTTTTATTCATTTAATGAATTAGTCAATGATATTTTTTAACGGAGGATAACAAGTATTATAACAAGCCACATTTAGTATGTTTTTTTTAAGAGTGTAATTAATTTAATTGAAAAATCTACTGCTATTTCTAGTTAACCCTTTAAACAAAGACTGAAAGTAAAATGTAATTTTAAATTATTTCTCATGTTTAGATTATTTAAATTATGTTCAATATATTTAAAAAAAAGAAATGATATCTACAAAAACAACTTTTCAAAAGTAAAAAAAGGCCAAGCGTAAAAAAAAAAAAAAAAAAAAAAAAAAAAAAAAAAAAAGTTGTGGCTAAAAAATGGTGTGATATCAAATTTCCAAGCTATTATATTGCTTATTTAACTTTTTTCCATTACATAAGTTATCATATATATAAGTCGAGTGCCTACGTATATGTTAATAGAAATCGTTTTCTCCTGTACTAAATACATCCTAACGAGTTTCTGAAAATTCAATTTTTTTCAAATTATGCATGATGGGCTTGGCGGTCATCTTTCCATATTTCTAAGCACCCAAATTTCTAAAGTAAAAGCGTAATATGTTTGCAATGTAATATGTTTATAAAAATTTCGAACTTCAGATTCTAACTACGGACAGATAAATTAGATAAGACTGATATTTTGATAAATTGATTTTTACTAGTTTGAAATTAATAATTACTCTAAAAAATAAATCATAAGATGAATCTTTAAGATAAGTCATCATTATCATAAGACACAATTTTCAGAGCATACAAGTCTATAAATGAAACTCTTAAATATTTGCTTAAATAACAATTTTGAACTTCGGATTTTAACTACGGATTTGGGTGGTTAGAATTTTGTGAATAATATGCAAAGATGGCCGCCAAGCCCATCATGCATAATTTGAAAAAAATTGAATTTTCAGAAACTCGTTAGGATGTATTTAGTACAGGAGAAAACGATTTCTATTAACATATACGTAGGCACTCGACTTATATATATGATAACTTATTTAATGGAAAAAAGTTAAATAAGCAATATAATAGCTTGGAAATTTGATATCACACCATTTTTTAGCCACAACTTTTTTTTTTTTTTTTTTTTTTTTTTTTTACGCTTGGCCTTTTTTTACTTTTGAAAAGTTGTTGTTTTTGTAGATTTCAAATACATAAAAGTTCATATCAAAATTATATGAAATAGTCAGACTTTAATGCCTAAGAGGCTGCCAATTTTATGTCTTTACGTTTGAAAATGAGAGAGAAAATGTGTCAGAAAGTTTCGCATGTTGAGTAAGGGAATTTGAGAACCTTCTTAAAATGATAGTTCGAAAAAATCCATCGTGTAACAATTCATTTTGCATCCAGTAGAAAGACCAATTAGACCAGTGCTTCTTAAACTATGGATCACGATCGCGACCCACCAGTGGGTTGCAGAATGATCCATCAGATCTTCAAAAGTATATTATTAATTGCATTTGTTGTAAATGTGATGAATATAATTCATGGAAAACAATCGTGAAGAAATATAGGTAAGCAACTTCGTGAAATTACAGTATTTTATTAAACTTTGTGTTGAGAGCGATTTGGGGCTAAAATGATCAAGTTTTAACCCTGATATTGATAATTCCGTTGATACAAAACAATGTTGTAAATCACAATCATTTTTTAAAATGAATTGTTAATTAAATCTATTTTTAATGCTTAGTAAAAGAAGGTTATGTTTTATTATTATTGTTATTATTGCTATTGTACATATTAGAAGTACCTATTATTATTTTGTTATACAGGGTGTCACAAAAACATTCACCTCGGCTTTTATTCCTTAAATATTGATCATAGATATATATTATAAATTACAAATTTACGTAAAAAAAGATACATAGTTTTATGAAATCGATTAAAATTTTCAGGGGAATAAATTTGAAGAAATACAAAATTTAAATTTTTATACGACCCCGTACAAAAAAATTTCCTAATCAATAAAATGTGTCTTATGCACAAATAAGGTCATGTGCAAAATTTCAGCATTTTATCATAAAAAGTCGCAGAAATATGTTTAAACAAAGTTGATGAGGGGGGTTAATAATAAATTAAAATGTAAATGTATAAAGCTAGAGTGCAGATGATGCGACTCAGAAATGCATCATAAGCAAATAAAATAGGGCTCTTATCTTTAGTTTTATTTACATACTAACTACCCGCCCGGCGTTGCCCGGGCCCGAGATAATAACAATCTCAGAGCAAGGCGTTAACCCCCTCCCTCCCCATATCCGCAAATATAACGAATAATTTGTTCAAGAAAACCACCTTCACCTACATTAACGCGATCATTTAAAAAAGTATTAAATTTTTCTCATAATTAGAACATAACGAAGACGCTACGCTAAAATAGCCGGCAGATGACAATACTTCCCATCCTCAATTTCAGATCTATATCTTAATTAATTATCTAAATTTTTGTTCATTAGTAAAAATTGGCAATTATTTCCTTTCATTTTCGCAAGCTAAATGGAGAGATCGGCCAGAGAAACAGATTTCTTTGTAGTTCAGTTTTTAATGAAAACAGATCCCTGTCTGAAACTTTCTCGGGTTTTTTTTCATTGGCGCCGGCAAATTTTTGGCAGTTTTTTGCATAAATTAAGAAAAAATTTCCGACCGAATTTTTCAAAAATCACATAGTCAGATGCAGATTTTTTTTTTTTTTTTTTTACATATGCTCAGAAATTTTCAAATTGATATCTCAATTAGTTTTCTTAAAATTCGCTAATTAGTAAAATAATTTCGAATTCGTTCATTTTCGTTCGCAAATCCAATGCGCTGGTTCGTTTCTTTCGCCATTTTGATTTAAAAGATGTCATTTTAGAAGCGATGTTTAATGAGAATCTAATTAATATCTTGGGTAATTATCAAAATATTAAAATTCTGAGACTCAGGTGCACATGGCCAGACCTGGGACTATCCACACCTAAATTTTCAGACCTCTATTAGGTGGGCTAGATTTTCCTAGCCATCGCCAACACACACACACACACACACACACACGGAACGAAACTTTCTTTTATTAATATAGATTTACAAAACTATGCTCCCTGAAATTTTGAACAAGCTTTGTAATCTTTGCGTAAAGTTATTATTTCTACACAGTTTAGATATACTTTTGTTTCAATAAATAGCACAATTATTATTTATTTATGCAATCATTGTTTTCTTTCGTAATTTGTGTACGACTCTTGAAACGCAATCATCCGACATGATTTTTCCCCTTTGCGAACTCATATCGAGGCATCGAAAAGTGGTTTAAGTCAGCATTTATGTTTTTTCATATCTTTGCGATTTTTTATGATAAAATGCTGATTTTTTTACATGACCTTATTAGTGTATGGGCACATTTTACTTATTGGGAAATTTTTGTACAGGGGCCGTATTCAAATTAAAATTTTGTATTTTCTTAAATTTAGTCCCGTGAAAATTAATTGATTTCATAATTAATTGATTCAGGATCTATTGATTTCATAAAATCCTGTACTTTTTTTTATGTAACTTTAAAATTTATGATATATGTCTATGATCAATATTTAAGAAATGAAAGCCGAGGTCAATGTTTTTTGAGACACCTTGTATATTCTTTTTTGGAAAGTTCGCAATTCTCTTTGGATAGCTTATACTAGGGGTGGTAAATCTTTTTATATCCGCTTGCCAAATAAAAAAAAAATTATATGAGTATGGTTTGCCAACTTAAAATCAATTTAATGTATCGAAGAATAATGAATTAAAATTACTTGGAATTCTTTCATTAGGATTTAAAAAAATATGGGTAAAATACATGTAGGTATTACTGTAATAATTATAGAACCAATTAGATTTTAGAAATTATTAAAAAAAAATGAATGCGATTCCAGTTGTTATATTTTGGATTATAAATAAGTGATATTAGTTTCATACTTAGTTTTAACAAAATGCAAACACTAAACTGGAGTTACCTCACAAGTGCTTCCTGTTTGAGTTTTTTATTAATTTGATAAAATAATGATTTGCACGCATAGATAGACTAAAAAAATCTTAAAATGGCAAACGCCAGTTTTTTTTTTTTTTTTTGACATAATTTCATCATTGGCATTTTTACTTATAATGTTTAATAATCTTTCCTTTTCAAACGTTTTAAAATATTGTTTTACTTTGATAAATATTTTAGCCCATTAGTGAACTATACTGAAATTTAATACGCAGCAATTAACCCCCCCCCCCCTTCAATTTCCAATAAATCGATTTTAGATAAGATGAACTCATCTAAATTTGTGTATATTGTTTAATCGCACTGTATTTTGATCAACACTCAGCGTCATGCCAAAATTATTATGTGCCAAAAGTGACATGCGTACTATAGGTTAGCCGTCCTTGGATTATACTAATAAAGCCTCTGTATACCTTAGATATTACGAGGGGCATGAAAAACCTTCTAAATTTAAGGTGGGTTGAATAACAAAAATGTTTAGTTACCACTGAATTAGACCAAGCATTCTAACGTAACAAACCTTTCTAGCTTTTCTAGCATTAGTTGTTTTATATTTTTTGTGTGTTAAAAAGCTTTAGGATGTTGTAGAACATTTCAGAAAGAGAAAATATTCCCTTGTCCCTCTTAAATTTATCGATTCTTTCTCTATTCATGGATGAAAAATATTGCAAAATCTTATTATTGTCGTCTACACATGTTCTGGGGACAATAGACGGGAGGATAATGTGCAGAATTATCGCAACAGGTACTTGAAAAAAATCTTTACTGCATATAAAATTGCTTGTTTCTGTATTTCTAAAGCAGTTCAATAAAGAATATTTTGAAACTTTGATAAGTTTCAAAGCATTTGTTCAGCTGCTAAGGATAGCTATCTGAAAAGTGGATTCTTACCCTATTAAGAGCTAATTTCTGCCCGTCGGATTTATTCGCAATTTTAAAATTTCATTCATTATGGAACCGGAAAAGTTGCAGCGGAATATTTTAGAAAAAAGTTTTTTGTTAAAAAAGAAAAAAAAGCGCTAAATGGTATTTGCCACAAAAAGCTGAAGTTCGCCCAAGTTAAAAGTCAAACATCCCAAGTCTTTCATTGAATATGGCTTCCTGAAACTTGGACGTTAATTCATTCTAGAGGGTTTTTTTTCTTTTCTTTGGTATTCTAATACACGGGAGAAATTTCAACAAACTCTAATGGATTTTAGAAGAACATTATACCGAGAAAAAAAAATAGAATACATGATATACCTTGATTGATGTTAAAAATATCAAATCCTTCCTTTAAAATGACCGATTGCGTCCATAAATCATTTCCAAATTAATGATTGGAAATTATCCATTTAAAAGTATTCCAATAATAAAAGTAATATTAGAATGCAAAGGGGCAAATTCACACGAATACACTGTAAGTGAGCTTTGTGATAAATACCATTGAGTTCCGACAAACATTAGTTTTGATTAAGAATCATTTAGTCCCTTTATGGTTTAAAGGTCGTTTTGTACGCTTTAAGGTCATTAACACGAAACCCCAGGAATAATAATAATAAAAAAAATCACAATGTGTTACATTATATTGTATTGTATAACATTGAAATCTTGTGCAATGACGAAAGGGATTCATTTCATATGAACCTTGATTATATTTTGTTTCCATATATTTAGATGCACCACAATGAACACTTTCGTTTATTTTAATCGTCGAAAAACGGGTAATTTTGTTTTAGCAATTAGCTCTGTTGGAATATCATTCAGTAATTTCTTTTAAATACAGGTTTTATTATTATTATTATTATTATTTGAAAATGAATATCTAAAAGCAAATGGATACTGAGAACAACTATAAAATGAATATCTTCTAAAAGGTAATTTTGCCATTTTTCACCTATTAAATATCTACCCTATATGTAAAAAAATCCTAATGAAAGAATTTATGAAACGAACTAATGAAACGATTTTATGAAACGACTGATTAAATGAATCATCTGCCCTGAGTTTTCTACTGAACGAATTTTGCTAAATATTTTTTTTAAATGAAAGCTGTTCGTTTGTAGATGTGCCTGCACTAGCTATTGTTTTAAAAAAATTCCCATTTTTATATTTTAATTTTAATTTTAAATGGTTTTTAGGATTTTTTTTTCCAAAGGACGATAATCGGATTACTTCCATTGTTACAGGGAAAAGAGAAATAACGGAGTTTATTTATCTTTATTGATGCCAATTTCTCATTATATTAGAAATAAAAACTATTTCACATTTGAGAAGATGGTGCTTAAGACGTAAAGAAGCTTCACCAACCTAAAATTGAAACCACGTCATTTTTTAATTCATAAATTGGTTCACCTATATTAATTCATAAAACAGTAATATTCTCCTTTATTTGCGTGGAAATGACGTCATTGTCAACTTTTTTTCATTCCATTTTAGAAGCCATTTTGCTATAATCTGGATAAGCGGTCGCCAACCTTTCTGACCTCACGGACTACTAAATTCAAAATCTTAAATGCTGCGGACGGTCAGTGAGATTTTTTTTTTTAAGAATATAAATACATTTGTTGAACAATGATCAGTGAGTTACTTCTTTATTAATATATGAAATGAACCTATTCAATATAAGACAATTATAAATGAAGAGTATCAAACCGCGGCTATTTTTT
Source organism: Maratus michaelseni (assembly GCA_963931845.1). Classification (NCBI taxonomy): domain Eukaryota; kingdom Metazoa; phylum Arthropoda; class Arachnida; order Araneae; family Salticidae; genus Maratus; species Maratus michaelseni. The sequence goes on along the minus strand of OZ007591.1, from coordinate 71,311,607 downwards.
TTGTCTTTGTCGTATTTAATCACAGAAATAGTTCATTTAATATCGTATTTAATCATAACAAAGTTCCTTAAAGGTTGTTTAATTGTAAACTAATTATTAAAGTTATTATAGAATAATTGAAACTTATTTAACCATCACACATTTTAAGCGTGTTATTTGTTTCCGCTTTTTTGTAGCTCATATGTTCAATAAATACCAACGTTCGTATGTTTCTTGTTCATGTGTTTCTCCTTCAACAACGTTTCTTGGACACGGGAAGTCGTTTTTATTTCAAGCCTAGACCAATACCAAGTTTTAATTGCTGTGGCAGATGAAAATGCCTTTTCGCATAAATATTTTTATTGAAAGCTGAATCACAATTTTCATAGCTTTTTCTGTTATTAGCTTTTCAATAGGTAATGACATAGTTTCCAAGTAATCTCTATTTTTTAGAATCAGTATTTCCGTAAAGCAATATTTGTTTTATTTAATTATAGAACTCTACTATTATATTTAGTTTTATTATTTATGGAGTACAGTTCTGTTTTGTCTGTTTTGTTTGTTCATAGTTTTTTTGTTTGTTTTTTATTCTTATTAATTTTTTCAGTCGGTAATGACATAGATTTTTAAGTCTACCTGTTTTCTAAAACCAGTATTTCCAAAAGGAAATATTTGCTTTGTTTAATTTCATAATTCTACGATTATATTTAGCTTTAATTATTTATGGAGTACATTTATGATTTGTCTGTTTTGTTTGTTCATAGTTTTTTTTGTTATTGTTTTTAACTTTTTCAATCGGTAATAACATATAGTTTCTAAGTCTACTGATTTTCTATTACCAGTATTTCCAAAAGGAAATATTTGCTTTGTTTAATTTCAGAATTCCAAGATTATATTTAGCTTTAATTATTTATGGAGTACATTTATGTTTTGTCTGTTTTGTTTGTTCATAGATTTTTTTTTTATTGTTGTTAACTTTTTCAGTCGGCAATAACATAGTTTCCAAGTTTCCCGATTTTTTAGAACCAGTAATTCTGAAAAGTAATATTTGCTTTATTTAAATGCAGAATTCTACGATTATATTTAGTTTTATTATTTATAGCGTACAGTTATTAATAAAGCATAAGAAATGCAAATAATGTCCAGATTTTTCTGCGAACCACCAAAATTTCCTCGGGGATCACTAGCGATCCACGGACCATAGGTTGGCGACTTCTGATTTGGATCCTGCAGGGCGGCGGCGCATGATAGTCGATTCCATCCCCTGTAAATCTTGTTTCTTTATTTAATTTGGTGTGAGCGGAAAAAGCGGTTGAGCAGGTTTTGCTTGCAGTTCCGCCTCTCCGTCACTCCTCTTTCTCCAATACAAAATAATTAACTCCTGCTGTTTAATAAGAATGAACTTCTGACTATTGTATTAGTTGCTTTTCCGTTTATTTTAGATTGAAAACTACAAACAATTACACTTTTTATGACACTTAATTTTAATTATAAACTTAAGTAAATGTAAATTTTGCTAATTTTACACTATTTATGATACCCGAACACGTTCAGAGTCATTTCCACCTAAAACCTAGTATGGGACCGTAAAAAAAAAAATATATATATTTAATTTCGGGAAAAAAAAAACATTGTTTTTATAGAAAGCCTAACAAGGGTCTATGGAGGGTTTTCTTGGGTCTCAAATTTTATGAAAATAAAGTTATTTTTGTGAAAAAAGCGCTTTTTTTTACAGTATAACAGAAAAATTTAAGAAAAAAAAAATAGAAAAACAGAAGTAGATCTATTTCAGCTCTTATAGTGGTTGCATGTGCTTTGGCTAAAAATCGATTTGCTACAGCAAAACATGTTGCTTTTCTACATTTTTATGGTATTTTAACCCGTGTTTTTTTTTTTTTTTAATTGCTCTGACAGAAATCGTCGCATAACTACTGTGAGAGGTCTCGGAAACTGCTAGATCGAAAGATGAATAAAAGGGTCGATTATCAAGGCCTGATTACCGCACAGGCCAACTAGGCCACGGCCTTGGTCCCATTGGAGATGGGAGTCCTTAAATAAGTAGAATTATTCAGAAAAAATTCTCCTAAAATGTTTTTTATTTCAATATCTGATATCTAAGAAACAGATATCTCTATAAACGCCTTGCCTGTACTTTTCTCTTCTCTAAACACAGCTTAAATTATGAATGCTGTAGACAAAATATTTTTTATGGAAAAATTTTTTAAAGAAATATTTAAGATGATAATATATTTAAAGTATCTGCTGTATCTTTTGCTGTATCAAACAGCAATCGAAGATTTCTATTAACCTGAGTATCATGAGCATGTTTATAAAATGCAAGAACATTTCTGAATACTCGCAAAAAACTTTTCTAGCTACCATTTTGGTTTGAGGGTGCCTTGAGAAGCTGTTGGGCCTTAGGCCCTGGACAATCTTAATCGGGATCTGACTATTATTATTAAAATTCACCTATTCAAAATGCTATGCCATTGTACTAGGGTTCCAAACGAAACAAAATTTCTCTAGTGCACTGTTAAAAATTTGCAGCAAATTGTCCAGTCATTTGACCGTTTTTGTAGAAAACAGTTACATAACCGTAATTTGACTATATTCTGACCATAAAATGAGCAATAATACGGTCAGAACATAGTTAAATTATGATTATGTAACCGTTTTCTACAAAAACGGTCAAATGACTGGACAGTTTGCTGCAAATTTTTAACAGTGTGTAAACTGGAAATTACAAGTTAGATTGTGAAAATTGAAAAAAAAAAAAAAAAAAAAAAAAAAAAAAAAAACAGCAGTTAAGGGTTAAAGAAAATTTGTGCTCGATAAAGTGTGCTGCACAGTTTGTTTGTTTTTATGTGTTGCAATGTGTTTTAATTTATAAATAACTTTAAAAATCCCTTTAACTCGTTGCCTATGACCACGTACATGGTTGAAACTATTGCACCTCGACAATGACGTAGCCAAGAGGATGAGCGTGTATTTCCAAAGATTTTAAAAGTCACTAATGAACAGCAGAATTTCATTCTACTGCAGTATCCCAAAAGAAAATAAAACAGAAAGAAAGATAAACAGCGACATTTCAAGTTATCCCCGTTTGTATTCTGCGACGCAAAACTAAAGGAACAGCTTTACTCCTTTTACTTACCCATCATACGTAGTATAGGGTAAGTCTTGTAATCGTTTTGAAAATCGAAAAAAAATTTTTGACGGATTTACACGTTTCAGACACTGGAGATTCCGAAAAACATATTTTTAGAAAAAAAATTTTGCCGTCCGTCTGTGTGTCTGTGTGTCTGTGTGTGTGTGTGTCTGTAAACGCTCTATCTCTCGAAAAAATTGAGATAGAGACTTGCAATTTGGTATGTACTTAGTATTTGATAATGGAAAGAAGCCTATTTCATTTCAATAACCTCGATTAACCGGAACAATTTTTTTCGGACTCTCGAAATATTCGTTCTGATGAAAGGTATATAAAAAATTTCGAAATTGTTTATTTTAAGAAATGAATATAAAAGACAATAAAAAAACATAAATTTTGAATAAAGCATGAAGTCGATCGGATAATTAGTTGCCGAGATATTTGGAATCCTATTTTCCACACTCTTCGATTTTTCATGACCCTGTATTTCATCCAAATTTCACTTCAAAGATATATTTTAATTGGAAATTTGACGCTTAATCAGATACAATAAACTGCTAGTTAATAGGATTATTATTTTTGGAGTTATAAGGAAAAACCTCTTTCAAGCAATTCAGTAATCGAGCCTTTAAAGTTTGTGACGTCATCAAGCCACGATTTTATTTGAATTGCAATGCATTTTATAAGTAGTTTACACATTTTTATTTTAATATTTTACATTATGCATATCCATGATGGGTAAGTATTACGGTGGCCCCCAACGACTAGTTTACTTACCCATCATACGTAGTATAGGGTAAGTCTTGTAATCGTTTTGAAAATCGAAAATTTTTTTTTGACGGATTTACACGTTTCAGACACTGGAGATTCCGAAAAACATATTTTTAGAAAAAAAAATTTGCCGTCCGTCTGTGTGTCTGTGTGTGTGTCTGTGTGTGTGTCTGTGTGTGTGTCTGTGTGTCTGTAAACGCTCTATCTCCCGAAAAAATTAAGATAGAGACTTGCAATTTGGTATGTACTTAGTATGTAATAATGGGAAGAAGCCTATTTCATTTCAATAACCTCGATTAACCGGAACAATTTTTTTCGGACTCTCGAAATATTCGTTCTGATGAAAGGTATATAAAAATTTTCGAAATTGTTTATTTTAAGAAATGAATATAAAAGACAATAAAAAAACATAAATTTTGAATAAAGCATGAAGTCGATCGGATAATGAGTTGCCGAGATATTTGGAATCCTATTTTCCACACTCTTCGATTTTTCATGACCCTGTATTTCATCCAAATTTCACTTCAAAGATATATTTTAATTGGAAATTTGACGCTTAATCAGATGCAATAAACCGCTAGTTAATAGGATTATTATTTTTGGAGTTATAAGGAAAAACCTCTTTCAAGCAATTCAGTAATCGAGCCTTTAAAGTTTGTGACGTCATCAAGCCACGATTTTATTTGAATTGCAATGCATTTTATAAGTAGTTTACACATTTTTTATTTTAATATTTTACATTATGCATATCCATGATGGGTAAGTATTACGGTGGCCCCAACGACTAGTTTATATTACAAAAACTTTTTCAGCCATTTCATTCTTCAGTCCACTGAATCGCTCAAACTTTGATGAAAAAAAAAAAAAAAAAAAAAAAAACCCTTTTAAATAGAAACACACCAGACAAGTTCAGTTTATTAACACTTAGCGGGAAACCTGTTGTATCCATAAGTGTATCTAAGAGACGTACAATATGGCGTTCGATAGACACAAAAAAAAAAAAGGAGAGAGGTGCGAGTTGGGCTTCAACAAAACACTATATTCAAGGCCTGATTCACGGTCTTGCTGGTCCTGGGATATGGGCACCAAAATTTCAGGGGTACCCACATAAGACATTTTATACATGTTCACATGATAACAAATTTACATTCAATTAACAATGCTCTGTAAAGTGACTAAATTGTAAAAATATTTCAGTTTTAAAGCTTTAAAAACGTTACAAATTTATAACTTTTTAAACTTTACCATTTTACTGTATGAAGCAGATAATTAAAAATAGTACGTTCAAAGGAAAAATTTCTTCATAAGTGTATTAACTTTTTAAAATTCACTATATATTTTTTAATCAAACAGCTGACCTTCTAAACGCAGGACACAACCAGAACCTGAATACCACAGGGGCAAACTACCACAGTAACAATGAGTAGAAATTTTTACCTTATTTATAATAAAAATTATGCAGGAATAAAGCGTTTAAATAAGGCGAAATTTTCTATTAAAATTTACTGGTGTGATTTTAGCCCTGCGGTAATTAACCTTGGGGCAAAAATCCAGTTGAGGGCCCCCATAACAATTTTGTAGCCTAAATTTACATTTATTTTAAGTAAAAATACCTGGTTTTTAACTTTGGGTGACCCTTTCAGAGGTCGAGGCCCTGGACAGCTGCCTCATTCGCCATTGCGATAATCAGGCCCTGTCTAAACGTGAACTCTGTACCTTAAACTCCGGGACATCTGTTCACCTTGTAACAGTAATTCAAAGTTTTTGTCCAGACTGCATCAAGCACTGCAAAAAACAAAAAGCAAAACAAAAAAAAATTGATTTTACAGTATAATACTGGTACCCCAGCTGCTAGTATTATACCGTAAAATTAACAGTAATAAAGCCAGTATTATACTGTAAAATCAACACTTTTTTTTTTTGTTGCAGTGAGACTGTAGATAGTGTTGAACAGGTGTCCCGATTTACGCAGGATGTACCGATTTTCAAGGCTTTCAAGACTCGTCCCGCGGAACCAATGCATGGGACGCCAAAAATCCCGATTTTTCATGATGTACAAATTCTTTTAAATTTCTTTTAGTACCATGCTATTCGTTAATCTGTATCGAGTGGAACTTTATGTAATAAACTTGTTACAACACAGCCTGTCTATAACGGAAAGTTTTTACGGTCTCACCGAAAAGTATCTACCTGCTCAGACGGCAACCAGTTTAAAACGTAATATTTTTCCGGTCCCTGGCAATTTTGTTTCTTGAGGTTTTACTGAGCTCGGTGAAACCTGCAAATATGGAACCTGCCTACAACAAATCCCGTCTTATTCGTAAAACGTTTATGTTCCCTACGGAAATAACTGCTCAGTCGAAAACCTCTCCAATACGGAATTTTGCCTCGGTTTCTAGAGATTCCGCTTTTACAGATTTTACTCTCTAAAGATTGTCGTGTTTATATAATCGCTATGTGTAAAACCTACTAAGACAAAATCTCAAGTGACCACAGAAAGATTCCGTTTTAGACAGGTTTCAATCTTATCAAATAGATTTGTATGGTACTCTTTCCATCGGGACCATGGTTTTTTCCCCTTAAGAGAGAATTCTGTTATATGCAGGCTCCATTTTCACAGGATTTACTGTATTTTTTGTCCGATATAGAAGCCACTGTCCCTCTTTTTCTGACTCCCTGTCCGCTTTTTTGTAACAGGAACTTGGCAGCACTACTTGAGACTCACTTTGGCTTGATTGCCCCCCCCCCCCCCTCTGACTATATTACGATAGTTCTCTAAGTAATATAAATTCCAATGATAAAAATAAAGATATTTAATAGATCACTCAACAAAAATAAAATAAAATAAACCGATTTATGATAATTTTATGAAGCCTTTTTCTGAAAGTACGATTGATGATCACACTGGATAGTTGCAAATAAAATACACTGAAAATAACTCAGTTTTATTTTCCTTAATTTGACAATTATTTCGGATTCATATATTAAACTGTGTACTTTTTTCTTTTCCCATAAGTGTTACAGCCATTATAATATTTAAATGTATTTTATGATGTTAACCCATATACATCGTATCAATATTTTTTACAAATAGAAGAATTCTCAGGAAAAAATTAGAAACATACTATGAAATTAAAATTCGCATTGGTGAATATATATTTTTCTAAGAAAATATTAACAATTTCTATATTTTTTATTATGAATCATTGCGAGTTTCATAAAATATTTAGTTGGCTATTTTGTTCATTCTTAAAAAGCTGCCGCTACCGCACTCTTTTATCTGTTTAGTACTCATGAGCAAATAAGTATTTTTTTTAAGAAAATAAAAAAACAACTATTTATTACTTTATTACAGTTATATTTACTTATGTAATGCTAGTTAGCCTATTCTAGTGGGTATGACTGGCACAACAAAGTATTTTCGTTATAATAATAAAATAAACTGCATTTGTGAATTTCAAATGAATTGAAGAATATTTGTCAATTAAAGATATCCATGCTAAAAATTTTCTGCATATAGCAGATTCTTTTTTTTTTTTTTCCACGTTCAACTATAAAAATATTATTTATATTTATTACCTGTGAGTTATAATACTTTATAAAAATCAGTATATCACAAGATGGACTTTTGAAACGACACATAGATTTTTATTTGCGATATTCTCAACGTTACAGCAGATCCATTCATTTAACAGTTCATAACACGACGACACAGCGATCAAATCTCTTGCCCCAAAATTACCCTTAACCCTTGAAGGGCGACAGCATATATTATACCCCACTTAATTTTAATCCCCAAATGCTACAATCGTATCACACCACAATTTTGGAATAAAATTATAGGCAGATTTCGTAAGAAATACTACCTATTACATTCTCCCCTATGTTGGAATTTCTGAAAATTTTTTGCAGATCTACGCCGAATGTGACTCCCAGAACCCAAAACCATCCCCAGTTCAAAACTTTATACACCTGTATAGCTATCTATCTATCTATATCACTTTTTTATGCACACGATAACTTCCATAATCCTGCACAAATCTCTTTCAAACTGATACATAAAATCAAGGCCAACGGGGGGGGGGGGGGGAATGGGGGGGAGCTTTTTGTGAAAACAGAATAAAACCCATAACTTCTTAATTATGATACCTATCGAATCCGTTTAAAGTTATTATTACTTCTAGGAAAAGGGCCAAAAATTTATGTATGACAGATTTTTGATATCCTTAAAAATGGTTTCAGAGAGGGTGGGGGAGTAGGGGCTTCAGAAGAAAAAAATTCATAACTTCGTCAATTCACAAGATATCAAATTTACTTAAATTTATTATAAATCTTCTTAATATTATCTACAACTTTTGTATTGACAAGTTTTTTATAAAACCAACCCTTACGGAGGAAAAAAAATCCTCGCTGGCTCTGCCTACAAACACATGTAAATTTTAAAGTGGGTGGTCCCAACTGCCGCATCATTGCAAAAAGGTAATTTCTTCTGCAATTCTCAATAAACGGGCGCCCCACGGTCTGCGTCTTTGAAATCTACCTGTGCCTGTAGGTCGAGCCGTTAGGGATTTTTTTAATTTTATAATGTACGTGAAGAAAATCTTTTACTTATTTAAAAATAAATAAGAAATTCTAGTGTCATTCAATCATTTCAACATTTTAGCAACAAAAGTACTTTGCCCCTGAAAGGGTTAAAAAAAAAAAAAAAAGATTTAAAGAGACAAGACGTACGGGATGACCAAACACGTATTCGTAAAATTTAGAAGTTATAGGCAAATATTCATTTTGGGGGGAGAATTCCTTTTTGCAAATTACTTTGATTTTGCTCATTTTTAATAATGCTTCATCAGAAAAAAATGAAGCTAATAAGTTTTCTATAAATCCCATAATATAATATGCATAATAAACGTGATTCAGTCCAATTCATAATCCATCTACTAATTAATTCTATTGGGTAATACAGCACATGCCGTGCTATTGAGGTTGTAACTACATAGATTGATGTAATATTCAAATGAGTGTTTTTAGACTGCCAGTACACCTTTTACCAGTTCATTCAACTGCTTTTGATTTAAAACCGGCTTAAAATGCAAAAAAGGTTCATGTCGCATCACTAACTTACAACTCACATGAATCATGCAAGAAACGCAAAGAAATTTGTCAATTCCTGTTTCGCTGGACTAATATTTAATTAAATTCTTGTTGTTCGATTTTGCCATTCTACAAGACACACATGAATAAACCGATGTATTTAAATCCTCACGTGACAACGAAAGCTATAATGTTCGATATCACGTGATATGCCTCCGGAAACACAAATCGAACACCAAACAGAAACCAGCTTGATCCGGTTTGAAACACAACCTGAAAGCTAGCAGAACAAATCACGTACGATTTTTATTTTAATTGCGCGGCAGAAAAGAAAAAAAGTAGGAACTAAACAACAAAAACACAACCCGTAATGTTGCCACTCTGCCATTTCGAAATCTGATGGTTTTACAGACGATTTCTGGGCTCAGTCAGACGATGAAAGGGCAGCTGGGAAATAAGAACTATTGTCGAATGACCGCGTAAAGGAAGAGGGAGAGATTTGGGGCAAAAAGTCGTTTGCAACACTATGGTGAAAAAAGTCTTTTTGTAAGTGGATATAAATGGATTTATTTTTGAGCTTCTCTCAAAATGGAACTGATGGATTTAAAAGTTGCACATATGTTTTATTTGGTCATGCTTCCTGACCATGTGACAAGGTTACAATATTTAAAAATTCTACTCCAACCATCAGAGTGTGAAATCAACTTCCACTAACTTTATGGGACGGTAGGACGCTAGTATAGCAGCCAATAAGTAATGAGGAAACTGAAAGGACATAAAACTTAATTTCTTCTTTCTTGTTGTACGCAATCCGATTATCTTTTGTAGTAAACGATGTTGATAAAATCGAAGGTGATATGAAGGACGTAAGCCGAGGGCTGATTGCATATGCCCCCTGTGGCTTTTAAAGTGTTTAGGGCGCTGGTCAATAATGCCGATTCGAATCCCTGTTTGGGTGTGGGTGTTTGTAGTGCTTCAGAATCCATTTTTAAACTAGATATTCTGGTATGTTTAGTTCTCGCTGCTCGCTCACAAACTTGGATTGGCGCACCACTAAACCAACCTCCCAACTAATCGGATTTATTCAATTAATTTATTGTACAGTTAAACTATCGTTTGAAACTGTGACTTGTTATGATTTGAGTACGAGAGCAGCGCCATGCTCACTGGGCACATGCAGAGACCGATTAAGGCATTTCAGGGTCCCACGCATAGCTTTCTTTCGAGAGCTTCCTAACACTACTGTAAGTAATCTCGATGCTCCGCATCTAGAGCTACTATAATGCAGGCTGAATCATCAAACATTTTGTTGCCCACTTAGACCAATCAGCGATTGTTGTCCACGCGGCGTGGCCAATCGCTCTTCTCCTATGGGCAATTAAATGGCGGCGTGAGCCAGCCTGGATTATAGAAGCCTTATTTGCATCTGTGCGCCTCCGCTCCACCCCCACCCTCCCACAAACACTACCCTCTTCTACTAAAGGTAAAGACTTGTGCAAACTAGTAGCTTTTTTGGTATGTGAATCCCCAAGTTCAAATTTTAAAACACGGTATAGATTTAAAATTTCTGTCCTCCATGTAATATAAAGATACATATTAAATAAACTTGAGAACATTATTCATTGTTCAAAATATTTCTTCCCGGTTCAATAAACGTTTCTTCGGTAATATTTTATAAAGCTTCGGTAATATTTTATATTTTCAACCATAATAAAGGATATTTCAATCTTAAATTTTCACTATTAGGCATTATATTTATCCTACTTTACCATGCATAAAACACACACAACACATTTTACGCAAGATTTGCTTGAATTGAGTAAATCTCGTGCATGACTAGATGCTTATTCAAATGAGTGTTTGTTCCTCATTTCGTAGTGGTTTTAAAGGAATGATTGAACAAATAATTTTATTAGAAATATTCTTAAAACATTTTTTTTTTTATGAAGTCTTTTAGATGTAGAAAAATGTAAGATTTTGAATCAAAAATTTTAAATTTCTTTGAAGCTCGTTAAAATCTAGGGATCCTTAGGCACTGTGTCTAAGCCGTAATCGGGTCCTGAGTGCATGTTCAGTTTCGATTTTTTTTTCTCCTAACTATGGCAATCCACATAACAGAAACTGGCGATACTCGCTTAAATGAGTTTAAGATCAAAAAATATTTTTATAACTTTCAAGTACTATCTTGGCTGCAGGGCGATAATGGCAAGCTTCGTATTATCACCAATTCTTATTATGTACGAAACGCACCAAATTTGCTGCCCAAGTGTGAATACTATAATAAGAAATATGAAGAAAAGGACGAAAGTGCAAAAGTCTAGGGTTGATGCTTGCTGTTCCCTAATCTCCCATTAATTCAAGCGATAAATCTCAATCAAGGCGAAACCACAGTAAAAATCAATGGCCTCGGAAGCAAGCCATGTTTTATGATAAATTATTTGAACAGGAGAGCCATTGTCGCTGTATGTGTGCTGTTTTGTGTGTATAAACAAGAGCGAAAAATCTCGAGTCAAGCATTTGGAAAACGCATAACACATTTAAAATTCCAATTTCTGGAATTGCCAACAATATTCGGAAATATATGCAAATTATTTTGTGAAGACCTGTATATGATCTATATAGATATGTGAAAAGTAAGACTAAAAAACATAATATATAGAATGATAAAATTTAATTCAGTTAGGAAAAGCATATAGCGCAGTTGAAAATCCTTCCTTCAGCAATTTTCGTCAATAAGCGCAAATGTACTCGATATATTTTGGGCTGCCCTGTATAACTATATCTATAGAATTTACACACACCAAATAATAGGCAAAAAATTAGTTACATTTAAAAACACGTACCGCAATTGAAAAAGCGTTTCCAACAATTATTATTAACAGACAGTTCTTCAACCGAATTCTTTTGAGTGTCCCTGTAAGAGATAAGTGCTACGCACCATCATATTCTATAGTAAACCTCTTATAATGTATCTCAGTGATATATATCAATTTCAATGTGTTTGAAATAGCGTAACATCATTAAAATAAACCGCAAATAATTTTTCCCCATAGACCATAATGTAACGAAATTCTTTTGAGTGTCCCTGTAAAGGAACTATAAGTGCTACAGACTTCATTTTCAATACCGAACATACAGAGAGACAGACGGTAGATAAACAGACAAGCCGAATTCATAAGCACTTTTCAACTATGTTGGAAAGCGTTAAAAAGTACGTATCTTGAAACTCATTATAACTTACCACGATAAATTTCTTTTATTATAATTTCTCATCGAAGTTTTGTTAAGAGATTTAATAATCTTGTTTTCTTTGTCGCTGGAAATAGGGCCCTGCGCATGTCGGGTTATACCCGAATTTAACCCGAAAGTTCTATTTAAACTATAGTTATATTCCGACACCCGACCCGATCCCGACAAAAAAATTTCGTCAACTTGAAACCCGACCCGAACCCGAAATACTTAAACTGGAACCTGAAATGAAAGAAATTTAATCCATATTTTAATAATAGTCTACAATTGTATCTATAATATCAATTTTATCTTTTATGTTGAAAAATAAACATATATAAAGTTCAAATATGTAGTTTTTTTACTCCGACCCGCAAGAGTCAAATCTTAACCGGAACCCGAGTCAATTAAAGTCATCCCAATCCGCAACGAAACAAGTTGGCGTCAACCCAAACCATCGCACAGTGGGACGTTTTGATGGTTCTAGGTGGGCAAAATTCATTTTTCCGATATTCTCGGAATTTAACAAGACCGCATATTCTGGTAGATGAATGTCTCTTTTGTCGAGATCCGTACGATTTTTGTCGCAAAAATTCGTGGTGTCGATTAACTACAACCGTAAAGAAGACATTTGCACAATTGGTTTGAGGGTGTTTCAACAGTTGCATTTATTTCCCTATGTTCGAAAGCACGTCTTAACTATTCTATTTAATGTGAAAGCACGAGTTTACTGAAAATATATTACATATTTTTCAAGGTAAGATTTAACCTATTGTTGTTTGAAAATAAGCGCCATTAAACCACTTTAAGTACTTTTTTCACAAATTGTGTTTTTGGATGATCCATGTTGTTGTTTAAAAACTTTATCTTGACTTTTAATACAGTATTAAGCATAATTAAGCAATAAGATTTTTTTTTTAAAGAAATTTGTCATTCCTAAAGTATTGGAAATTTAAGAAAACTCCTGCGAAAGATTGCGAAACGCAAAGTTTTTATTAATAAACCAGCTTTACATTAACTTTCAGAGTATGTATTATATTGAGTTAAAATCTTGCAAATCAATTTCAAACCACTTTTAATTAACAGATGGATCTGAAACTTTGAATTCATGTGTAGTTTTAATGATAATACAATATTATTATAATTTGACGAGCGTAGAAATTATACTGTTTCTACAGGGTTACACAAAAGTTTAGTTTAAATCTTGCAAGTTAATTTTAAACCACTTCCAATTATTCAATTAATCGAAAACTTTCAATACATGTGTAGTTTCAATGACAATGCAATATTATTGTAATTTGAGGAAAGTAGAAGTTATACTGTATCTACAGGGCTACACAAAAGTTTAGTTTAAATCTTGCAAATCAATTTTATTCCACTTATAATTATTGGATTGAGTTGAAACCTTACATGTGTATTTTAGATGATAATTTAATTATATTGTAATTTGAGGAACTTAGTATATGCATTTTTTTACAGGGCCACACAAAAGATTGCCGAAAGATTGTTATTTATAAACACAAATTTTAATTAAGTTTTAACAAAATTAATCTAGATTATCGAGATGCACAATACCATCTTATAAAGTAAAAATAAAGTGCGCAGCAGTTATATTTCTTTAAGGCCCAGACAAATAATTCGGAATTCGGATACATCACCGTCTGTAATCAAAAATTTTATTTCAAATGCAATAAAATTCATATAGGTTACTGATTTACACAACAGCATTTTTTCAACTGAAAATAATTTAGGTAACATTCATATTTTTTACAGATTCACACAAAACATAAAAGCTTATTTTTTGAAATATGTTTTTATTTTAAAACTTTTATTTTTCAGAATGACTACACAAATTTCTCGAAAATCTGTTGTTGACTTATGGGTTGCCAACCCAAAGGAAAGCAAATTCGAAGCTGTCCTTTCATTTTTGTTGGAAAAACTGGGGAATCTTCAGTTAAATGAAGACACTTTTAAGAGCCTGAAATCTCGTGTCCGGACATTTTGTTTTCAAATTCAACAAAAATGGTCTAAATTGGAAAGAATTAGACAACGTTTTTATCAATACAATTCCGTCTGGTTTCTAGGCAACTTTCACCTACTGGATTGCGTTATTCAAGGCAATAGAAAACGAAAAAGACTTAAATAAGAGCCACCCTGGTAGACCAGTGAAACCTTATTATTATTATTTTAATTATTATTTAATCATTAAGTTATATTAACTTAGAATGTAAGTATGTATCAAATCTTCAAATCTTGCTAGTCAATTTTAAACCGCATTTAATTATCGGATTAAGCTGAAACTTTGAAGTAGTTTCCATGACAATACAGTATTATAATATAAATAAATAATAAAATAAATAATAATATAAATAATAATGATAATAATGATAATAATAATAATAATAATATAAATAATAATGATAATAATAAAAATAATAATATAAATAATAATAATAATAATATAAATAATAATATAAATAATAATAATAATAATAATAATAATAATATAAATAATAATAATAATAATAATAATATAAATAATAATAATAATAATAATAATAATAATATAAATAATTAAATAAACTAAATATTTATCACTGGTTGAGCATTTTATTAGTGATACATTCGAAAAACCAGCAAAACCTAATTAAACTCCAACGCAATAATTTTGTCCACCTAGATCGTCAAAACGCCCCACTGTGCACCGATTGAGTCGGGGTCAAGTAAAATCTCTAGACCAGTGGTTCCCAACGGGGGGCAATTTAACTTTTTTCAAGGGGACAATTCGGAATTTCTGTGAACCCATACCTTCTGAATTGTTTTCTAATAGTAATGTTGTAGACTGTAAATAAAAGTTACACATTCAAATTTCAAAAAAAAAAAAAAAAAAAGTTTGTTATTCAATTAAAAAAAAATATCCATTCAAAAGTTTTAAATACAATTCTACCAGAACAATTATAGAAAAAACTTTTTAACATATCTAGATACCTTTTATATATTTAAAAATTCTTTATAATTTTTCTGATATATAAGTATTTTAGAATTTTAAACAACTTTTTCAATTATTTATTGAATGAGTCGCACTGCAATATGTCACATGAAAATCAATTTTACACATGAAACTATTCAAGTGTATATTTAACAATTACTTGACGACCTTCCTTTATCACGTTTTATTCTGATTAGAAATTGTTGCGTAATTTAATCGTAGAAATTCTGTGAATAAATAAGACAAAAATGTTTTATTCAAAATTATTGATTTTTCTAATCAAGGATTCTGAGCACTCTATACATCACGCATACGTTGGCGACCGTGTGCCAGTAAAGTACGAGGAGTATCAGATGATTATAAAAAATATTTGATTCATCCATTACCTTCGGCACGTTTCAGGATCAATGTTAAATGCTTTTTACTCTATCAGGAGTAAATTCTTTTAAAATTTTATAAGAATTATATGTTATAGGGGGAGGGGGGGCATCATCATTTTAGAGAAGTTTTGGTGGGGCGCGGCTAAAAACAGGTTGGGAATCACTGCTCTAGACTCTAGAGGATCGGCAGTTTACTTTTGACAGACGCAGAAATCAAGCCGAAGTCGTAAACACTTTTCAACTAGGTTGGAAAGTATTAAAAATATATACCTGTCGTTGTAATAACATCTATTATTAAATGGCAGGCATGAATTAAGATTTGGGTCTTCATATTAAAACGAAAGCAAAATTTAATTTATCAATTTATATATTTTAAAAAATATTCTCAAATATTTCTTTTGCCCGAGCAATTGATAGAAAAACTCGAAAGGGTTTGTTTTGTTATGCTGTAAAATTTGGTCTAACAAGGAAGGTCCATAACCGCATACTCAAGAAAATACTGATAAAAATTGGAATGTTCTTTACATGTATGGGTATACTATAAAAACAATTAATGCGGAATCTCAATTCTCAACTAGTAAAAAAGAAACGAAAAAATTCGTTATTTGTTGATTTATTACTTTATTGCTGATTGGCGACAAATTTACTGTTTTGTGGTTACTGATTTTCTATTCCCACGGGTTGGGTAAAATGTACCCAGAGCCCGATTAAGGTCATCTGGGGCCCAAGGCCCAGCAACTCTTGGGGGGCCCCCTCGAATTAAAATAGTAGCTAGAAAAATTTTCGAGTATTATTATTTGATAGTATGATACAGTTGCCAAGATCTTTTTGTTTCGTTTTTGAGAAAATAATTGCAGAAAACTTCATTTTTAAGAAACTTTTTCTAAATCATTTTATTCATTTTGGGCTCCTCATCAGCAGTGGGCCCAAGGTCGTGGCCTAGTTGGCCTGTGCGTTAATCAGGCCCTGAATGTACCCAAGAAATGTTTCTTACTCTACACGCTGAACCATTTTAAATAAGTTTAAGTTAAATAAATGCATTTTAAAAACATTAGTTTAAATAAATATATAGCTTTTTTTTTTGTTTTATTGAAATTTAACTACCTTATTATATAATTTAGATCAAAATTTAAGTTGTTTAAAAAAGTTGGAACTCAAAACTACTTTTAAAACATATGTAACATTTACCTAAACCGTGGAACCGTTGAACTTTCCAAAACTCATCATACGGGTGGTTAAACAAGGATTATAATATGAGTGTAAACGGAAATAAAACAAACTTTGAGGAAAAGAAAATTTATTTGTTTAATCCTTAACTATGTTGTGACAGCAACTGTCGCATCATAACTATATTGTGAGTGGCCTCTGAACGCTTGACCTAAAGATGAATAAAAGACTCGATTAACTCATAGAATACCTTTTCTGTACTAAACTTTACAGGAATGTACAGGAGTACACAGGTATTAAAATTAAAATGTACAGGAGTATTATAATTCAAATTCATCGATTCATGAGGCTCTAAACCGTGGAACCGTTGAACTTTCCAAAACTCATCATACGGGTGGTTAAACAAGGATTATAATATGAGTGTAAACGGAAATAAAACAAACTTTGAGGAAAAGAAAATTTATTTGTTTAATCCTTAACTATGTTGTGACAGCAACTGTCGCATCATAACTATATTGTGAGTGGCCTCTGAACGCTTGACCTAAAGATGAATAAAAGACTCGATTAACTCATAGAATACCTTTTCTGTACTAAACTTTACAAGAATGTACAGGAGTACACAGGTATTAAAATTAAAATGTACAGGAGTATTATAATTCAAATTCATCGATTCATGAGTCTCTAAACCGTGGAACCGTTGAACTTTCCAAAACTCATCATACGGGTGGTTAAACAAGGATTATAATATGAGTGTAAACGGAAATAAAACAAACTTTGAGGAAAAGAAAATTTATTTGTTTAATCCTTAACTATGTTGTGACAGCAACTGTCGCATCATAACTATATTGTGAGTGGCCTCTGAACGCTTGACCTAAAGATGAATAAAAGACTCGATTAACTCATAGAATACCTTTTCTGTACTAAACTTTACAAGAATGTACAGGAGTACACAGGTATTAAAATTAAAATGTACAGGAGTATTATAATTCAAATTCATCGATTCATGAGTCTCTAAACCGTGGAACCGTTGAACTTTCCAAAACTCATCATACGGGTGGTTAAACAAGGATTATAATATGAGTGTAAACGGAAATAAAACAAACTTTGAGGAAAAGAAAATTTATTTGTTTAATCCTTAACTATGTTGTGACAGCAACTGTCGCATCATAACTATATTGTGAGTGGCCTCTGAACGCTTGACCTAAAGATGAATAAAAGACTCGATTAACTCATAGAATACCTTTTCTGTACTAAACTTTACAAGAATGTACAGGAGTACACAGGTATTAAAATTAAAATGTACAGGAGTATTATAATTCAAATTCATCGATTCATGAGTCTCTAAACCGTGGAACCGTTGAACTTTCCAAAACTCATCATACGGGTGGTTAAACAAGGATTATAATATGAGTGTAAACGGAAATAAAACAAACTTTGAGGAAAAGAAAATTTATTTGTTTAATCCTTAACTATGTTGTGACAGCAACTGTCGCATCATAACTATATTGTGAGTGGCCTCTGAACGCTTGACCTAAAGATGAATAAAAGACTCGATTAACTCATAGAATACCTTTTCTGTACTAAACTTTACAAGAATGTACAGGAGTACACAGGTATTAAAATTAAAATGTACAGGAGTATTATAATTCAAATTCATCGATTCATGAGTCTCTAAACCGTGGAACCGTTGAACTTTCCAAAACTCATCATACGGATGGTTAAACAAGGATTATAATATGAGTGTAAACGGAAATAAAACAAACTTTGAGGAAAAGAAAATTTATTTGTTTAATCCTTAACTATGTTGTGACAGCAACTGTCGCATCATAACTATATTGTGAGTGGCCTCTGAACGCTTGACCTAAAGATGAATAAAAGACTCGATTAACTCATAGAATACCTTTTCTGTACTAAACTTTACAAGAATGTACAGGAGTACACAGGTATTAAAATTAAAATGTACAGGAGTATTATAATTCAAATTCATCGATTCATGAGTCTCTAAACCGTGGAACCGTTGAACTTTCCAAAACTCATCATACGGGTGGTTAAACAAGGATTATAATATGAGTGTAAACGGAAATAAAACAAACTTTGAGGAAAAGAAAATTTATTTGTTTAATCCTTAACTATGTTGTGACAGCAACTGTCGCATCATAACTGTATTGTGAGTGGCCTCTGAACGCTTGACCTAAAGATGAATAAAAGACTCGATTAACTCATAGAATACCTTTTCTGTACTAAACTTTACAAGAATGTACAGGAGTACACAGGTATTAAAATTAAAATGTACAGGAGTATTATAATTCAAATTCATCGATTCATGAGTCTCTAAACCGTGGAACCGTTGAACTTTCCAAAACTCATCATACGGGTGGTTAAACAAGGATTATAATATGAGTGTAAACGGAAATAAAACAAACTTTGAGGAAAAGAAAATTTATTTGTTTAATCCTTAACTATGTTGTGACAGCAACTGTCGCATCATAACTATATTGTGAGTGGCCTCTGAACGCTTGACCTAAAGATGAATAAAAGACTCGATTAACTCATAGAATACCTTTTCTGTACTAAACTTTACAAGAATGTACAGGAGTACACAGGTATTAAAATTAAAATGTACAGGAGTATTATAATTCAAATTCATCGATTCAGGAGTCTCTAGCGATGGTACTAGAAACTGGATAGAAACTAGATGGTACTCCAAACAGAACACAATTTCACCAGTGTCTATAGCTAAACTGAAAATTACAAATTAAACTGGTGTCTTTGAGACCGCTAAAAGCAGTTAAGGGTCAAATTTATTTAAAATATTTATAAATATTTTTGTTTGTAAAAGCATAGAGAAATGAAAATATCAAACGTAAAACACAACAAGTTGGAAATTGTACGTCAAACGTGACAAATAAGGTACGTTCGTACTATAACAAGTTTCAGTGAAATTAATTATATCGTCTGTTATTATGATATGATTCATTTCCGTAATAAAATAAGTACATTTTAAGTTGCCAACATTTTATCATTTGTTGACATTTACTGAAAATTCCAATGGGAAACTTAAGCCTAGCATTGAAAATTTCAAAACTTGAAATCCATATTTAGACATTTTTCTATATAATATCTATTTCTCCGGACACATCTATCCAAAAACTGTCGGTAGATTAAACACTGCAAAAAATAATTGTCGATTTTACAGTATAAAACTGGCACCCCAGCTGCCAGTATTATACTGTAAAATCAACAATTATTTTTTGCAGTGTAGGATTGCTATAATTAAACAATTTTAGTATACAAATTTGGTTTTTGAATTCACTAATACGGAAATAATGACTCCATTTTAAATAGGACGTAATCACCATGGCAACCTAGTATCATTACCTATCATGTGATTAATTGCGTGTGATAGGATTTAATAGAATGATACATATCGGTGGCTTGACGATTAATCCTCGGAAGGTGCTATAACAAAGATGTACCAATTTTTAAAAAATCCAAATTATTTAATAAATATTTTTATTAATATCTTTTTAAGTTTTAATTCGATTTTCATAAAATTTGAAATGACTCGACAAAATTTTGCAAAGATTATATATATTAAGTTTCAAATCATTTGGTTGGGTAGTTTTTGTGCTGTTATATGCGGCCAGACGGACAGACAGACAGACGGACGGACCAGGCAACGACTATAAGTGCTACGTATTTATATAATTACGAACGCACCTAAAAAGAGAGAGAGGGCGGGAGGGGATGTAATACATACTCTTTAAATGAAATCCAGACGATCTCCAATATAGATATCCAACCAGATAACTCAAATATATAGCCATTATACACACACACACACACACATATATATATTTAAAAATGATAAAAACATGTAAAAAACAAAGAATTAAACATTATAAAAAGCAATGGAATGCACACTATATATATATATATATATATATATATATATATATATATATATATATATATATATATATATATAGTTAAAATGAAATCACATGTGTGAAAACATAAGAAAGAGACAGTATAAAATTCAAATGAAATGATACTACATAAGTAAACCCAATAAGATGAAAATCAAATATAAAATACTATATGAATAACTTATTGATTCATCAAAGGAGCATCATAAATATAATTCATAGAAAATATATGTTATTTCCTCAAATATTGTCACCATTAAGCCTAAAAATGACAATATTATGCCCCTTATAACACATCAAAATGAAACCCAAGAATTATTAAAACAATAAGAAATAAAAACAAAAATGTAATTATCGAGAAACAAAAGTTAAAATACCAAAAATAAAAATAGAAACACTACTCACCAGCAAAAAAATGTGTAGAAATAATTCAAACAAATTTAAAATAAATAAATAAATAAATAAAAATAATAAGAACAAATAGCAGTGCTGCCATCTGTCCTCAGAAAGAGCAGCAATATTCTAAAAAAATATTTATTACTTAAGATATGAAGATTAAAGAGGGATAATAATGTAGTAAACAATATAATTAATAGTAATAAATAATATTGAAAGAAAAATGTAGGTAATTACTAAAAATGGAATACATAAAAGATATAATATTAAATAATAATATAGATAAAATAAATAAAAATAAAATAAGAGATGATTATGTAAATAAAAATTAATATAAAATAAGTAATAATATATATATATAATCCAGATAAAGATTTCTTTTTCCAGATCGAAAAAATAGGTGTAATATGTTAACTTGATCCGATGTTAAAATTATTTGCAACTTGCAAAAAATAATATATTAAAAGTTTTCTCAATGACAAAATTAAATAACTGAAAGATACATAGCTAGCATGTACTATAGTATAATAACCTTATACAAAAAACAGTAAAATATTTCATCGTTTAAATTTTTAATTAAGTAAGCATTGTATTCAGTCTACTCCGCTAAATCGGATTGGCGTTAAAATCTCAATAGTATATTACTATTTTTTTTTTTTTTTTTACAGACTTTCTTTTGAGATTCTGCAGGTAAATTTCACTGATCTTATATTCTGAGTATGCGCTTTAAAGAGACCTTTCTTGTAAGTGAATGAGTCATATATTTGCAATGGCGGATCCAAGGGGCAGGTAACGGGGGTCATGAGTCATGACACCCCTCTGAACAAAGAAAGTTTCCATATAATATAAGAATACATTTTTAATGTAAATACATATTAAGAGTACATTAAAAGAAAAAATTCTGTTCAACAGCGCAAATATTTCTGACACTCACAGAGTTATTTAAACGAAAATGTATGAAATTTGTAATTTTTTTTTTTTTTTTTTTTTTTTTTTTTTTTTAAGAGCCAAAAAATCTAACAGTTTTTTATTTTCTTATATATGCGATACATCTTCAATTATAACTAACCAACTTTGATAACATTTCTGAAAAATGATTTGCCTTTACAAGAAAATGGGAAACTCTGTTCAGTTTCTTTGCATCTGAATGGAACATGTAAAGTTTATACATATACAAATATACCTGCAAATTTTATTCATATACGGTATACCTGCCAATTTTATGCATTTAATGAATAAAAATGACTTCGTAAATATGCCAATCGTTATGGATATGTCATAAAGCAGCCAGTTTAGAATTGTGGATAAAATTTATATATAAAAATGAAGAAATGTGACCCCTTCTCTTTCAAAAAAAGAGACCCCCTCCCCCTCTAAATGGAGGGCTGGATCCGCCCTTGCATATTTGGAATCTTTCGGCAGTGATGAATTCATGGGGTGGCCCAGGAGGGGGATTTTCTCATAGCATGGAAATGCCCCCTCCCCCCTCTGGACAATTGGATTTTATACTAAATAACACTAAATATACCAACAACCGGTCATTTGACCGGTACCAAATGAAACTATTTCGATTTGAATCAGAAAATTCTTTATAAAATAAATAATATATAAATTTGCACAGAAATAAATTAAATATAAAGGTTAAATGGTTTTAAATAAATATTCTGGTGTGAAATATTTTTATGAAACTTGAGTAAAATTCTCGGTATGTTTAAATCCCCCCCTCCCCCCCCCCAGCTACCCCCTCGGAGCTGCAGAAATCCCTCCCGGGGGGGGGAATATCTGAATTCAACACCGCTTTTTGAATAGGTCGTTATAATAAAAGGGTCGCTATAAAAATATGTCGTTATATTGAGTGTCTGATACTCATCTATCCGATTATGGAATTAGAGTCCCTTGAAAAGAAAAATCACAGGCCATCCACGGATCCACGTCAGCAGGAAGCCAACTAATACTCGAAATAATCCCCAAAAGAAATCCCATAATAGAGCAATTTTAGGTGGTCCACGAGAGGAGAAATAAAAGAAATAATAAAAAAAAAATATCCTGTGCCTGTCAGTTTTCAAACAATAGCCTGACTCAACGCAGGATCGATACATCCTTCCCAGAGATTCACTTTCATGTGCGGTATACTCAATGGACACATAGCAGACACCAGTGGTTACACATAGGGTAGATGTCACTCAAAATTTCACTTTAGAGAGAGGGGGGAAATGTCCAAATTTGACATTCATACAATTATAGTCCTGCATTAGTTTGGCCATACTTTTTTTGTAAAAAAAAAAAAAAAAAAAAAAAAAGAAAAGAAAAAAGAAAAAGAAAAGAAAGAAAAAATTCAGATTAGTGTATATGCATATATATATATATATATATATATTTTGATAAACGTAAAGAATTTAAATTTAAAGTTAATTCATTTACTAATTTTAAATCATGTCTTCATAATTCTGTATATCGTAATATACTCCTTAATCATATTTATAGAATAAAAAGTTTATGTTCCTCTCAACTTATTAACAAAAATATTAAAAAATTATCTATGAAGCATTACAACATGGTTTTCCAAAAAAATTCATTTATTCCTTAATATATAGTTAGTTCCTATTTAATCTTTACAACCAAATTAACACATGCGTTTAAAAAATGTATAAAAAAATCATATAATCTTATAAAAATTTACAAAAAAAAAAAAAAAAAAAAAATTATAATAGGACGGTTGGGTGGGTAGACGTTGGATTGAGGAGGTGTGTGGCGGTATTGTATGGAAAAATACGCATGGTTAATTTATATTATTAAAAAAAAAAAAAAAATGGGGGCATTTTGATTTACACAATTGTTTGATCATACACATTTTATAATGGACTGCGATGTGTTATTTTTATATGTATATTCATTTAGTTAGATTTACTTATTCACTATTTAATTATTTTAAATGAATTTATATTCATTAATATTAAGAATGTATTTGATCTAATTATTTGGATTAATCTTTGGTGTACAGTATCATATTTACTTCTAAGATAATGTTTACTTTTATACAGTGTTAATATAATATGTTTTAATTTTATTAAGTGTTTTTATTTAATTTAACTTTGTTTGAAGCCACATTATTTGTGACTAATTCATTTCAATATTTAATCAATATTAATTTTAAATTCTTTGATTCTTAATTCAAATCTTTAGTATTTTAATTTAATTTATTTTAATTGATGTTGCATTTTTAGTACAGTTATTTAATCGTTGTTGTCATTTAATGGTACATTTTTAATGTTGCATTAATTATTAATTTTTCCATATTACTACTTAATTATAACATAGTATTATTAATTTATACTTAGATATACTTAGATATACTTAGATACCATTACTTAGATATTATTCAACATTCTATTTATTAATTAATTTAATTTAATTATTATTTAACTAATGGCTATCATTAAGATAGTAATTTGGTTTAATTATTAAACACTAATTTCCATCCATTACTTTATATTTATTTTTACCACTAGAGGGCAGCACTATTTTAAGTTGTTTTTTATTATTAATTTTTCCATCTTAATACTTATTTATAACATAGTATTATTCATTAATACATCCTTTAATGTAATTCGATTTTCTATTTATTAATTAATTTCATTTATTTATTATTTAACTAATTGGTATCAATTAAGATAGTAATTTGGTTGAATTATGAAACATTTATTTCCATCCAATTCCTTCGATTCAGATTATATTCACTTTTACTAATAGATGGCAGCACTAATGTTCCTGTTTATTTTATAATCCATTATATTTTAACATTATTTCTGGCATCACTGCAAAGCAATTTATATTTCTAAACAATTTATATTTCTAAAATTGGCAACATGTTATGATTTTTTATGCAATTCATTCCCCAGTCATGTTGGTTTTCATGATGGTTCATGAACTGCAAGGTATCTTATTTATATCTCTTTTCACCTTTATGAATTTTATACTTAATGTCTCTATTAAATGTTCTCTCTGTAATTTATAAGTATGGCTTCTTTCCTTTTTAATATTGTATTTTATTTTTTATTTTATCACTGATTTGATTCATTGTATTTGAGATGTAGTCCCAATATCATATTTTTTAGCAATGTATGGCTAATATGATGATGAAACATCTCATCTCATTTTATTTGTGGTATTTAGGCAATTGGGACTTGATAATTCTGTCTAAATTCCACAAATTTCATTTCAATTAATTCATTTAATTCCATTTATTCAATTTTTATTTAATTTCTTATTCTTTCAATGTTTTTGATTCCATATTAAGTGTGTTGGGGAATCTTTCATTGTCAACTAATTATTTAATACTTAATTATTTCATTGTTTAAGTTGGTGTTATGATAATGTTTCATTTATGGTTATATATATATACACACACACACACACATATATATATATATATATATATATATATATATATATATATATATATATATATAACTATAATGTGTTGTTCCGGAGCTCCACGTACAAACTTGTGGTGAGGTAGAATACATCACAAGAAACAATTTTTGTTTAGGAAGCTAGAAGCTAGTCGAATTCATTTATTCAGTCAAAAATACAAGGATTGGGCGTTTCAATCCAAGCCTTAAACAAATAGAGTCAATAACCTTCTATCAAGAGGGGAATAAAATATCTGTAAATATTTCATAAAAATTGGAAAATTGAGAAAATTTTAAAACGTAAGCAAGCTTTATTTCGTATAGAAAACTAGAATCGAATTCATTTATTCAGTCAAAAGTAACGAGGACCGGGTGTTTCACTCCAAACCTTACACAAATAGTGTCAATGACCTTCTATAGAAAAAATTCTATAAATTTTGTAAATATTTCATAAAAATTAGAAAACTGAAAAATTTCAAACCGTAAGCAAGCTTATTTTGTATAGGAAACTAGAATCGAATTCATTTATTCAGTCAGAAATACAATTACAGAATGTTTCACTTCAAGCCTTAAACAAATAGTGTTAATGATCTTCTACCGAAAAAAATTCTGTAAATATTTCATAAAAATTGGACAAATGAAAAATTTTTTTAAAACGTAAGTAAGCTTATTTTGTATAGGAAACTAGGATTGAATTCATTTATTCAGTCAAAAATACAATTACAGGGTGTTTCACTTCGAGCCTTAAACAAATAGTGTCAATGATCTTCTACCGAAAAAAAATTCTGTAAATTCTGAAAATATTTCATAAAAATTGGACAAATGAAATTTTTTTTAAAACGTAAATAAGCTTATTTTGTATAGGAAACTAGGATTGAATTCATTTATTCAGTCAAAAATACAGGGACCGGGTGCGGGTGTTTCACTCCAAGCCTTAAACAAATAGTGTCAATAACCTTCTATCAAAGGGGAAAAATTTTTCTGTAAATTCTGAAAATATTTCATACAAATTGGACAAATGAAATTTTTTTTAAAACGTAAGTAAGCTTATTTTGTATAGGAAACTAGGATTGAATTCATTTATTCAGTCAAAAATACAGGTACCGGGTGCGGGTGTTTCACTCCAAGCCTTTAACAAATATTGTCAATAACCTTCTATCAAAGGGGAAAATTTTTTCTGTAAATTCTGAAAATATTTCATACAAATTGGACAAATGAAATTTTTTTTAAAACGTAAAGTAAGCTTATTTTGTATAGGAAACTAGGATTGAATTCATTTATTCAGTCAAAAATACAGGGACCGGGTGCGGGTGTTTCACTCCAAGCCTTAAACAAATATTGTCAATAACCTTCTATCAAAGGGGAAAATTTTTTCTGTAAATTCTGAAAATATTTCATACAAATTGGACAAATGAAATTTTTTTTTAAAACGTAAGTAAGCTTATTTTGTATAGGAAACTAGGATTGAATTCATTTATTCAGTCAAAAATACAGGGACCGGGTGCGGGTGCTTCACTCCAAGCCTTAAACAAATATTGTCAATAACCTTCTATCAAAGGGAAAATTTTTTCTGTAAATTCTGAAAATATTTCATACAAATTGGACAAATGAAATTTTTTTTAAAACGTAAGTAAGCTTATTTTGTATAGGAAACTAGGATTGAATTCATTTATTCAGTCAAAAATACAGGGACCGGGTGCGGGTGCTTCACTCCAAGCCTTAAACAAATAGTGTCAATAACCTTCTATCAAAGGGGAAAAAATTTTCTGTAAATTCTGAAAATATTTCATACAAATTGGACAAATGAAATTTTTTTTAAAACGTAAGTAAGCTTATTTTGTATAGGAAACTAGGATTGAATTCATTTATTCAGTCAAAAATACAGGGACCGGGTGCGGGTGCTTCACTCCAAGCCTTAAACAAATAGTGTCAATAACCTTCTATCAAAGGGATAAAATTTTTCTGTAAATTCTGAAAATATTTCATACAAATTGGACAAATGAAATTTTTTTTAAAACGTAAGTAAGCTTATTTTGTATAGGAAACTAGGATTGAATTCATTTATTCAGTCAAAAATACAGGGACCGGGTGCGGGTGTTTCACTCCAAGCCTTAAACAAATATTGTCAATAACCTTCTATCAAAGGGGAAAATTTTTTCTGTAAATTCTGAAAATATTTCATACAAATTGGACAAATGAAATTTTTTTTAAAACGTAAGTAAGCTTATTTTGTATAGGAAACTAGGATTGAATTCATTTATTCAGTCAAAAATACAGGGACCGGGTGCGGGTGCTTCACTCCAAGCCTTAAACAAATAGTGTCAATAACCTTCTATCAAAGGGGAAAAATTTTTCTGTAAATTCTGAAAATATTTCATACAAATTGGACAAATGAAATTTTTTTTAAAACGTAAGTAAGCTTATTTTGTATAGGAAACTAGGATTGAATTCATTTATTCAGTCAAAAATACAGGGAGCGGGTGCGGGTGCTTCACTCCAAGCCTTAAACAAATAGTGTCAAGATCTGACATTCTATCAAGGCATCAATATAATACCATGACATTCATCAATATAATACCTTCCATCAAGGGGGGGAAAAATCTGTAAATTATGAAAATATATCAGAAAAATTGGACAAATGAAAAAAAATTTAAAACGTAACTAAGCTTATTTTGTATAGGAAACTAGGATTGAATTCATTTATTCAGTCAAAAATACAGGGACCGGGTGCGGGTGCTTCACTCCAAGCCTTAAACAAATAGTGTCAAGATCTGACATTCTATCAAGGCATCAATATAATACCATGACATTCATCAATATAATACCTTCCATCAAGGGGGGGGAAATCTGTAAATTATGAAAATATATCAGAAAAATTGGACAAATGAAAAAAAATTTAAAACGTAACTAAGCTTATTTTGTATAGGAAACTAGGATTGAATTCATTTATTCAGTCAAAAATACAGGGACCGGGTGCGGGTGCTTCACTCCAAGCCTTAAACAAATAGTGTCAAGATCTGACATTCTATCAAGGCATCAATATAATACCATGACATTCATCAATATAGTACCTTCCATCAAGGGGGGAAAAATCTGTAAATTATGAAAATATATCAGAAAAATTGGACAAATGAAAAAAAAATTAAAACGTAAGTAAGCTTATTTTGTATAGGAAACTAGGATTGAATTCATTTATTCAGTCAAAAATACAGGTACCGGGTGCGGGTGCTTCACTCCAAGCCTTAAACAAATAGTGTCAAGATCTGACATTCTATCAAGGCATCAATATAATACCATGACATTCATCAATATAATACCTTCCATCAAGGGGGGGGAAATCTGTAAATTATGAAAATATATCAGAAAAATTGGACAAATGAAAAAAAATTTAAAACGTAACTAAGCTTATTTTGTATAGGAAACTAGGATTGAATTCATTTATTCAGTCAAAAATACAGGGACCGGGTGCGGGTGCTTCACTCCAAGCCTTAAACAAATAGTGTCAAGATCTGACATTCTATCAAGGCATCAATATAATACCATGACATTCATCAATATAGTACCTTCCATCAAGGGGGGAAAAATCTGTAAATTATGAAAATATATCAGAAAAATTGGACAAATGAAAAAAAAATTAAAACGTAAGTAAGCTTATTTTGTATAGGAAACTAGGATTGAATTCATTTATTCAGTCAAAAATACAGGTACCGGGTGCGGGTGCTTCACTCCAAGCCTTAAACAAATAGTGTCAAGATCTGACATTCTATCAAGGCATCAATATAATACCATGACATTCATCAATATAATACCTTCCATCAAGGGGGGAAAAATCTGTAAATTATGAAAATATATCAGAAAAATTGGACAAATGAAAAAAAATTTAAAACGTAACTAAGCTTATTTTGTATAGGAAACTAGGATTGAATTCATTTATTCAGTCAAAAATACAAGGACCGGGTGTTTCCCTCCAAGCCTTCCACAAATACTGTCAGTGACCTTCTATCGAAAAAAAAATTTGTAAATTCTGAAAATATTTCATAAAAATTGGAAAATTGAAAAAATTTAAAACGTAAGCAAGATTATTTGGTATAGGAAACTAGAGTCGAATTCATTTATGCAGTCGAACATACAAGGACAGTGTGTTTCACTCCAAGCCTTAGAAAAATAATGTCAACAACCAATGACAAAAACAAAAAGAAAAAAATAAACCTCTTTAATTTCTATAAATATTCCATAAAAATTAGAAATTTGAAAATTTTTGAAACGTAAGCAAGCTTATTTTAAGAATATTAACTGAACGATCAAAATTTTAGGTAACGCCATGTACAGACGGCCAAATAATAATAATAATAATAATAATAAATAATAATAATAAAAAGAAAATAAAGAAGAACATATTTTAGATTGTATTAACACCTTGGAAATAATGAGCACAAGCTGATCCAACCTCAAAAAGAAACCTGTTGCCCATATTTAGACCTTTGCCTCTGCATTTTACAATTTCATTTTTTTTTTTTAAGTAAAAAGAAAGCAAATAATAATAATAATAATAATAATAATATTTTCTTGTATTACAAATTAAATAAAATTGTTGAAAATAAATTTCCTATGAATAAAATATGATACATTTAAATGTGCAATAAAA
This sequence comes from Maratus michaelseni, assembly GCA_963931845.1. Classification (NCBI taxonomy): domain Eukaryota; kingdom Metazoa; phylum Arthropoda; class Arachnida; order Araneae; family Salticidae; genus Maratus; species Maratus michaelseni. Next base: position 71,281,472 of record OZ007591.1, on the reverse strand, counting down.
ATCTTAAAATTTTCAATTATCCATAAAATTCGAAATTAGTATAAAAACAGGAACAGACAACCAAAAAACACAGAAAACAAACAACCTCATACATTTTAATCTCCAAATTGTCTAAGGGAAAAAAAACGGAAGTAGTCATTTGATTGAATATTATGTCTTCTTTCTCTTTATGTTAAAATAATAATAATAATAATAAACTTAGGGCAATCCTTATACTGAAATTGTACCAAATTCTGAAAGTTTGAAAACAAGCACCTACACTGCCAAAAAAAAAAAAAAAAAAATTTGATTTTACAGTATGATACTGGCTACCCAGCTGCCACTATTATTCCGTAAAAGTAACAGTAATAAAACAGTAAAAGAAGCAGTAATACGCTGCCGCGCATCTACACTTTTTTTTTTTCTGCAGTGTAACTTTGACATCATATTTGAATTTTTCGGTAAATTTTAGCTTAGGATACAAAACGGGAAGTCATCCGGCGAAGTAGTTCAGGAATTATGAACGTTTAAAATTTGGAACTCCTACTCTTAAATTTATTTTTAATCTTTATAAAACAGACAAGAACGAAAAATCACGCACCATGGCATAGATTATGAAACATTTTCCAACACTATCGGAATATCATTAAGAAATGTCATTTTTGTTCATAGAATGAAATGAGATATATAAATAAACATTTAAAAATAACCACAACGCATTAAAAATGCATTTTTAGGAATTGCTGTCCGTAGCCGGTAAATGTGTGCGAATTCTGCATCGTGAAACCCTGTATATAAAATACACACCTTTATAATACTCTAAAAATAAACATTTTAACTGTGCATATCACAGCTTAAAACTTAAATCCAACAGTTATGGCCAGCTCTGTAACCAAAATATTTTAAATTTATCTTTAAATAAACAAAATATTCTATGCACTCAACAAATCTACAGAAAACATGCCCTAATGCACCTCAGTAATGTATATCAGTTTCATTAAAATACGCTGTAAACGATTTTCCCCCATATATATTAATGCAATAGAATATTTTTGTGCGTTCCTGTAAACGAACTATAAATGCTACTTACTCCATACTCTATATAAATCCTGTTGCCAGCCACCTCAGTGACGCATATAATTTTCCTTATGTTTGAAACAGCGTAACATCATTTAAATGTACTGCAAAATATTTTTCCCCATTGACCGTAATGTAACAGAATACTTTTGAGTGTCCCTGTAAACAAATTATAACTGCTACTTATTCTATACTCTATAGAAAACATGTTGTCGTTTACTCAGTGATGCATATCAATTTTGTTATGATTGAAATAGTGCAACATCATTAAAATGTACTGCAAAATATTTTTCCCCATTGACCGTAATGTAACAGAATACTTTTGAGTGTCCCTGTAAACAAATTATAACTGCTACTTATTCTATACTCTATAGAAAACATGTTGTCGTCTACTCAGTGATGCATATCAATTTTGTTATGATTGAAATAGTGCAACATCATTAAAATGTACTGCAAAATATTTTTCCCCATTGACCGTAATGTAACAGAATACTTTTGAGTGTCCCTGTAAACAAATTATAACTGCTACTTATTCTATACTCTATAGAAAACATGTTGTCGTTTACTCAGTGATGCATATCAATTTTGTTATGATTGAAATAGTGCAACATCATTAAAATGTACTGCAAAATATTTTTCCCCATTGACCGTAATGTAACAGAATACTTTTGAGTGTCCCTGTAAACAAATTATAACTGCTACTTATTCTATACTCTATAGAAAACATGTTGTCGTTTACTCAGTGATGCATATCAATTTTGTTATGATTGAAATAGTGCAACATCATTAAAATGTACTGCAAAATATTTTTCCCCATTGATCGTAATGTAACAGAATACTTTTGAGTGTCCCTGTAAACAAATTATAACTGCTACTTATTCTATACTCTATAGAAAACATGTTGTCGTTTACTCAGTGATGCATATCAATTTTGTTATGATTGAAATAGTGCAACATCATTAAAATGTACTGCAAAATATTTTTCCCCATTGACCGTAATGTAACAGAATACTTTTGAGTGTCCCTGTAAACAAATTATAACTGCTACTTATTCTATACTCTGTAGAAAATATGTTGTCGTCTACTCAGTGATGCATATCAATTTTGTTATGATTGAAATAGTGCAACATTCTTACAATGCTCTGAAAACAATTTTCCCCCATTGACCGTAATGTGTCGGAATACTTTTGATTGCCTCTGTAATCTAACCTTAAATGCTGCACACTTCATTTTCAATGCCGAACATGTTATGATGATCAACCTCAATAACATATATCAATTTGCATGGCAATCCGAATGCATTTACGCGAGTTAGAGCGCGAACAGACAGGCAGACGGACAGACAAACCTAGTTTATAAACATTTTTCAACTATGTTGGAAAATGTTAAAAATGAACTTAGCACCAATTAGCAACAACAATGGAGTTCGTTACTCTAAATTAAAAGATAATGTTAAGTGAGATGAATTATTCAGAATCCAAGAAAAGTTTATTGAAATTCCACGATTTTTTCTTGAAATTCAAGTGTCAAGAGCTCAAACACGTGAAATTTTCTAAAATATTCAAAAAAAACAATTTTGCACATAAATTCATGGAATTTGCAGACATTACTATATAATGATCTATATTTCTTAACGAATCGTTCGGCTTAAATTAATCATCGGTAACATTTGAATACGAAGTTTTTTTTTTTTTTTTTTTTTTAAGCTCTTGACCTCAAAAATACGTTTTGTGTATATTTAATTGTCCACTGTAAATTTTTGATTATTCGTTTCCAAGAATTTTGAGAGTAGTAATAATTTCAATTTTGAAAATTAATTAATCCCTTAAGAACAACTACATTCCATTTGTCACAAGCTAATAAAAGAAAATGAGCTTTTTAAACAGAACAACAAGTCTCAGATGATCATTTACGTTACGTTGGAAAGTGTAGAAAAATACACAGCGAAAATAATAAAAATAACAACAACAGGATCGAAAAATCATGCGTCAAGCATAGATTATGTAACACTTTCCAACGCTTCCACATCATACCAAGCTGAAAGATAACATCTAAGTAAAGAATTTGCATACCATATTAAAAAAAAAAAAAAAAAAAAAAAAAAAAAAAAAAAAAAAGCAGAAATTTTCAACATATACAATATTCGGGAAAATATCCGAATACTTTTATTCAGCCCTGTATATGATCTATAGATTTGTATACATACTACATAGGATGCTAAATTTTAGTTCAGTTAGAAAACGCTTAGCACAGTTTAAAATTATCCTTCTGGAGTTTCTGTCAATAAACGGAAATGTGTTCGCGAACTTTTGTGCTTCCCTGTATAGGATCTACAGAATTTATACACACCACGTAATAGACAAAAAGTGCGTTAAATTTAAAATCTCGTTCAGTAACTTAAAATGCACGTCCAGGAATTATTGTTAACAGACAGTAGAGAATTCTTTTGTGTGTCCCTGTAAATGAACGATGACTGCTATACACACACTATTCTGTAGTAAGCCTCTTGTAATGCACCTTAGTGATATATATAAATTTCAATGCGTTTAAAATAGTGAAACATTATTTAAATAAACCGCAGACGATTTTTCTCCATTGACTGTAATGTAACGGAATTCTTTTGAGTGTCCCTGTAAAAAAACTATTAGTGCTACACACTTCCGTTGAAATAGGGAACATGCTATAGATAACGACAATAACATATAAAAATTGCAGAGCAATTCGAGCCTATTTACGGGAGTTAGAGCACGGACAGACGGCCATCCGGCAGACAAACCGAAGTCATAAACACTTTTTAACTAGGTTGGAAAGTGTTAAAAAGGACAATTTTTGCAGTCGAATGGGCTTTCTGCTCTCTCTCTCTCTCTCTCTCTCTCTCTCTCTCTCTCTCTCTATGACACTTTGGAGCCTGTGGCTCTTAACCCTTAACCGCTGCGTGGCAGATATTGTTGCACAACTAGTGTGAACGGTCTCTGAGACCGCTTTATCGAAAGATGAATAATAGGCTCCATTAACTCATGGAAATACTGTTTCTGTACTACACTTTATGTATCGGGGTATTATAATTAAAATTCCCACTCCTCCAAGAATAATATGATAAATGGCGCTGTTGTTTTGCCTCCTTCTGCTTTCCATTACATCTGTTTTTACAGTGACGTATTTATTGAAAACTAATTTACAGGTTAGCCACTGGTCAGGGAATTTTTTGGGCAAAATATCAGTATTTTCTTATAGAAAATGAGTAGTAATACACTGCCACGCATGCGCAGAAGTGTATCACTGCTTATTTTACTGTTTATTACTGTTATATTTACGGTACAATACTAGCAGCTGGGGTGCCAGTATTACACTGTAAAATCAACATTTTTTTTTTTCAGTGTAGAAATTTGCATTAATTTGTATTTTCAGAGAGTGGACAAAATCCATTTTTTAGACCACCTGAAAATGTAGTCGCAGGGCGCATGTCTTTGTGATGATCAGGCCCTTACAGCTATAATGAACTTCTGTTGACGAAATCTTTGGAAATATATATTTAATATATATTAAACAATCTAAGAAATATGCTAAAATATAGATTTAACTTAATTTTACCTATCCAATAAAAAAAATTATCATTATTTTCATATACAAATTTTTTTGTCTTTGGAAAATACCTTCACTTTAAACTTATTATATACTCATACTAATTCAAGACTCTTTTCACAATAATATTGTCTAGCGTAAAAAGGATTAAAATTTTAGATACGATTAGTATGTCAATTTTCGACTAATAACATGTTAATTCATATTTATAAATTGTGAAAAGTTTTCTTTAGGAACGTACTTTTGCAAATGTCTAATTACCCTGTTTGGTATTTCATTTGTGGCTGAAAAGAAACAATAATCTATTATTGTCTTTCTTATCTCTCTGCGTATTATTTAAGATTTTATCCCTTATTAACACGTTTAAACATAGTTGAAAAGTGTTTATGAATTTGGTTTGTCTGTCTGTCTCACTGCCGTCTATCCGTGCTCTAACTCGCATAAATATACTCGGATTTTCATGCAATTGATATATGTTATTGAGGTTTACTATGGCAAGTTCAGTATTGAAAATGAAGTGTGTAGTACTTACAGTTTCTTTACAGGGATACTCAAAATAATTCCATTCCATTACTGTCTATGGATGAAAATCATTTGCGATTTATTTTAACGGTGTTACACTATATCAAGCATATTGAAATTAATAGATATCGGTGAGGTGAACTACAAGAGGCTTAGTATAAAATAGGGTGTGCAGATCACTTTTATTTCCTTTACAGGGACACTCAAAATGATTCCGTTACAGTACGACAATTGGGGGAAATCGTTTTTGGTTTATTTTAATAATGTTTCACTATTTCAAACATATTGAAATTGATAGTTATCAATGAGGTGCATTACAAGAGTCTGACTATAGAATATTGAATGTATAACGTTTTATCGTTCATTTACAGGGACACACAAAATAATTCGGTTAAAGTACTGTATGCTAATAATAATTGCTGAAGTGCGATTTCGGTTGCGGTACGCTTTTTAAAATTTAACTAATTTTTTGCCTATTACTAAGTATGTTCGAAGAACAGCCTTTTATTACTCCACAAAGAATAATAAAGGACAGAGTATTTCGCTAAAACTAAATCTAATTTTTATTTCATCAAATTTGTGGAATGCAATATATTTTTTTAATACTCTTTTCTTATTACAAATATATTATAACAATTGATGTAAAATATTATTACATGCCATCTTTAAATAAGAGATTCGATCATTTATGTTATACGAACTTATAAGTTTCGTTTGATTTCAAAGGTATATTGTGTGTGTGTGTGATTTTTTTCTTATTACCCCATTTCTCTCATCTTTCCCTATTCGAGCATTTTTTAATCTCACAAATCTCATTGTTTTTCACCCAAAACTAACTGCAGACAAAAGCAATTATTTATCAGTAAATAATACTTATCGATAATGTATTTTTCATGAGAGAAACGGTTGAATATTAACATTTGACACACATACGTTATCAAAAAAAGCTGAACGAATAATTTGAATTCGGTGGGTCATGCACCTTCATATCAATTCAAATTATCTAGATAGCGCTTTGATAAAAATGTTATAACCGCGTATATAACTGATTCGTGAATTCTCTGGAAAAAGTAATTTTAGGCTATGACAATAATGTAATATTAAAATTACTTCTTGTTTTTCAAAAGTTTATGAAAGGAATAATTATGGAAATTGACATAGTTTAAACGCATCGTTACATATTTGAAGTCCAAAAGTAATCTGAAAAATGCTTTGAAATATAGTAAACAACTAATATAAAAACATTTTTTAAAGTCAATTCCTACTTTTTAATCATAAATATATAAAATAAACCCGTGCAGCATTAATGTCCCAAGTAATCTTTATTGAACATTTTTTTTATAATCATCGTTGCGGTATGTTATTTTTGTGGCATCACTAATTTGAAGAAAATCTTTCATTTCATTTATGAAAACAATGGGAGAATTTTTTTTCTCCCATATAAAACTAAAATTAATTAATTAAATTTAATTAATAAATTAATATTTGAAAAAAACTGTATTAACATCCAGTGTCATCCACTGCAAGTTTAAAAAAATGTATTTGAACTTGAGTGGATGAATAGAAAATATTTTATGAACGATTAAAAATTTGAACAAGATATATAAATATATAGAGAATGTGAGCTAATAGTAGGAATTGAAAAAAAAAATGATAAATTATATTAGTAATAAAATATATTATTGTTTACTTGGTGTACAGTGTAATTTTATATTGAAAAGTTAATAAGAATTATAAGTTTATCTTTAAATACTATACTGCATAGCACACAGTGGTATTAGGTTAAATAGTATATTCATGGATTTTGTGTGGGTAAATAATTAAACATTAGTCAATTGTATTCAATAGACCGATCCTAAAAATTCGAATTTTGGACTGTGGAATTCTAATAGTGAGGGAAAGTTGCATTATCCCATCAATAGTAAATGGGCAAAATTTTGTTTTCATTGGTTAATAACTTTTGCCTCCTCAAGACGGCCAAAGTTGGGAAAAACGGCCATTTTTTTTCGAAAAATAATAAAAATGAGGAAAAAGGACAATCGTTTTCTAATAGGGGACAAATGGTCTACCAGTCCATCAAAATTAACTGTAAAAAAAATTAACCAGCTCGATTAATAAGTTTTGCCTTCTCAAGACGGCCAAAGTTTCGAAAAACTGCCTAAAACGGCCATTTTTACTACAATTAATAAAAATCAGGAAAGAGGACAATTGTATTCTAAAAACGGTCCAATGGTCTATCATTGCATCATAATTAACTATAGAAAATTTAGTCAGATCGGTTAACAACTTTTCCCTCCTCAAGACGGCCAAAATTTCGAAAAACTGCCCAAAATGGCCTTTTTTTACTAAAATTAATAAAAATTGGGATAAAAAAATATTGTTTTCTAGAAACGGCAAATGGTCTACCATTCCATCATAAGTAACAGTAAAAAAATATAACCGAAACGGTTATATCTTTTAGGCTTAACCTAATTTTTATTATTTTTAGTAAAACATGGGTTTTTTTAGCTTTTTCGAAACTTTGGCCATCTTGAGGAGGGAAAAGTCATTAACATATATCTGATTATTATTTTACAGTTAATTATGATGGAATAGTAGACCATTTGGCCGTTTTTAGAAAACAATTGTCCTTTTTCCTAATTTTTATTTATTTTAGTAAAAAATTGCCGTTTTAGGCAGTTTTTCAAAACTTTGGCCGTTTTGAGAAGGGAAAAGTTATTAACCAATCTGGTCAATTTTTTTACAATTAATTAGGATGCATTGATGGACCATTTGTCCACTATTAGAAAACGATTGTCCATTTTCCTAATTTTTATTATTTTTAGTAAAAAATGGCCATTTTGAGGAGGCAAAATATATTTACCAATGAAAATGAAATTTTACACACTTTCTATTGACGGGATAAGGCAATTTTCCCGCACTATTAGAATTCCATAATCCAAAATTCGAATTTTTTCGGCCCGGCCTAGTATTCAAACAGTATTTTTTTTCTACAATTTAAGGACATATTAATTCAGACATCTTTATTTATATATTTTTTAAATTAACTTTTATGTGTAGTATATAACGGAGGACAAAACTTGCAAAAACACTAATTCTTCTTTTTCTTTCTTTCCTTTTTTCTCTTTTAACTCTTTTCTCTTTTTCCTCTTTTCTTTCTTTTCCTTTTTTCTTTTTTTTCCCTTTCAATTACACTAACAAAATTTACTGATTTTTCTATTTCTGAAATCGACCACAACAAAATAAACATTTTTAATTACAGATATTCTTGAATAATTTCAGTACATAAAAAAAAAAAAAAAAAAAAAAAGTTTCAAATTTCAATTTTTTTTTCCTTCCAAGTTTAAATTTCTAAACATCTAGAAATTTTAAAGGCATCCTTAAATCCAAACTAAAACATAATTAACCGAAAAACTACTAACTTTTAGTCATAGGTAATTACAACTTCCGAAAATAAAAAAAGTTCCTAAAACTTTCACAAACAAGTTGGTGACTGAAAAACAAAAAAACATTTAACTTATTTAATGTTATTAAACTTATTTAGTGTGTAAGATTGTAAATCTACTGAATAGTGACAACGAGTGTATCAAAATAACTATTTAAATAAAACATGTCTGAAACTTTCACAAACAAGTTGGTGACTGAAAAACAAAAAAACATTTAACTTATTTAATGTTATTAAACTTATTTAGTGTGTAAGATTGTAAATCTACTGAATAGTGACAACGAGTGTATCAAAATAACTATTTAAATAAAACATGTGTGAAACTTTCACAAACAAGTTGGTGACTGAAAAACAAAAAAACATTTAACTTATTTAATGTTATTAAACTTATTTAGTGTGTAAGATTGTAAATCTACTGAATAGTGACAACGAGTGTATCAAAATAACTATTTAAATAAAACATGTCTGAAACTTTAACAAACAAGTTGGTGACTGAAAAACAAAAAAAATTTAACTTATTTAATGTTATTAAACTTATTTAGTGTGTAAGATTGTAAATCCACTGAATAGTGACAACGAGTGTATCAAAATAACTATTTAAATAAAACATGTCTGAAACTTTAACAAACAAGTTGGTGACTGAAAAACAAAAAAACATTTAACTTATTTAATGTTATTAAACTTATTTAGTGTGTAAGATTGTAAATCTACTGAATAGTGACAACGAGTGTATCAAAATAACTATTTAAATAAAACATGTCTGAAACTTTATAATTAATTATTTTACTTTGAATAATTATTAAGCCAATTTTTTTGGCGTAGATTTAAAAAACAAAGTTTAAATCCTGAAATTTTGAATATTAGTTCGAAGTGATACAAAGAGAGTTGTACATGACAAAAGAAATATTATAAATGTACCATTACATAATAGTATTTCCATTATATTTATTTTAATTCGATTAAAAAGAAAAAAAAATTAAATCGTTCCCGATTAACCCTTAATCAGTCACTACAACATTTCGTAGATGCCATTTTAATTTAATTTAATTTAATTTTTTCGAATAATTTTGATGTGCTTAAGATATGATTTAATTTTTTTTTTTCGTTATCACAATAAAAAATTATTAAACAATTGCTAATTATCATTATCTAAAACAAAGGTGGCATGTGCTAAGGCAAAGGTGGCAAAGCTAAATAAGGTAATATCTTGTGTCCATTTTGTCTTGTAGGATACCTTGTACGAACGCTTTTAAGATAAAAACTCCTACATACGGGCACATGCACCTATAGTGGATGTATTATTTCGAAAACTATTTTCCTTTCATATAAATTGCAAACATGTATTTTTATTTAAAAACTATGTATACATTTTGTTATATTAAAACTTACGTCAAACTCATGCACTTTCATTGAAGCTACACTGCAAATCGAACAGTGAATAACGACAGAATTGTATTTCTATGACATTTTTTCCCAGAATTTACGTATTATCACGTAGGTACAACCTGAAATTACAAATACTTAGAAAACATTATTAAAGAAGAACATAAATATTGTATTACAATACAAATATTTAAATTGTTATTTCCAAAGAATGACGTCCTATTCGCAAAAAGTATGACGTCTTCATTCATAAAATGAAACATTTTTCATCAGAAATGCGTCTCTATGACGCATTTCTGACAGACAGATGTTTCAGAGAGCTCTTATATTGCCCCCTAAATAAACACAAGGAATAGCACTCAAAAGAAAACTGCATTACTTTATGAGAAATGTTATTTAGTAAGCTGAGTGCTCTTTAAAAAAATCATTTTGTTTATATAAATAAATATTTTAATAAAAATAGTAGAATAATAACTCTGAATTATCCTAGGATTATCCAAGAAAAGTTTTCAAATAAGAGGCTTATTCCTTTTATACAGATTCTAAACATGTGATGTGCTTTGTAGGATCACACACGTTTTAATCGTCTAAAAATAAATGAAAATAAATAAATAAATAAACGGTTTTTAAAATCATCTTTATTTAACATTTCAACCAGTGGCAAATTTTCAGAATCAGTATTTGATATTTTACATTTCTTCTTTTTTCTTTTTTACCACACTAAAAAAAATAAAAAAAGACAAATTTTTGTTGATCTAGGAAAATATAATATAATCAAAAACGAAAATATACAGGGGGATTATAATTAAAGTCCCACTTTCAAAATGCTGTAAAAAAGGAACCATTGGTCAGAATGACTTCAAATTTTAACTGAATATACTGGAAGAAGAAGGGAAACGGTAGGTATGGCATAAAACAGAAAAGTTCCAAAGTGTACCAATAGATGGCGCTGTAAGCGGCATACCGATACCGAAAGTGGATTCGGCTACAAGTGACATATTCATATTTAATTGAAATACGACCGCTTTAGCATGAGTTGCACAATAAACCAACCGTACTGTTCAATGTGCATGAGAGTTTTGGTTGTTTGACGGAAAAAAAAATGACTTCAAAATCAATCAACAGTTAGTGGAAAACCCATCCACCACGCAAGGTCTTACCACATTGGATGTGGGAAAAATCGGTTTTTAATTGTCCTTGGGCCACAAACCGCATAAAAAGCACATAATGATTCGGTTTTTAATTGCGCATGAGTGTCTTTTAATTTGCATAGTATGTAGAGCAGGTGGAATGTAGTAGAACGCAATGCATTTTCATCACCGTCTAACACTTTTTATTGTATTAAATCAGGGAAAATTCGAGTTATTGAGTTAAATAAAATTATGAATTTTTTGTTTAAGCCATCTGGTTTTTAGTTTTGTATACGTTTTTAACTATTTCCATTTTGATACAATAATATTTCCACTTTTTAAAATATGCAAATGGGCTAACTTTGCGAGGCGCACACCTTAAGAGTCATACATAAACGATACCAAATACACTTATGTCCAAAATTAAGGTCATAAACATAAAATCTGCGAAATCTGATGAACTATTCACTGTGTTGCCGCGAAATTTGGCACAGAGGTATTTTACAATGGGAGAAAGAATATAGCAACATAACAACATGGAAAAGATTTTAATTGCGACTTAAGATACAGGGTATATCAAAAAGTGTTAAATCAGAATCAGAGATAAAGCATTTATCTTGGGAAAAGTATGTCTAATATGGAGTGTGACCACTGTGCAATGGTATACAAGCCTCACAACGAGCTCTTACTGTTTATGAAGGTGTCAATAAATGTTTTTGGCAACAAAGCCATTCTTCCAAAAGCGCGGCTTTTAACTCCTGGCGGGCCCTGGGAGTGGGGTTACGCTGTGCAAATGGCTCTTCCCAGATCATCCCAATGTCACCAGGAAGGCCGACCAAGACCGACAGCTACTTTGCATTAAGTGCACTACGACATAAGCTGCCAACGACTCCTCAGCTTGCTCATGACCTTACTGATACGTCTGGAATAAGAATTTCCAGGTAAACAGTATATAGATGTCTAGCAGAGAGAACCCTTTACGCCCAGCGTCCAGTCGTGTGTGTCCCTTTCACTTCATCGAACAGGATAGTCCGGTTGTTGTGGAGCCGAAGACATCAATCTTGGACTCAAAAAGAATAGGGGCGTGTTCTTTTCTGAGTTTTCTGTTCTTTGATGAGTCGCATTCACCACGTAAAGTGATTCTCGTCGAATCTTCATCTGCGGAAAATGTGGAGCCCGCTATCATCCTTCCTACGTAAAAAAATTCAACAGATTTGGTGGCAAAGGAATTCTTGTCTGGAGCGGCATAATGTTGGCAGGGCCTGATTACCGACGGGGCACACTTCCACCAGTAAAATTTAATAGAAATTTTCATCTTATTAAAACGCCCTATTCATGCAAAATTACTGCCATGAATAAGGGAAAAAAAATCTATTCTTTTTTACTGGTGGAAGTGTGCCCCGTTGATAATCAGGCTCTGAATGTTGGGCAGCCGTACCCCACAGTACGTCTTCGATGCGGGTACTGACAACGCACATCGCTATAGGGATGAGGTCCTTGAAGGCTATGTGAAGTTGTTCCGGGTGCTGTAAGCCCAGACTTCATTTTTATGGACGATAATGCGAGGCCACACAGAGCTCACATTGTTGATGATTTTCTTGAAGAAGAGGACATTCGACGTATGAGTTGCCTCTCGAGGTCTCTGGACCTCAATCCTATTGAACATGTTTGGGATGGTCTAGGAAAGGTCATTGCACAGCGTAACCCCACTCCCAGGACCCGCCAGGAGTTAAAAGCCGCGCTTTGGGAAGAATGGCTTTGTTGCCACAAACATTTATTGGTAACTTCATAAACAGTATGAGAACTCGTTGTGAGTCTTGTATAGCAGTGCACGGTGGTCACACTCCATATTAGACAGACTTTTCCCGAGATAAATGCTTTATCTCTGATTCATGATTTAACACTTTTTAATATGTCCTGTATCTTAATTCATAATTAAATTTTTTTCCATATTGTTATGTTGCTATGTTCTTTCTCCCCTTGTAATATACCTCTGTGCCAAATTTCGTGGCAACACAGTGAATAGTTCATCAGTTTTCACAGATTTTACGTTTATGACCTTAATTTTGGACATGAGTGTACATTGAAAAGTGCATTTATAGCCAAAAATTGGGTGAAATTAATTTAAAAATTGCAACTCTCAATAATTTAAAGGGAAATGGATGCAGCAAAAACCCCTTTTTGCATATACTTTTAACACATTGGTGACCGGCAATTTTGTGTGAAAGATGGATTTTAAAACATTAGAAGCTCCTCCCACTTCTGAAAGTCTTTCGTAAATTGCTTTCCTAGATAGGTTTTTCAAGTTTATGAATCAGTAAATATCTTATAATATACGAATTTATTATAAAAAATTTACATTCTAAAAATATATGGATAAAATGATACAAATGCATTTTCTGTATGGTAAAAGCCACGCCCTTATCCAACGATGTTTGATTAAATAAAAAACGAAAATTCTCGTGGGCGTTCACCAATGTGTTAATTATTGAATCTTTACGACATTTCCTCAGAGTATGCTATAAATGTCTAAATTTCTTTCAAGCAAGAAGTTGAAAATTCGTATTTTCATCATTCTTCGCAAAATAAAGGGTACTCCTCTTAAAGAAAGAAAATAGCTTTCTAATTACCAAGAAGTTATTGCTAATATTAAAAAAAAAATTATTATTATTACTCTTAATTTTCTGTAAGATGTATAATATTTTGAAATATTATTCGAAATTCATATTTAGATGAAAATAAATTTTAAATCCGTAAAAATGTAATATGAAATGCATAAAAGAAACTGCAAAAAATTTTAACTTTAATTAAAAATATTTTATTGAATATCGAACCATTTTTTTTCCTTCGTATATGTATTTTTAGCCTTTTGATTAAGGGATTGGGACATCGCACGTCCTAGCGACAATTTTTTTATTGTATTCATAGCACTTTTCGAAGAATAATCTCTACCATACACTTATACTAGGATATTTTCAAGAGATATATACCTACCACAACGACAACTGTTTGTAAACTGTGATGCAATTGCGCGGTAGCGTATTACTGCTTGCACAGCAGCGTATTACTGCTTATTTGACTGTTTAATACTGTTAATTTTACGGTATAATATGCGCGGTAGCGTATTACTGCTTGCACAGCAGCGTATTACTGCTTATTTGACTGTTTAATACTGTTAATTTTACGGTATAATACTGGCAGCTGGGGTGCCAGTTTTATACTGTAAAATCAACAATTATTTTTTGCAGTGTGTTAGTTTATGTGTATAAATACATATTTTGCACTCCTGTATACTGATTTTTATGAAAAATAAAAAAATATTGAGGTTTTTTTTATAAATAAAATCTAGTGTAACAAAATTTGGTAACATAAATAATCTAACATGTTTCGCATTCATTGTTTGTATCCTCGATAGTTGCGAAAAAAAAAAAAAAATGTTATCCTTTGTACATGAAATCATTCATAATTATGTAACAATATTCATCCAAAAATAAATATATATGAAATTATGTATGTTAACACAATGTATATCTGTCACACATACCTAAATGTGTGTGTGTGTGGGGGGGGAAGTGGAGAGGGGGACGCTGCTCCTATGAAGATAGCTGTAAATTTCAAATGCGCCCGTGGGAGTAAAAAAGTTGGCGACCCCAGTACTACTCTCTAGCTTTATTTGAGAAATATAGAGTATATGGATTTTCTCTAAAAAAATCCAGAAGGTATAGAACCTATGCCACCATGTGCCTTCTACTAAAAAGCCCTGGTTAAATTATGAATGAAAAGTTTAATCTGCTCCTCCCAAAATAAATAAAATGCATAATGAATTTGAAAACGATCAGATCGAGATAGCTTTGGTGCGAAAAAGTTACAGGGCCACAGAGATTGGTGTGGAAGGGGGGGGGGAAGAGGGGTAGTCGATACAAATTACAGGTACACCCTATCTTATGGAGTCCGTTATGAATCCTAGTTTTAAATAAAACCTCCAAAGAAGCGTTAACGTTTACGTTAAATGTAAATCATGATTAACAATTAGATTCCAGTCTCTTAAACAAAATTTCACCATTGTGTTAACTTGCCTAAGTCAAGACTCTTAGACTTAGAAAATAGACAAGAAAGTTTAGAAAATTATACTTAGAGTCAACCCGAAATATTCAAATCCGAATCCGACCCGAACCCGAAGTGAAAAAAAATAATCCATAATTTAATACAACTATGGGTAAGTAGTCTACAATTAAATCTCTAATATCAATTTTATCGTTTTTTGTATAAAAATGAACACATATACACTCATTAATATTCAAATATATATTTTATTTTCATTTGAAAAATATTCAAGGCATTTTTCTGAAAATTCGACTAAATCTCAGCTCGAGCCGCAACGAAAAAATTAACATCAACCCGACCCGACCCGGCCCAAACCGCGGGTTGGGTTGGGTTCGGGTAAGATTGGATCACCCGACCCGATGCATAACTCTAATAAGTGACTCGACAATCATAAAATTTTATCCATGAAGATTTACCGACAGGTATAGATTTTGTCTTATTAGTGTTGACAGTCTGCTACTTTTTATTATTATTATTAATATTATTCAGATTTGTTGATTGCCACCACTTTTTTTAAATATTATAATTCCTCTTATGTTTGCATTATTCAATCTGTCATCAAACAAGGCGAATACGGCAATCATGCAATATGAATTTTAAACTAGTCGGATGTGTCAATCCCAAAACTTTCTTCTATCTCACACAGGTTTCGCATACATTAAAACGAATTACACCAAAAACTAAGCAGCACCAATTTATATCAAGGATTAACTGAATCTAAGGAAAATTCTAATGGACTAATGAAAATTCATTGCATTAGTTCTGGAGATAGAGCACCCACAAAATTTTTGTCACATACATACAGATAGACAGACAGAGTCACAGACAGACAATTTCTAAAAACAGTTAAATTGTGTTCAGGACATTATAAAACGTATAAATCAGTCGAAAACCGGAAGTCGAAAATTTTGATGAATCCAATACTTTCTTCTTGTAAAGATAGAAGAAAGTAAAATGTAGTGAACTGGCAACACCGCGTATTATGAAAGCGTCAACAAAGCAAATGCAGTAAAACCTACGAAAACAGAAACTGGCTATAACAGAATCCTGTCTTAAACGAAAATTTGTCATGGTCCCGACGGTAGAATACCATAAAACCTACTTAAAACTGTTTTTTTTTTTTTTTTTTTTTTACCTACTCCTAACAATACCGTTTTCATAATTTCTACTGTATTATTGCTTTAAACGTTTCAGGGAGAAGTAATTTTGTTTCTGTAACTTGGAATTCACACCACGATTTTCAAAATGATTTATCTGAAAATAAAGAAATGCAATTTTGCAGCTTTTATTCCCCAAAGATATAAAAGTAAAATTTTATTCAAAAATTCTAAGATTAAGTGGGATAAACTAAGTATATCCCAACGCCCTTCAAGGTGTTAATGGATGAAAGCTAATGCGTATCGAGAAGCTTAGATAAGTTAGATCATAGAGTGAACAGTAAATTAATTTCGACACAATTATTCAAATTGGTAATGAAATCACATAAGTTGTAATTTTACCAACTGCATGAAAAGTCCGGGCAAGGTTCGAATTGGCCAGTATTCAAATTGGTAAAGGAATCATATATGAGATGTAATCTTGACACAATTATTCAAATTGGTAAAGCAATCATATATGAGATGTAATCTTCCAAACTGAGCGTAAAAGTCCGGGCCAGGATTCGAACCAGGACTCTTTCGCTGAGTTGAAAAGATTACATCTCATATATGATTTCTTTACCAATTTGAATAATTGTGGAAAAATTAATCTAGTGTAATCGCGTTTTCAGCGTTTACTGGAGTTCCCTTACCTGCGATTTATTATGTTGAGCTGATTGAGATATCAGACCAGATGATCAATAAGGTTAATAGATCCACCAGATTTGTCCGGGATTGCTCAGTTGGTACGTTGGTAGAGCATTGGCAGCTTGAGACAAGATATCTTATTGCCCTAGTTCGAATCCTGGCACGGACATTTTCACCCAGTTGGGAAAATTACAACTTAAATGATTTCATAGAGTGGACATTTCTTATTTAAACACAATCAAGCTGATTGGTAAATACATCATACAAAGACTAATTTTTCCAACTGAGTGAAAATGTGCCCAGGCCCTGACTCGAACCCAGAATCTTTGGCTTTGATTGCCTATGCTCTTCCAATTGAGCTATCTGTACGACATTTCAGTCAATACAATTCACTCAGACAACCATTTGGTAATGACATCTGGTTTATTATTTGAAATCACTCGACAGAATAAGCATTTTCACTCAGTTGGAAAAATTACCACTCGTATGATTTATTTCGCAATCAGTTTGATTGTGTTGAACGTGGAAATAATAAAAGCGTTTATTATGTAATATCCATAGTTTATAGGAGTTGCTTTACCTGTGGTTTATTACGTCGAGCTGTTTCACATAACAGATCATATGTCATTACCAAGTGATTGTCTCAGTGAATTGTGTTGGCTGGGATATCGTCCAGATAGCTCAATTGCAAGAGTATAGGCAATTAAAGCCAAAGCTTCTGGATTCGAATTCCAACCTGGACACATTTTTATTCAGTTGGAAAAATTACTACTCGCATAGTGTGAATGTCCCTCAGTCAACCTCCCCACTGTGGACGACTCATCAAAACAATTCTTGCTTATACGGATGAAATTTCATGCAGGTTGAACAATTCAGTTAAGTTAGACCAGTGTAAACGTGTCTTTATCAAGAATCAACAAAGCAAGTATAATTGCCTAGAATGGAATAATTCTCATCTTGAAACATTTGTACAAATTAAATCATAGTCTAAGTGTATTGAATCTTCTGAAATTCTGATGTTGGTTAGCTACGTTTTTATAAAGTTAAAGGTAAGGCGATTCTGAATTCTGTCAATACTTTTCGATATCGAAAATAAGCACTGATTTTGGCAATAATGCTCTCCTCTATTTTTGTTTTAGATATCAACGTACAGTTTTCGAAGCGGATGCAGTATAGACCGTGTTCAAAATCAGGTCTTAAGAATTTTACTTTGGAGTCTGTAATGATTTAAAGCCTACTTTTTAGTAACCGAAGCTTTGATATATAAAAAAGGAAATAGCACAATGCAATTCAGTTTTTTTTTTTTTTACTTCTTCACGATTGGAGGCAGTTTATATTATACGTTGTCTATTTGACCTTCATTTATCCCCAAGTAAGGTGTAACTCGCCAAACGAGTCAAAGCAGTAAAATCAGAAACATAATATCAAGATAGAAAAAAGAAAAGAAAAGCAAAAAAGAAAAAACTTGATCATAGTTTTTACGGTGTTTTGCTTTGGGTTCTTTATATTTTCATTTTATTTTTTACTTTTTAGTTCTTCTCTTCTCGTTTCGGAACAGGTTTTTCATAGGTAATTCCAACATCCGGGCATAGAATTTTTTTCAGCGTGTTTATTTACATGAGAGTGGATATTATAATGGTAGAACTCCGTGCTGAATACAGCTTTTACATTGCATTGTTGATTTTACTGTGCCTTTCCTTTTTAATGTTTTGGGGCAGGGATATGCATGCTCGGTGAAGCAATAAGACACTATCGCATAGACACGCACGACTATACCAATATACAAGATACAAAGAAACGTAATTCAGTATGAAAAGAAAAAAAAAATTATTCACAAAAGCAGTGTATTACCTGTGATGTCTGATATTTTCCATTTTCCATTTACAATGGTCAAAAGTTTAAGGTTTTTTTTTTTTTAAAAAAAAGGGCAAATAATTTGTAGATTGCATAAGAACAACATCGCCCTCTATAGAAACCAATATTTTATACATTATTAGAAAAGAAGATAATGAAATTTAAGGTTATTCACAAGTGCAAATAGCTACCTTCTGCTACAATGGCGAAATATTTTTATACACATACATAAATATTATAGTTATTTTAATTTAAACTTCGAACAGCTAAACAGTTTTCATAATTTTAAAATAATGTATTTTGCACAAAACATCTTCAGAGCGGATAATTTAAAACAATAAAAACCATAAAAAGATGAAAATTAGTCAGGAACAAACTATAAAAATGTTTCATTTTTATGTAAATAATAATAATAATAATAATTTCTTTCAAACTCGAAATTTGATATCAGAAAACTTCACTTACCGGTATGCAAGAGCTATGACTTCATATTGGTGCAGAAAAATCATTAAAACGAGTGCTTTCAAGTGAAAATCCATAAAATATTAAAAACAGACTTTAAATTACATACAAAGGAAGATCGGGACCATTTCACTTATAAAGTAAGCTATACTATTATTTGCTATGTGAATTTTACAAGGTGATTTTATCGTATTTTTCAATTAAAAAAGGGGGGTTGGGGAACTATTTAGAGAAGAAAGAAGTGTGGATAACAGTAAGGATTTTTAACACTTCCCAACATTGTTGATACGTGTTTATGATTCGGTTTGTCTGTCTGTCTATCGTCTTCCGTCTGCCATCTATCCATGCTCTAACTCCCGTAAATATACTAGTATTGACATGAAATTTTTATGTGTTATTGATGTTTACTAAAGAGTTTTTGCTATTAAAAATGAAATGCCAAGCATTTATAGCTCGTTTACAAGGACACACAAAATAATTCCGATAAATTATGGTCTATGTGGAAAAATCGTTTCTGATGCATTTTAATGATGTTACAATACTGCAAACATAATGAAATTGATATGCATTCTGAGATGGACTAAAACATGCTTTCTCAGGAGTATATAACTACTGTAGCATTTATAGTTCGTTTACATGGACGCACAAAAGAATTCTACTACATGGAGAAAAATCGTTTGCGATGCATTTTAATGATGTTATGATACTTCAAACATACTGAAATTAAAAAAGATCTCTGAGGTGCATTGCAGCATGTTTTCTACACTGCAAAAAAAAAAAGTGTTGATTTTACAGTATAATACTGGCATCTCAGCTGCCGGTATTATACCGTAAAATTAACAGTAATAAACAGTGAAATAAGCAGTAATACGCTGCCGCGCATGCGCGGTAGCGTATTACTGATTATTTTACTGTTAATATTATACCGTAAAATTAACAGTAATAAACAGTGAAATAAGCAGTAATACGCTGCCGCACATGCGCGGTAGCGTATTACTGATTATTTTACTGTTAATTTTACGGTATAATACCGGCAGCTCGGATGCAAGTATTATACTGTAAAATCAACTTTTTTTTTTCCAGTGTATAGTTTAAAGAGTGCTTAGCATTTATGTTCATTTATAGAGACGCACAAAAATATTTGGTGACAGGACGGACTATGATGGATTTCATTATATGAAAAAATGAAATTTCTTAATAATATTCTGTTAGTGTTAGAAAGTGTTTCATAATCTGTGCGTGATGCATGATTTTTCGTCCTTCCTCCTTGCTGTTCAAGGTTAGATTTATTTATCTCCGTACATGCTCGGGAGGCGTGCCTTGGGCAGAAAACACTAAAAGATATAATCTAACCTTTATTTTGTACCGCTTTCAAAGAAAACCGCTGAAACCTCAGTAAAAGACCACACCAATCTATCAAAAGCTGAAATTGTTTAAAATCCGTAAATTGCTGCATTTTAGTACGGCGCCATACCATTGTGTTGCGAATGGAGTACTATTATCTGGCGAAGTTGTAAACCGCGTATAAGGCTGTAATCTTCTTTTAAAGTTCTTCTTCTTCATCCTAATGCAGAAAAATTAACATTAAGATTGTTCTTGATGAATAAAATACTTTGAGCCATGAGCATAATTTTTCCATTTCCAACTATTATACTTAAAATTTCCATGTATTCTTGTTTAGAATTGGAATACAAAAAGGTTTTTTTTAGCACTTTCCAACCTAGTTGAAAAGTGTTTATGACTTCGGTTCGTCTGCCGTCTGCCGTCTCTCCGTGCTCTAACTCCCGTAAATATGCTCGGATTTCCCTGAAATTTTTATATGTTATTGTCCTTATCTATAGCATATTTCCTATTTCAACGGAAGTGTGTAGCACTTATAGTTTTTTACAGGGGCAATCAAAAGCATTCCGTTACATTACAGTCAATGGGGAATAAATGTTTCAAGTGCATTTTGATGACGCTACATCATTTAAAACATAATGAAATTGATATATAATTATGAAGCTCATTAAAACATGCTTTTTGTAGAATATGGGGTGCAAAGCATTTATTATTCATTTACAGGATTAAACAAAAGAGTTCTGTTACACATCGTTCTATGGGAAAAATCGTTTGCAGTGTAATTTAGTGATATTTCACTATTTCAAACATAATGAAAATCATATGCATTACTGAGGTGCACTATAAATTGCTCTCTTGTGTCCATTGCGTTTATTTACAGGGACACACAAAAGATATTGTTTACAGTACATGTGCGATGATATTTACAGTCTATGTGTGATAAGTACGTTTTCAACTTTGGTTTGCGTTTTTAAGTTTAACTATTTTTTTATAGTACGTGTGTGTTTATAAACTCCGTTGATCATATACAGGACTACACAAGGAAGTTCGTAAGTATTACAGACTATGGGAGTGAATTGCTTAAGGGTAGTTTTTTTATTGTGTTTACGCATTTGCCTGCTGAACTGTATTTAGTAGACTAATAGAAGTTTGTGGAATATAAATAAATTCATATACAGGGCTACGCAAAGAAAGATACATTGTCGTTTACGCTTGGTAATTGCCGCAAGTGAGTTTTAAGTTGCCTTTTAGCTTATTAGGTGGTGTGTACAAAATTCTTCCGATAATATACAGGGCTGTACAAAAGATTTCGAGTGCATTTCCATCGATTGGCAAAAATTGCTAAATGTGAATATTTTAACTGAATTAAATTTTATCATACTATATATCCACATCTATTGATCATATATAGGGCTGCACAAAATTATTCGACTACTTTTTTGACACTGGAAGTTAATTTTGAAAACTATATTTTTCAACGTGTTATATGTTTTCTAAACTGTTTACTTATATATTTTCTCACGCCTTATTTAACGGAAGTTTCGTTACAGTTTTCTGGCTGTGTTGGAAAGTGTTTCATAATCTATGCTTGACGCATGATTTTTCGTTCTTGTTTTTTTTTTTTCTAGTTTACCTAAAATTTATACTGTATCTTAAAAAAAAAGAAGGAAAGATACTTTAGCAATATTAAAGTTTTAAGCAATATTTGGACACTAAAATGTTACCATTAAATGGTAATAATCAGTTTAAAATCACTGTTATCGAAATATTATATCACATTTAGCACAACTATATTTTATGATATACTTTATTAAAAGATGCGTGATTTTAGAACAGCATTAAATTTTCTTTATACAAGTATCTTAAACATTATTATACATTGTAAACAATATTCTAGTGCAAAATTATACTTATTATTATTATGCAATTCTAGTGCAATATTCTAGTGTATCAGCAAAAATGAAAGGGAAAATCCGTAAAAGTTTCTTACAAATTGTCGCAACACGTAAAAATGTACATGCATTTTCAAAAATAAATTAATGACTTGTGATTTTGCATGTTATAAGCGTTTGACTAATAATTTATTTTTCGTATGGAATTCATGTATAAATGACAGAGCATATCTAATTTCTCTTGCTATCCGTCCTCTGTAATCTATGTCTAGGTGATCTAAATTCTATAATCTAGATCTCAAGTGATCTTCCTACAGTTTCCGTTCTACATTTTATTCGCCGTCACTTATGTCGCGAGTTAAATCATCTGCTCGTATTTCGAAATTGCGGACATGCGGACAGTCAGGGAGACATATATATCCCGTTTGCAGTCAAAGGGTTAACCTTTGATTTATGGCAGATTAACCCTAGCTACTGTCTAGAGTTCTGCATAGGGATGGATTATCCGCTTTTACCCGCACCTGACCCAACCCGAATTTTTGCTGTGGGTCGGGTTCGGATCGGTTTCGGGTTGGGTTTTGACTCTTGCGGGTCAGGTTAGGGTTGACCCGCTTTTTCAAAAGAATGTCCACAATATATCTTCAGGTTAAAAATACATATACAATAAGATCTCCATATATGACACTCCGAAAAGCCAACTCCTCTATTTTGCGAACACTTTTTCAATTCCTGACACTTATATATTTGTACGCTAATACCTTGGAGTAGCGGACACCTCCAAATCTTATACACAAGTAGCATGTGTATGTGTGCATAAACTATCACAAATACGATACATGTATTTTTGCGTGTATCATAAACGAAATGTTGTCAATATTTTTCCTATTCCGAGAAAAGAAAAAATGGTTCTTAACTGCACCGTAAAGAAAGAATAATATATGAATACATTTCTAACATTTTATTTTTTATCATGCAGTAAATTCAATATATACTCATTCATATTCAAATACGTATTTGGTTTCATCTGAAACATAGTTCTGTCAGTTCAAACTTTTTGGGAAAATCCCCAAAATTCGACTTGCAAAAAACCTAAATATGACCCGGAAGAATTGTTCTAGGGTAAACCCGACACGCAGAAAGAAAATTATAGACTCATCCCGACCCGAGAAAAAAATTGAAACAATCCGACTTGATGCAGGACTCTATTCAACGACTTCGAGATGTCTGCTATTCCGAGATTTCACTATATTTGAATATAGATTTGTTCATTTTTATATATAAAATATAAAATTGGTATTAGAGATATAATTGTGCATTACTTTTCATAATAAAATAGCATTAACACATGATTTATTGTCCTTTCATTGCGGGTTCAAATCGGGTTGCGGGTCAAGGATTTTTTTTTTTTTTTTTTTTTTTTTTTTTTTTTTTTTTTTTTTGTCGGGTTTGGGTTGGATTGCGGGTTGATTTCAAATAGAATTTGCGGTTTCAGGTCTGGTATACAACCCGACCCGTACAGGACTCTATACTATTGTCACATAAATTGTCGCATAGTTTCTGTGAGCAGTCTCTGAGACGATGATGAATAAAAGGCTGAATTAAATCATATAGGATGCTGTTTCTGTATTAACATTTATTCACAGGATTTTTATAATTAAAATTCAGTCTCTAGCTATAGTACTAAGGGATCAAAAGGGGGAAAATCATTAGTATATATGGTTAAACTGAAAATTAAAGTTAAATTGCGGAAAAAAAAAAAAAAAAAAAAAAAGCGGTTTGTGAGACCACTAACAGCATTTAAAGGTTAAGATATACATAAACATTTTTAAATTATATTTTAAAGATCTTGCAATTGTTTTTAATATCTGATACAATAAAAATAAACGCAAGTCTTCGATATATCTATTATTTTCCAATTAGAATATTTAAGTCTGGTTTTATAATATTTCATCTCACCTTCAAAGAACCTTCCCTATTAGCTAATGGACCTTATCCGCCACGCACTTAATATTAAATTTGTTAACATAGATTAAAATTAATGTTTACCTATTAAAAATTTGCATATAATAGTAGTTCATTGTGATATATAGACATATGACTGTATAAACAAAAGTGCGGGTGAGTCATATCCAACAAATGACAAAGGGTGTCCTAATATCGGAAGAAAATTTGTGTCCCCATTCATGTTGTAGCTTGAGAATCATTGCAAAACCAAAAGTATAAATAGGGACTGCAAGCAAATTACGGTATTAGAATTAAGAATACCTATCGCTGACTCTATTTAATAATAATAATAAAGAAAAAAATGAGTCATGCTAAACAAGTGACGAAAAAGGGTCGAGGTTCTCGAAGCGTCACTGATTGCTCAAAGGAAGTAAATGCCAGTAACGTCGTGTTATTGAGACCGTCTCAAGACCTTGCCGGAGAAAGAAATCCATACATTCAAGTGCGTTATTTTGCAAAATAGACGACTAAGAAGCCCGTGATTTATTTCACTAGTTTTCAAAATTATCATTTTCATTATTTGTACTTTTAATTGATGCTTGCGACTTCCTGTTATTCTCGCTTCTTTTACCCCCCCCCCCCCCCCCTCGGTTCTTAATGCATATAATTATCGTTTTCTTGAGTTGAAATAATCCAGATAGCTAAGGCTACCTAACTTTGACAAACATATTATATAACAGAGAAGTAACTGAAAATGTAATAGCTATGATGAACTGAAGATGGGACATAGCCCATGGATTTTACCATGCAGAGGTTATACTTTGTTAACTTTAAAAAAATAAGTAATTCTTAAGAATTTTTACCGTCCAAGAAATAATAATAAATACAGAAATTGAATTTAAAATATCCACATAATATTTAGAATTGCCTGATTAACATTGTGGGTTTACTCATTGTTCTGCTTCCTTTACTTTCACTCGAGTACGTTATTTTGCAAAATAGACGTGATTAAGAATTCGGATCTTTTTACTAATTTTCAAAGTGATCCCCCTTTTTTTAATCCCCCCCCCCCTCTCTCTCTTTTTTTTTCCTTTTAATTGATGCTTGTGACTTGCTGCTACCACTGCTTCTCCTCGCCCTTCCGCCACCAATAATTAATTATTTATTCAATTAACGTTTTCTTGAATTTAAATAATTCAATAGCATTATCAAAAAGAAACAGATATTACATAATCGAAATGTAATTTAAAACTGTAAGTGAAACAGCCTAGGCTTTTAGCAGTCCTGGGCGAAAGCTTTTAGCAGTTCTGAGTGAAGTATTTTAGCGGCCCTAGGGCATCAGTAGATAATAAATAGCGGTTCTACATCAGCGCAGTTCGCGCAGTCGACCTCTGTGCTCTGTGAAGGTCAGCGGAAGTGGCAGGTGTGGACACCGGATGTAGCAGGTGGGGATAACAGGCATGTTGAGACAGGAAGTGAACAGGAAGTGTAGATAGGAAGTTTAACCGGAAATGTGACAGGAAGTGAATGCGATAAGGGAGAGAGGGGGAGGGCTTATTTTTGTGTGGGGCTTAATTTATTTTGTTGGTTTTAATCCTTCTAGTCGAATGGAGTTGAGTTGTAGGAATCCTGCTATCAGAATGAATTTAGTTTGAAAGTAATATTAGCAAAATGTTCGATTTTTTTTTTTTTTTTTTTTTTTTTTTTTTGTTTCACCTGAAATAAAAATTTTATTTGCTAACTAACACCTAATATAAAAATGGAAATCTTTCTGACTTTGTTTTACTTTATAAAAGTTTAACGTGAAATTTATTTTTAGACTGGAAACGCGACAGGAAATAAGATCGGAAACGGGATTAGACATGCTTTTTCCAAAAAGGGTTTTCAGGAAGCAGTAAACATGTTTTAGGAACATGTTTGGGAGCTTGTTGGAACAGGACAGGTGGTTTGTGAGACCGGAAGTAATTAAGATGAGAGAGATAAAGAAGGTGCATGATTAGACACATAGATTTTGCTCTTTGTAGAGGGTTAAATTATTTTTTAGTGTTTTGAATTTTATTTATTCTTAAACCGTTATAAATTATTTTTTTCTATCATTTTAATTTTTAGTGACACCAATTTTAGAAGTAATTGCTCATTAAAAGAATTATTTTTCAACGCTGGCACAGGCAGGAATTGAACCCACTATCTTATATGTGGTAAACCAATGTGTTTATCCACTGTGCTAGCGGGAACTTGTAATGTTATCTCTTTAAATGCAAGAGATGGGGACTTCAGACATGTATTGAGATATCTTTATCATAGTTTTAATGAACTGCAGGAAATTTTCTTTAGCTATTGAGTAATTCGAGAGTTTTGGTTTAATATGAATGCTATTACATCTATTTGTTTAATTTACAAACACATTTCTTTCACAACACTCTGTCAACAGATCACTTCAATATTCGAAATAATAATTTAGAGGGAAAATTTTTACTTTCTATACGAAATTCTAT
Organism: Maratus michaelseni; assembly: GCA_963931845.1. Lineage (NCBI taxonomy): Eukaryota > Metazoa > Arthropoda > Arachnida > Araneae > Salticidae > Maratus > Maratus michaelseni. The sequence continues at coordinate 71,254,478 of OZ007591.1, read as the reverse complement.
TTATAGAGATTGACGAAGATAGTATACCTAATTCTTTCTTGTATTAACATTATATTCGAAATAGAGTTTTGTTACGAAAAATAACTTGTTTATACATTTTAAAAACGAAAGCAAAGTGATTTTAAAAATTGTAAATATAAGCTATACACCCACGCATTTTTGTTATTGAATTAAATTACAAGGCTTAATATTGTATTCAGCGTAATATTTTCTTATAAAAGCCGTTTCACAAACTTGTATACTAAAAGTAATGTGTCATTTTTAGGGGAAAAAATTAATTCAAGTTATTCAGACTAATCCTTTATGGGGGAAAAATTTGTCATACTTCTTTGTGTTACATTATATCTTCCGTTTTTTAAGTTTACAAATTTGTGGACTAACTTAAATAATCGTTTTTAGGATACTTAAACAATATATATATATATATATATACTTTTTAATTATATATATTTTTTAATTGACTTGTAATATAGCTTTTTTTTCTTTTTTTTTTCTTAAAAGGGTACTGTAGAATAACTTATGTCACAAATACTACTTCCTTCTATTGTTAAATATGTTTCACGTAAGACATGACAAAGTGTCTTAGAAACATTTCATTTTGGAGTTAAGTGATTAAACAAGAAAAATATTATTTATAAAAACACAACACATAAGACCAGTGACTGAGAGGTTCTGGTTTTAAAGCTACTAGACGTTTGGGTTTAAACTTCTCTCGCGCTCGTCGACCTAACCGTTCGGAGTTTTCTTCGAACCTTGTCAATACGAGTTAGGAGCCCTTAGAATGACCCCTAGAGTGACCTATATCCCTAACGCAGATAATCGGTTTTAACAAATAACCAACCATCCACAACACATAAGACATTTTAGATCAATTTAGATCATTCCATTTAGTTAATAAGTGATTTAACGTGCAAAATATTATTCATAAAACATACAATAAGAGAATTTTAAAGAATTTTGTCTTTCAAATGAACAATTTTTAGTGACTATTTAACTTATTAAAGAGAGCGGGTATTTTGTTTAGAGTTATACGATTAAAATAAATTTTCAATAGATTTGACTTTATACAACAAACATTTTAAAAAAAAAAAGGGAATGGAATCTAGTTTTTATAAAGTAACGTTTTTCAATTTTACAAATACTTAACACCCCCTCTTTTGCTAGACTTTATACACATAAGACATAAAAGGTGTTTTCGAATACATCATTTAGAAATTAAGCGACTTGATAAGTAAAACATTATTTATAAAAGCAATAGATACAAAAGTAATAAAGATTTTTACTTACAAATGTACGAACTTCTGATAGGTAAGACTTTCTAAATCATTGTGCAAGAATTAAGTGGTTATTGAACTTATAACATTATAGGATGAAATAATCACGTGACGTATTTTTAAACCAATAAAATGTCAATATTTTTAAACCAATAAAAAGTTAGTATTTTTTACACGAGCGCCCTCTATTACTATATAAATTTCAATGAAACGAGTTCATAACATTCTACTGTAACCTGGTATCGTTGTAATAGGTTGTATTTTTCGTTAAGTTAGTTTTCATTTAAGTTATTATGGAACGAGTTATGAATTCTTATGTTGGTGATGTAACCAACTTGGAGTGTCAGCACTCATCACCAAAGTTAAATAATCAAGAGATGAATTCTACACTTTTATCCAAAGAAGGACTCGTTTCGAATTATGAAGTAAAACCCACCTCATCAGGACTAAAGAAACAGAAGTTACCTCATGTGTGTAAGATGTGTAACAAGGCATTTCCTCGAAAAGTTAACTTAGTGTTTCATATGAAATGTCATTTAAAGGAAAAGTCTTTTCGTTGTGAGGTGTGTGCTGAAGTTTTTTCGCGAAAGAGTGATTTACGTATGCATCAAAAGATTCACAAATCACCCAAACAATACAAGTGTGGAGATTGCAACGAACTGTTTTCAATAATGTATGATTTATTAATTCACAAGAAGACCCATAAGACTCATAAACAACATTCATGTATAAAGTGTAGCGAAATGTTTGATTGTGAATCAGATTTAGTACAACATTGTGATACTTTTCATAAAGCTGTGAAATCACCCTATTCAAAAGATTTGTTATTTGAAAAAGTGAAGCATTTTAAAAGACAAAATGATGTGCGAAATATTTTTACTAAAACTATCATTGTATCCAATGAGATGAATCAAAAAGACTTTCATTCATTTTTTAACAGTATTCGAACGGATGTTTTAAACGAATTAAATTATCAATTGCAAATGAAAAAGTCAATAAAATGGTATGCAGCCGTTAAAGTGGATGTCTGTCGTGAATCACAGGATGGTAACTTAGAGAGAGCAACCCCCTTTTTCCTTTCCAAAAGTGAACTGGAATTAACAGACCAAAACATACAAGTGCATGTTGAGAATGCCTTTCTAAAGTTGTACAACGGCTTTGAAGATTTTACAGAACGTGTGTTTAATTGGACATTACAAAAAATTTTAAAATTAGAATTGATTACAGCTCAATATGACAGTCTTATTTGATTTGTATTATTTTAGATGAATAATAAATAGTTTGGTTGTGAAAAAAGTGTTATGTGTTTTCTCAAGCTTACACTGTGTGATGTTTGAACTAATGATGTATATTTCGATTGACTTAGACAAAATAGGAGTGTGTGTTGACATTTAAAAAGATTTTAACATGAGATAAGAGAGTTATAATAAAAATTGACTCACCTAAAATTTTTTTAAGATAGTCTATCTACGTTTCCAATCTAAACTTGTTATCAGCTTGCTATATGCATGTTTGAGTGACTCATTTTTACCTGTGTCGAACTGTCTGTTGGGAAAATAATTGCCATTTTTAACACGTGTAGACGATTTTTACCCGGAAGCTGTTTGAACTATTAAATTTCAGATATCACCCATTTTTCTACAACATTTAAATATTTTAATGTATTTTCACTTGTATATTGGAAACTTGGGATTATCACCTTTATATCGGAACATGGAAGATAGAAAAAATAATAACTTTACACTGAGACAATATTTTAATCTAACAAAAATAGACTTAACACATTGTTAGAGGTTTTGGAAAAATATATAGTTGGTTAAAAATTTTAGAAAATTTAACATAAAGTAACAAATTTTAAAAAATAAACATTTCGATAAATGAAAAAAATTAAATTTTGGTAAACTTTACACTTAGACAATACTTCAAACTAGGAAAAAATAATAACTTTACACTGAGACAATATTTTAAACTAAGGAAAAATTAGACATAACACATTGTTAGAGTTTTTTTAAACTATCTAGTTAGTTATAAATTTTAGAAAATTAGCAACAAATAAATATTTCATTAGATTGACAAAAGAAAATAATTAAATTTAAGTAAATTTTACACTTAGACAATACTTCAAACTAAGAAAAATAATAACTTTACACTTATACAATATTTTCAACTAAGGAAAATTAATAACTTATCACATTGTTAAAGTTTTTTTGAAAACAACACAACATTTTCAAAGCAGTGGAAATTGCATACCTGTAAAAAATTCAACTTAGTGGAATTTAATAGTGAAATTTTTAATCTCACTCAATTACAAAATAAAACTTTATAAAATTTTCACCTTTTTTAAAATAAACAACTGTTAAACATTTTGAATGTCTTAGACAAAGTAGGAATAAATTTGTTAAAATTCTATAAAACATGAAAAATTTCATAACTTTTAAAGGAAATTTTATTTATGGTGAAATAAACTCGAGGTATTTATTATATGTTACTTAAACTACAAGAGAATTGATTGAAAATGTGTTACTTTTAATCACTCACAAGATAAGACATGATGTTAGGAATTATATATGGGGTTTTCCCCCACACATGACGTCACTGGTAACATATTTACTGATCAAGTCATAAAATTATAGTTTAAAGTAGGTTTTTGAGCACGAAGTTTAGATTTAAGATATTTGAGAAATATAAACTACAACTTTGACTACTTTTTGAAATTTCCCCCTACGTAAGAAAAAGGACATAGGAAAATAAATTGAAAAGTCGTATTTGAATGGAATCGAATTATTATCCTTTCACTTAACAGCTGAATGCGTTGGCAATTACATCACAAAGGTACTGATTGAATATATTGTGTTTCTTTTTTAAGGCTAAATTGATTTAATATTCAAGTTATTTCTTAATGTTACACTTAAAAACAATAAATTTAATTAGCATTCAAAAAGCAAACGATCACATTATTGTATAAATCAAATGTTTTAAAAGCCACGAGTTAAAATTTGAAATGACTTAGAGTTTAATTAGAATTTAGATGTGAACCTTTTAAAATGAAATAATAGTTTTTTTTGTATCGCCCTCTATCGGTGGGTAATAGAATTAAGAGATAATTAAAAGTTTTAACTTGAATTCGAACACACAACCAAAATTATTTTTCGGTTTTATAATTTAGGGTAGGTTTAACTGAGCAAGCCATGATATGACAGTATTTATAGACGATTTAAGATATTCGATAAAGGAAATCATCTAAATTTCTAATTTAATTGAAGGGTTTACTGCTTAAAGTACTACAAAATGAGTACAACACGATGCATAGTTTTTTAATTAATTATATTTTTCGAAAGGTTAAATTGAATTATTGATAAACTTAGGATTTATGTTTAAAGTGAATAAATTTGATATGTTAGGTTCACTTAATAACAGAGAGTTGAATAAGTTATTTTTAATAAAAATAAAGTTTACTAAAAGTTTTTAAAGTTAAAAAAATGTAAGTTACGTTAAAAAAGTTAACAAAAATATAGTTTAAAAAAATTTAAAGTTTACAAAAAGTTTAAAAATCTTTAAGTAAATCAAAATTAACTTTTTAATTTTAACTAATGAGAGACTATAATCTAACTGTTTATCCTTGTAACCAACTGGTGCATATCAAGTATCTGCACATGTGCAGTAAAAACATACACTAACTTGAGTCCGATTTTAAATTATTTGCTAATTTTTATACAGCTCGATTACCTTTCAGAAACAAAACAGAATGAAATACTTACCAAAAAACACGTCAACGTCTTATACTTACTTTCACTTAACTAATCTTTCTACATTAGCTTTGCTAGGGGGCGCTGCAATCGCTGCTAGAGGCGCTACTAGTTTCCGGTTTGTGACGTAGTTTCCGGTTTGCGATAAGAACAAGGTAAAAATAAAACACACGTGCATTCAGTTGGTGTTGTTTACCTGTACCTTGTTATTAGCCGTTTGCCTTCTCTTGGTCACTCGCTTGTCCAAACTTGGTTATGTGCTGCACGCCTGTTTTGCTGACTCATCTCTTGCTTTAACTGTTTGGACTTGTCTGATGTCAACTATCTCAGGTCTTTTGTCATAGCTTGAATGTACTTTATGTCGATCACTTTAATATAAAAGTTATGTCCCAACTTACTTAAACTTTGATAAAAATATTATTTATTTATAAATTATATCAAATTCTTATTTTTCTAACACATTTACTAAGTCACTTTCGTTCAAAAATATGGTAAAGCCCGATTTTAAATTGAAGTTTAGGATAAATTCCCCAAATTTTGTAACATTTTAGCACTAATAAGAAATATTGTAAACACCCTGTACATAAAAAATAATATTAAATTCCCAAATTTTGTAACATTTTAGCACTAATAATAAATATTGTAAACACCCTGTACATACAAGTTTTGTAAAAATAATATTACTTATAGCTAACTCGTTTAGTTGCATGATAAGAACCTTCAATATCGCTAAAATCAGTGTTTTAATGCAAAATGCAACCATAGGTTTTACCGTCTAATTACATGTCTTTACATATTATTTTAAAATGTAAAGCATTATATCTGAACGAATGATATAAAAAAAAGTTAGAATAGATCACATATTTTTGTTATTAAAAAAACTTATATGCAAACACACACTTACAAGGTTACAAGACTCGACAAACGATTCACCATGTTTTTTAAACTTAGTAAAATATTTTAAATTTATAAATTTAAATTAAAATACTTTAAAAATTCTTAAATATTCTTATTTAAAAATATTTTATTTTTAATTTAAATTTATAAATTTAAAATATTTTACTAAGTTTAAAAAACATGGTGAATCGTTTGTCGAGTCTTGTAACCTTGTAAGTGTATGTTTGCATATAAGTTTTTTTAATAACAAAAATATGTGATCTATTCTAACTTTTTTTTATATCATTCGTTCAGATATAATGCTTTACATTTTAAAATAATATGTAAAGACATGTAATTAGACGGTAAAACCTATGGTTGCATTTTCGTTTAACACTGATTTTAGCGATATTGAAGGTTCTTATCATGCGACTAAACGAGTTAGCTATAAGTAATATTATTTTTACAAAACTTGTATGTACAGGGTGTTTACAATATTTATTATTAGTGCTAAAATGTTACAAAATTTGGGAATTTAATATTATTTTTTATGTACAGGGTGTTTACAATATTTCTTATTAGTGCTAAAATGTTACAAAATTTGGGGAATTTATCCTAAACTTCAATTTAAAATCGGGCTTTACCATATTTTTGAACGAAAGTGACTTAGTAAATGTGTTAGAAAAATAAGAATTTGATATAATTTATAAATAAATAATATTTTTATCAAAGTTTAAGTAAGTTGGGACATAACTTTTATATTAAAGTGATCGACATAAAGTACATTCAAGCTATGACAAAAGACCTGAGATAGTTGACATCAGACAAGTCCAAACAGTTAAAGCAAGAGATGAGTCAGCAAAACAGGCGTGCAGCACATAACCAAGTTTGGACAAGCGAGTGACCAAGAGAAGGCAAACGGCTAATAACAAGGTACAGGTAAACAACACCAACTGAATGCACGTGTGTTTTATTTTTACCTTGTTCTTATCGCAAACCGGAAACTACGTCACAAACCGGAAACTAGTAGCGCCTCTAGCAGCGATTGCAGCGCCCCCTAGCAAAGCTAATGTAGAAAGATTAGTTAAGTGAAAGTAAGTATAAGACGTTGACGTGTTTTTTGGTAAGTATTTCATTCTGTTTTGTTTCTGAAAGGTAATCGAGCTGTATAAAAATTAGCAAATAATTTAAAAACGGACTCAAGTTAGTGTATGTTTTTACTGCACATGTGCAGATACTTGATATGCACCAGTTGGTTACAAGGATAAACAGTTAGATTATAGTCTCTCATTAGTTAAAATTAAAAAGTTAATTTTGATTTACTTAAAGATTTTTAAACTTTTTGTAAACTTTAAATTTTTTAAAACTATATTTTTGTTAACTTTTTTAACGTAACTTACATTTTTTTAACTTTAAAAACTTTTAGTAAACTTTATTTTTATTAAAAATAACTTATTCAACTCTCTGTTATTAAGTGAACCTAACATATCAAATTTATTCACTTTAAACATAAATCCTAAGTTTATCAATAATTCAATTTAACCTTTCGAAAAATATAATTAATTAAAAAACTATGCATCGTGTTGTACTCATTTTGTAGTACTTTAAGCAGTAAACCCTTCAATTAAATTAGAAATTTAGATGATTTCCTTTATCGAATATCTTAAATCGTCTATAAATACTGTCATATCATAGCTTGCTCAGTTAAACCTACCCTAAATTATAAAACCGAAAAATAATTTTGGTTGTGGGTTCGAATTCAAGTTAAAACTTTTAATTATCTCTTAATTCTATTACCCACCGATAGAGGGCGATACAAAAAAAACTATTATTTCATTTTAAAAGGTTCACATCTAAATTCTAATTAAACTCTAAGTCATTTCAAATTTTAACTCGTGACTTTTAAAACATTTGATTTATACAATAATGTGATCGTTTGCTTTTTGAATGCTAATTAAATTTATTGTTTTTAAGTGTAACATTAAGAAATAACTTGAATATTAAATCAATTTAGCCTTAAAAAAGAAACACAATATATTCAATCAGTACCTTTGTGGTGTAATTGCCAACGCATTCAGCTGTTAAGTGAAAGGATAATAATTCGATTCCATTCAAATACGACTTTTCAATTTATTTTCCTATGTCCTTTTTCTTATGTAGGGGGAAATTTCAAAAAGTAGTCAAAGTTGTAGTTTATATTTCTCAAATATCTTAAATCTAAACTTCGTGCTCAAAAACCTACTTTAAACTATAATTTTATGACTTGATCAGTAAATATGTTACCAGTGACGTCATGTGTGGGGGAAAACCCCATATATAATTCTAACATCATGTCTTATCTTATGAGTGATTAAAAGTAACACATTTTCAATCAATTCTCTTGTAGTTTAAGTAACATATAATAAATACCTCGAGTTTATTTCACCATAAATAAAATTTCCTTTAAAAGTTATGAAATTTTTCATGTTTTATAGAATTTTAACAAATTTATTCCTACTTTGTCTAAGACATTCAAAATGTTTAACAGTTGTTTATTTTAAAAAAGGTGAAAATTTTATAAAGTTTTATTTTTTAATTGAGTGAGATTAAAAATTTCACTATTAAATTCCACTAAGTTGAATTTTTTACAGGTATGCAATTTCCACTGCTTTGAAAATGTTGTGTTGTTTTCAAAAAAACTTTAACAATGTGATAAGTTATTAATTTTCCTTAGTTGAAAATATTGTATAAGTGTAAAGTTATTATTTTTCTTAGTTTGAAGTATTGTCTAAGTGTAAAATTTACTTAAATTTAATTATTTTCTTTTGTCAATCTAATGAAATATTTATTTGTTGCTAATTTTCTAAAATTTATAACTAACTAGATAGATTAAAAAAACTCTAACAATGTGTTATGTCTAATTTTTCCTTAGTTTAAAATATTGTCTCAGTGTAAAGTTATTATTTTTTCCTAGTTTGAAGTATTGTCTAAGTGTAAAGTTTACCAAAATTTAATTTTTTTCATTTATCGAAATGTTTATTTTTTAAAATTTGTTACTTTATGTTAAATTTTCTAAAATTTTTAACCAACTATATATTTTTCCAAAACCTCTAACAATGTGTTAAGTCTATTTTTGTTAGATTAAAATATTGTCTCAGTGTAAAGTTATTATTTTTTCTATCTTCCATGTTCCGATATAAAGGTGATAATCCCAAGTTTCCAATATACAAGTGAAAATACATTAAAATATTTAAATGTTGTAGAAAAATGGGTGATATCTGAAATTTAATAGTTCAAACAGCTTCCGGGTAAAAATCGTCTACACGTGTTAAAAATGGCAATTATTTTCCCAACAGACAGTTCGACACAGGTAAAAATGAGTCACTCAAACATGCATATAGCAAGCTGATAACAAGTTTAGATTGGAAACGTAGATAGACTATCTTAAAAAAATTTTAGGTGAGTCAATTTTTATTATAACTCTCTTATCTCATGTTAAAATCTTTTTAAATGTCAACACACACTCCTATTTTGTCTAAGTCAATCGAAATATACATCATTAGTTCAAACATCACACAGTGTAAGCTTGAGAAAACACATAACACTTTTTTCACAACCAAACTATTTATTATTCATCTAAAATAATACAAATCAAATAAGACTGTCATATTGAGCTGTAATCAATTCTAATTTTAAAATTTTTTGTAATGTCCAATTAAACACACGTTCTGTAAAATCTTCAAAGCCGTTGTACAACTTTAGAAAGGCATTCTCAACATGCACTTGTATGTTTTGGTCTGTTAATTCCAGTTCACTTTTGGAAAGGAAAAAGGGGGTTGCTCTCTCTAAGTTACCATCCTGTGATTCACGACAGACATCCACTTTAACGGCTGCATACCATTTTATTGACTTTTTCATTTGCAATTGATAATTTAATTCGTTTAAAACATCCGTTCGAATACTGTTAAAAAATGAATGAAAGTCTTTTTGATTCATCTCATTGGATACAATGATAGTTTTAGTAAAAATATTTCGCACATCATTTTGTCTTTTAAAATGCTTCACTTTTTCAAATAACAAATCTTTTGAATAGGGTGATTTCACAGCTTTATGAAAAGTATCACAATGTTGTACTAAATCTGATTCACAATCAAACATTTCGCTACACTTTATACATGAATGTTGTTTATGAGTCTTATGGGTCTTCTTGTGAATTAATAAATCATACATTATTGAAAACAGTTCGTTGCAATCCCCACACTTGTATTGTTTGGGTGATTTGTGAATCTTTTGATGCATACGTAAATCACTCTTTCGCGAAAAAACTTCAGCACACACCTCACAACGAAAAGACTTTTCCTTTAAATGACATTTCATATGAAACACTAAGTTAACTTTTCGAGGAAATGCCTTGTTACACATCTTACACACATGAGGTAACTTCTGTTTCTTTAGTCCTGATGAGGTGGGTTTTACTTCATAATTCGAAACGAGTCCTTCTTTGGATAAAAGTGTAGAATTCATCTCTTGATTATTTAACTTTGGTGATGAGTGCTGACACTCCAAGTTGGTTACATCACCAACATAAGAATTCATAACTCGTTCCATAATAACTTAAATGAAAACTAACTTAACGAAAAATACAACCTATTACAACGATACCAGGTTACAGTAGAATGTTATGAACTCGTTTCATTGAAATTTATATAGTAATAGAGGGCGCTCGTGTAAAAAATACTAACTTTTTATTGGTTTAAAAATATTGACATTTTATTGGTTTAAAAATACGTCACGTGATTATTTCATCCTATAATGTTATAAGTTCAATAACCACTTAATTCTTGCACAATGATTTAGAAAGTCTTACCTATCAGAAGTTCGTACATTTGTAAGTAAAAATCTTTATTACTTTTGTATCTATTGCTTTTATAAATAATGTTTTACTTATCAAGTCGCTTAATTTCTAAATGATGTATTCGAAAACACCTTTTATGTCTTATGTGTATAAAGTCTAGCAAAAGAGGGGGTGTTAAGTATTTGTAAAATTGAAAAACGTTACTTTATAAAAACTAGATTCCATTCCCTTTTTTTTTTTAAATGTTTGTTGTATAAAGTCAAATCTATTGAAAATTTATTTTAATCGTATAACTCTAAACAAAATACCCGCTCTCTTTAATAAGTTAAATAGTCACTAAAAATTGTTCATTTGAAAGACAAAATTCTTTAAAATTCTCTTATTGTATGTTTTATGAATAATATTTTGCACGTTAAATCACTTATTAACTAAATGGAATGATCTAAATTGATCTAAAATGTCTTATGTGTTGTGGATGGTTGGTTATTTGTTAAAACCGATTATCTGCGTTAGGGATATAGGTCACTCTAGGGGTCATTCTAAGGGCTCCTAACTCGTATTGACAAGGTTCGAAGAAAACTCCGAACGGTTAGGTCGACGAGCGCGAGAAAAGTTTAAACCCAAACGTCTAGTAGCTTTAAAACCAGAACCTCTCAGTCACTGGTCTTATGTGTTGTGTTTTTATAAATGATATTTTTCTTGTTTAATCACTTAACTCCAAAATGAAATGTTTCTAAGACACTTTGTCATGTCTTACGTGAAACATATTTAACTAAAGAAGGAAGTAGTATTTGTGACATAAGTTATTCTACAGTACCCTTTTAAGAAAAAAAAAAGAAAAAAAAGCTATATTACAAGTCAATTAAAAAAAATATATAATTAAAAAGTATATATATATATTGTTTAAGTATCCTAAAAACGATTATTTAAGTTAGTCCACAAATTTGTAAACTTAAAAAACGGAAGATATAATGTAACACAAAGAAGTATGACAAATTTTTCCCCCATAAAGGATTAGTCTCAATGACTTGAATTAATTTTTTCCCCTAAAAATGACACATTACTTTTAGTATACAAGTTTGTGAAACGGCTTTTATAAGAAAATATTACGCTGAATACAATATTAAGCCTTGTAATTTAATTCAATAACAAAAATGCGTGGGTGTATAGCTTATATTTACATTTTTTAAAATCACTTTGCTTTCGTTTTTAAAATGTATAAACACGTTATTTTTCGTAACAAAACTCCATTTCGAATATAATGTTAATACAAGAAAGAATTAGGTATACTATCTTCGTCAATCTCTATAAATAGAATTTCGTATAGAAAGTAAAAATTTTCCCTCTAAATTATTATTTCGAATATTGAAGTGATCTGTTGACAGAGTGTTGTGAAAGAAATGTGTTTGTAAATTAAACAAATAGATGTAATAGCATTCATATTAAACCAAAACTCTCGAATTACTCAATAGCTAAAGAAAATTTCCTGCAGTTCATTAAAACTATGATAAAGATATCTCAATACATGTCTGAAGTCCCCATCTCTTGCATTTAAAGAGATAACATTACAAGTTCCCGCTAGCACAGTGGATAAACACATTGGTTTACCACATATAAGATAGTGGGTTCAATTCCTGCCTGTGCCAGCGTTGAAAAATAATTCTTTTAATGAGCAATTACTTCTAAAATTGGTGTCACTAAAAATTAAAATGATAGAAAAAAATAATTTATAACGGTTTAAGAATAAATAAAATTCAAAACACTAAAAAATAATTTAACCCTCTACAAAGAACAAAATCTATGTGTCTAATAATGCACCTTCTTTATCTCTCTCATCTTAATTACTTCCGGTCTCACAAACCACCTGTCCTGTTCCAACAAGCTCCCAAACATGTTCCTAAAACATGTTTACTGCTTCCTGAAAACCCTTTTTGGAAAAAGCATGTCTAATCCCGTTTCCGATCTTATTTCCTGTCGCGTTTCCAGTCTAAAAATAAATTTCACGTTAAACTTTTATAAAGTAAAACAAAGTCAGAAAGATTTCCATTTTTATATTAGGTGTTAGTTAGCAAATAAAATTTTTATTTCAGGTGAAACAAAAAAAAAAAAAAAAAAAAAAAAAAAAAAAAAAAAAAAAATCGAACATTTTGCTAATATTACTTTCAAACTAAATTCATTCTGATAGCAGGATTCCTACAACTCAACTCCATTCGACTAGAAGGATTAAAACCAACAAAATAAATTAAGCCCCACACAAAAATAAGCCCTCCCCCTCTCTCCCTTATCGCATTCACTTCCTGTCACATTTCCGGTTAAACTTCCTATCTACACTTCCTGTTCACTTCCTGTCTCAACATGCCTGTTATCCCCACCTGCTACATCCGGTGTCCACACCTGCCACTTCCGCTGACCTTCACAGAGCACAGAGGTCGACTGCGCGAACTGCGCTGATGTAGAACCGCTATTTATTATCTACTGGCATCCTTCCGTATAAAGCAACAGCCTTCTCTCGGGTATGCGCAAAGCTAAAGCAAATTTATTGAGGTATAACTAAACATAGAAGAGATGCCTTTACAGATATTTTTTTTTTTGTTGTTGTTGTTGTTCAGTTTCAACAACTAGTATGAATTATTCAAAATAAATCTATAAAAACATAAAAAAAAAAAAAAAAAAATCGAGAACAATCAATTTATATTGATACACAACTGGTAAAAACATGTAACAATTTAGTTGTTGGCATGGTTATCTTGATATTGAGATAAACAGAAACCAAACAGAAAATGCCGATTCCTATTCTCCGATAACAAGTTTATACCAAAAATCTCTAACTATCCAAAAAAAGAAAAGAAAAAACTGTAAATACAGGCAGTAATGATCCAAAAATTTTAGAGTCCAAGAACATGAATTTGCAAACTGCTTTTAGCCATTTTCTTCGCCCATCTTTAAATAAAATGGCGACTTTTTTAATAAGAAGAAAAATATTTATAGGGAAACCAAATTTTACAATTTTTTTTAAATAAGAATTCTTAAAAGTTACTGCTTTTTTTTTTTTTTTTTTTTTTTTTTTTTTAAAGTCAACAAAGTAGAGTTTCTCGATAGAAAGATAGTTTTAATGGATAAAGTTTGGCCTTTATTCAGTGGCGTAGGGTGGATATGAGCGCCCAGGGCAATTCAAAATATAGTGTCCCCTTTTTAATCTTACTATACATTTTTAAGCTATAGTTTTATGTGCAACAATTTTTTGGCTTTATATAAATTTAGCTCCCGGTGCAATCTTTCTCCCCACCCCTTTTCCTACGCAAAATCACTATACATCCTTTGAGTGGTGGTAAAACAAGTAAAGTTTATCTCCAATGAAATCTCTTTCTTAATTTCACTTACAGTTATTGTCTTTGCATTAATATGAAGAATTCAATAGTATGTCGAATAAATATGATTTTTTTTTTTAATGCTATTTCAGTAAAAAGCTCCTATAGTGAATCTAAATTAATTTATGTTATTCTAGAAGCTTATAACAAAATACGCCACTTCATAAAAAATAAGATGGTTATAATGCTTTTAACTGAAATAGTTGGCAGTGCTTTCAAACATAAAGATAACTAATTTTCAAAATCATATTTTTCTTATTTTTTCCCCTTTTAATCGATGCTTGGAGATTTACTGCAACCCCGATGTATTTAATTATCGTTTTCTTGATTTCAATAATCAAGATAGTATTATCTAAGGCAAATAAGATGTTGCATAACCGAAAAGTAATCCAAAAACGTAACAGCGTATAATTTACTCGAGATAAAGCATATTTCTTTTATTTTATCATGCATATGTCTCCTCTGTATAGATTAAGAATTTTCTTATGCCTATTATGGTAGTGAAAAGTGGACGTTTGTTTTCACCAAAACCACCTTCTTTATTTTATTTGTAAATGAAGATACGATCTAAAAAATATAAAAAAAAATCTCGTATATATACAGATGTTTTTATGTGGAATTTCTGTCTTTTATCGGAAACTTTTTATTTTGAGTGGAAATCGTACATTTTCTCGGAATAAACGGAAATTTTCCTTTTTATCCTTACTCGCTAAATCTTAATGTTCCTTTTGTAGCAGGCAAACGGAAATGTTCCTTTTCAATTGAGAGAAAACGGAAAATTTCCGATTAAAATTTCGTAATTGATGTTTCGTCCTATAACCAAATGGTTGGATATGGCCAGGTGGTGAAGAGGACATACCGAAGTTCGAATCCAGAAAAAGAAAGGCAAGGTGAAAAAAAACGGGTGTGATAAAATGCAATACAAATACCTGTTCTGTATAAATCTGCATCACTATGTAGAGTTATTATATAAAAAAAAACTCTCTCTCTCTCTCTCTCTATATATATATATATATATATATATATATATATAACCATTAATGAAATATTACCGAAACACCAACAAAAACTATGACATTATGAATTAGAATATAATAATTAATTGACAACAGTAAAAAAAAAAAAGAAGAAATTAAATTAAAAATTGAAAAAATGAAATTTGTGGAATTTAGACAGAATTTTCAGGTCCCAAATGCCTAAATACCACAAATAAAATGTGTGGTTTCATCATCATATTAGCCATAACATTGCTAAAGAATATGATTTTGGGACTACCACACCAAAATAGAGAAATAAACTGTGAAAAAATCATAAAGCTCAAAAAATAAAAACAATATTAAAAAGGAAAGAAACCTTACCCATAAAAAAGAGAAAAAAACTGTGAAATATAATCATAAAGTTCAAAATACAACAAAATTAAAAGGGATATAGGGAAAAGAAAACAACAGTTACCATATAGAATACATGATCCAAACAGGAGTCAACACATAACACAGGCAATGAATTGCAGAAAATCCTTACATGTTGCCAAAATAAGTTTTAAAAGATGATTGACCAAGGAATATTATTGTACAGCAAAGCCAAACACAAACCAATATAGAATCAGCTCCATCTGTAGAAAATTTAAAATAGAACACCAAACATGTTTTCAAATTAATTAATAAGGTGCTGCCATCTATAAGAAAATTAGTGAATATTCTATGATTTAATAAAAGCAGTTGATTACTATTATTAGTCAAAGATTAAAGGAAATACTGTTTAAAGATTGAATGATAACTGATATTTAAATAATATACGAATATATATATTGCTCATATCTATTCCTAAAAACTGAATATTCCGTCTTGGATCGCGGAAAATTTCCACATTGAAAAGGAAAGAATAATAGAACAGAGGTTTTGTGAAAGAACAGAGAATGGATTTACAGTGTACACATTGGCTTAACCAAAATTTAATTTCAGGCAAGGTCCAAACATTTTTTTTTCAGAATAAAAACAACTTTTATAAGTTTTTTCGAGCAGGAAAACCTGTCTCGATTGAACAGGTTGTAACGAGAAAGATTTAAAATGATAAGTAAATAGGTATTAACTACAGATAATTTTGAGTCTAGCTATCTAATGGATTGTTTAATTTTGCTACTTCTTTGGCCCATTTATCGCATCAAAATATGTATTCAACTTCTAAACACGTCCACAAAAATTCAGAATAACGAAAAATTTTAGATTTTTCAAGTTCTCTATAATGTTTGTTTGATTTGGTTTGACATGTAATAGAAACTTTAAACTTGACAGAATTGCAGGTTGGGGCTGTACCTAATACGAACAAATATAAAATTGGACTCTTTCATAGCGGAAATGTACAAAATCTACAAATAAATTTACATCTAATGCATCCAATGGATTTATAAATTTTTATTCTTCTTTGGCCCATTTATCACATTACAAAATGCGGTTAACTTGTAATCATGTCCACAAAAATTCAGAATAAAGAAATATTTTAGATTTTATTTTCGAATGTTTGTTTGATTTCATTTGACAGGTAATAGAAACTCTAAACTTGATAGAATTGTAGGCTGTGGCTGTACCTGATGTGAAGAAGTATAAAAGTGGAACTTTTTCATAGATGAAATATACAAAATCTACAAATAAATTTGCATCTAACGCATACAATGCATTTATAAATTTTGATTCTAATCATGTCCACAAAAATTCAGAATAAAGAAAAATTTTAAATTTTATTTTCGAATGTTTGTTTGATTTCACTTGACAGGTAATAAAAATTCTAAACTTGACAGAATTGCAGGCTGTGGCTGTACCTAATATACGAACAAATATAAAATTGGACTTTTTCATAGCTGAAACGTACAAAATCTACAAATAAATTTGTATCTAACGCATACAATGGATTTATAAATTTTTATTCTTCTTTGGCCCATTTATCACACCACAAAATGCGGTTAACTTCTAATCATGTACACAAAAATTCCGAATAAAGAAAAATTTTAGATTTTATTTTCGAATGTTTGTTTGATTTCATTTGACAAGTAATAGAAACTCTAAACTTGATAGAATTGTAAGGCTGTACCTGTACCTAATGCGAAGAAATATAAAATTGGACTTTTTCATAGCTGAAATGTACAAAATCTACTAATAAATTTGCATCTAACTCATACAATGGATTTATAAATTTTGATTCTTCTTTGGCCCATTTATCACACTACAAAATGTGGTTATCTTCTAATCATGTACACAAAAATTCAGAAAAAAGAAAAATTTTATATTTTATTTTCGAATGTTTGTTTGATTTCATTTGACAGGTAATAGAAACTCTAAACTTGATAGAATTGCAGGCTGTGGCTGTACCTGATGCGAAGAAATATAAAAGTGAACTTTAGCTGAAATGTACAAATATACAAATAAATTTGCATCTAACGCATACAATGGATATAAATTTTGATTCTTTTTTGGCCCATTTATCACACCACAAAATGTATTTAACTTCTAATCATGCCCACGAAAATTCAGAATAGTTTGTTTGATTATATTTGCAGGTAAACAAAAACTCTAAACTTGATAGAATTGCAGGCTGGGGCTGCATCTAATAAGAAGAAATATAAAAGTGGACATTTTCATAGTTTAGCTGTACAAAAACTATCACAATTTTGAGTATTTGTTTAAAAAAACATTTATATACAGAGTGCAAACCCTACGAATCCCCTCCTTAACTACGCCACTAAGTTTAAGTTTATATAAATAATTCATTAATACGTCGTATAAATAAGTCTTTGTAAGTTATTGTATCATATTCAATTTTAATACCTAGAGTCAATGAACCCAAATTAATTTATGTTTATATGAAATATATATACTCGATTATATGAAAGCTTAGAAAATACTTATTGTTATGTAAAAAAAAAAAAAATAATAATAACATAGTTGATAGTTGGTAATACTTTATTTAAATAGATATTAATTTTTTAAAAAAGGTAAAAAATGGCAAAATATTGACAAAAAACGTTCCTTTCGAACATCTATTAATTCGATCTGCAGTTGTAATTTTCGAATAATTCTAATGTAAACAGAACTATAATATTTTCAGTTACAAACGGGAGGGAAAAAAAACCTAAAATGATATTTTTATGACTATGAAAACAAAAACAAAAAATAAAAATAAAAATAAATAATAATAATAATAATAAATAATATAAATTAATGAATAAAAAAATAAAAATGCAATAAAAATAGAAATAACAAATAATAATAATAATAATAAATATATAAATAAAATAAAATTACGTAGTAAAAATGAATGAATTAATTAATCAGAACATTACTTAATTTTGTTTTCTCTAGCTAGGTACACATTATATGTCTTTTCTTTTCCATTTAAAATAAATGGCAAATTTTATTTTTTTATTTTTTTATCTGGATCTACAGCGTATTCAAAATTAAGAAAGAAAACATGTAAATATAACAGCAGGCGCAAATTGGCAGATTTTTTAATATGCTTTGGCTAGAATCAATGCCAGCCAAACATTGATCGTTGCCAAAGCAATGATCGTTGCTTTGCACAAAAAAAAGAATACAATTCATCGAAATGGTCATTTAATGTATGAATTTAATGTAATTATTATTTTGCTTAGTTAAATTTTAAACATTAAATATTTGTCAACAGATTTTTTTAAATATATTTTTTATAAACAAATATTTATTAATTTATTTTAATAAAATCTCCAAAAAAGATAAACACGCGCAAAAATGAAACTCCGTGACTTAAATTGGCAACCCTTGTGTTTATTTAAATTCTCTCTTAATTTTTAATAAACTATAGATTTAGATACTTAAATAAATTCTTTTTTTTTTCCCCTCGTAAAAGTTTTATAAAAGCAGCTTGCTGAACATTCAGTAATTCATAAACCCCGAGTTTTTACTTTCATATTTTATTTTTGTAATTTTATATTTTATGGATAACGAACTTTATTCAAATTGCATTGAATGTCGTACTCCATTGTGTGTTATATCCGATCAAATTATGAGCATATGGTGACTAAAATGTGAACAATGAATTCCATTTATTCCCAAATTTAGAGATGCAAGGCCATTTTAATACTTTCGTATTTTTTGCAGACTATTATTATTATTATTATTATTATTAAGGATTTAATTTCACCAGGCTCTCAGACATAAGCCCATACTTGCATATTCATTTAATGCAATTGATGTACAATATAAACTGTGTAAGCGCAATTTTTGCAAATGATTTTATTGCTACAATAAAAAATGTTTCAATAGCTTCGATTAGTTAGCGTTGCAAAAAAGAGAGGCTATTGAAACCTCGATTAAATTATTTCATTCGATGCTACTTATCTGTAAAAAAAAAATGATTAAAAAAAAAGTTGCTTATTCGAAATGTTCTTGCATTGTTAATATTTCTAGTGAATTTTTAATATTTTTACCGATGCCATTTATCGGTAAAATAAATAATAATAATAATAATAAAAACATGCTTATTCGAAATGTTTTTGCATTGGAAGATTCAACGATTATTCTTAACCAAAACATTTCTTTCGCCAAGTTGAATTTCAGAAAAGAACATTAAAAAAAAAAAAAATCTCAGTGACTTTTAATTTTTTAAAGCACACGATTCTAACTGAATTGGAAATGAAGTGAAATGAATTAAAAAATAGAAATGAAAAGCTTCATGAAAGAGAATATGGGTACAGAACATGTATTTATTTGATGTTCTTACTTTTTGCTTGTTTAGTTAATATTTCTACACCCCCCCCCCCCCCCATCAACCTTTTTTTTTTTTTTTTTTTTTTTTTGCACAAGGATAATTTTGATAAAACTATTTAAAAAATATACTATTATTATTTTTAAAGCAAATTGCTTTTAAAACAACGAAAGTCTTTATGAAGATGAAGAATAATAATAATGATTCTTAATACACTTCTATTTTTTTGTTTAGTTAAACAATTATTATATATATATATATATATATATATATATATATATTTTTTTTTTTTTTTTCAAAATTTATTGCGATGAAGCATTATGGATTAGTATCAATTTTGATTAAATCTGTTTGATATTCTCTATATACCTGAATGCAACCCATCATTCAGAGCGAAAAACAAACCCTAATCATCATTACTTTTATAAAATATAAAAATAGTATTATTTTTTTAAAATTTAATAAATGCTAAATTTGGAAATGCGTGAAAGTACGAAATTCTAATGATTTTGCAATTTATTGTTTAAATAATACGGAGTATATAGGAGAAAAAAAGATATTCCAAATGCAAATTAATTTATAGTAGAAGGAAAATTAAACTTCTGCTTATTTTCTGGTTAATTTCTTAGAACTATTTTTTTCAGATAAAAAAAATTTAAAAATCTTGAACAAACTTTTATCGATTTTGCCTTTAACCGAACAACAAATCTTTAACATATCGATTATATCGATAACAAGGATTCAAAAATTTCAAACAAAACGTGTATCATTTTTCATCAATAAACGACAAAACGCGAAACTTTGCATCAAATAATGTTTCTAGAAATGTCTAACATTTTGTTCATGTTGAGAAGGTAAAACTCATTAAAGTTTTAATTTTGTTCAGTATTTCTCTACACTTTTACAAGACCCATTTTGGAACAGCGACACACTGTGATTTCATTTAAAATTTTGCAACAAACTATGATTATTTAAATTACATTTTCTAGAATATATGACATGCATGTGCATGTGTATATGCTTTTATAGAAATAAGGCTACAAAAATAATAAATGGCGACTAATCTAAACAATTGTTCACTTTAGGGGGTTCATTAGTGTTTCGGTATCCTTAATTGAATTTTTTAAACCTTTTTTTCACGTATCATAATTTTAGTTGTCCGGAAGGTTCTTGCCGGTTGGGAAATTCGTACCGGAAAATTCTGCCTGTTAATTATTAGACATTAGATATCGGAATCAATGTCTAATAATTAAATAATGGAATTTTCCGGCACGAACTTTCCGGACAACCAAATATAATTTTCGCCAGATTAAAACCTATTCTTTATAAATTATTCTTTACAGTCCAATTATTATATTCCAAGACTCATTTTAATATTAAGGAATAAAAGCGTCATTTATGATACGAAAATATTCACCATTAAAAAAAAAAAAAAAAAAAAAAACCAATCTTAATGCAATTGTTGCGCTTAACCTTAGAGCCACAGAAACTAATTGTTAGTTTCAGTTTTGAGCTTTATTAATATAAACGTAAATATAATAATTACATATAATTAATATAAACATTAAATATAAACTTAGAGACCTAAAAGTTTTAGATTACATATGAAAAATATTTTAATGGAGAAGAAAATATAATTGAATTATAGGAAATATCACATTGAAAAATACATTCAAATCACAACAAATAAAATTTACATCACATATTTAAAAAATAATAATAATAAATAAATAAACAGGTTTATGTTTATATCTAATGTTTTTATATTAATGAAAACTCAAAACTAAAGCTAAAATTTAGTTTTTGTTTCAATATTGTTGTGCGCAACAATTGTATTCAAATAATTTTTTTTTTAACAAATGGTGAATATTTTTCATGTCGTATAAATAAAATATTTTTATTCGTTTATGTTAAAACGGATGATGGAATATATAATAATAATCAGATTGTAAAGAATAATTTTTGAAAAGTAGGCTTAAGTCGAATAAATCTGAAGAAAGTTATAATTATGATTATGACTCATAAAAAAAGGTTATTATTTTTTTAAATCATGCAATTAATGGTACTATAAAACTGTTAAACGCCCTTAACAAAAAGGGAGCTAAAAGTTATTAATTACTAAAATAATTACAAATAACAAACAATAAACAAAAAAAAATAAAAATAAATAAACAACACCAATAGGTTCGAATATTACAATATTCGAACCTGTTTGTGTTGTTTCTCCCCAATTACATGATTTTGTGTGAATAATAGACAAACATACTCCTAGTTCTTCTGTCACCAAGTTAGATTCCATTGTTTCTTTTTCTTGTTAATTTTGTTCTTTCTTCAATATCCGAGCTCTCATAAATAAAATGTCGAGGAAGGGAGTAAAACTTAAAAATAAATTATGCCTAATTAAAAGATACACATTAATACAAAATTTTAAATTTTAAAAGCAAATTTCACTATATTTGAAAAATATATATTAAAAAATTAAAAAAACATATATTTTGACCAATGCGAAAATATTTATTATGAATCGTTAACTTGGTCAACCGTTATATTTAAAGATATTTTCTATATATTAGCAGATACTAAAATGCTACCTGTTAAAATAAATAAAGTAACAGTAGAAAAATGAAAAAAAAAATTTTTTTTAAATTCTTTGCGTAATGAAATATGTTTTTCTCAGAGGGGGGGACGGAGATCCTGATTTGACGTCTAAATATATACTTACTCAAGATTTCAACAGGCTCACAGGATTAAAGAAATTCACTTTCTAAGTACTAAGAAAAAGCGAAAAACGAGTAAAATTTTAACGTAGAGTACATTAAAAATTCGACAATTAGTCACGGTACAGTTTGTAATTAACGACAAGGTTTCTTAATCTACGAAAATATAATATAACTACGGAAGAAAATATACAATACCGATACAACACTTCCGAGTTATACTCAGGATAGTCCAGTAAATTTAGACCAAAAAAAGCTTCTGCCTGGAAAGTTTTGGAGAAGTTTTTTTTTTTCTTTCTTCCTTTATGTTTTTGGGGGTGCTGAACACGAATTTCAACTTTGCCACCTCGTATCTGGTCTGCTTAAAAAATTATAAGCGAAAAACCATGAAAAAATCGGAGTTTTTTCGGTTTTTCCCCTGTATTCCGGAAAGGGTTAAGATTTTTTGAAAAAATTATCGCACCAAATTAAACTAGAGAACATTTCCTACATTTTTCATATACAATGCTTGTTTCTAAGATGAATAGTTTTGGCGTACGAGTAAAAGGAATTTTAGCGATATAGTTGAAATTCCATCATCGGAGGGCGAAAACGCGATCCAGTCACTATGCATCCATTTTAATCACCAATTTGAAGCTGTTTAGTTATTTCTGGTTGCATTTCGAATATGTTTACATTTTCTTACCAAGTTTTAAACCTTTTATAGCACTAAGAAAATAAATTGAAATCAGATGATTAGGAAAGATATAAAAACACTATCACTCTGCATAGATGAGAGAACCAATTTTTACTTTTCTGGTAATCTGATTTAAGTACAGTTATAAGCATTGTAAGTTTGTCACTAAATTTGTTGAGCGTGATAGACGATCTCACAAATCGGTATCTAATGAGGTTGTTTTTAATGAGACTATGGTACCAATGGTTTCTCAAGGAAAATTTCTCGCAAACGACAAGAAAAAAACCGTTTAATAGCCGTGCTGATGTATAGATTTGGCTCTGAAAATATGGCTTGTAAGCAGGCAAAAGAAGATGCCGACACACTCATTATCGGTTCTGCGTCAATTTGTCGCGCACAATTCATCGCGGAACAATTTATCGCGGCGACAACTCATCGCAGCGTCAATTTGTCGCGGCGTCAATTCGTCGTGGTGTCAATTCGTCGTGGTGTCAATTCGTCGCAACGAAAATATATTTGAAGGCTATGATGATAAAAGTAAAACTAATTTAGTAAAATTATTTAATGGTGTAAATTGTTAGTTATAGTTCTCTCTATATAAAAAACAAATTATCATTAAATAATTTTACTACAGTAGCTTTAATTTTATCATCATAGCCTTCAAAAACAATTTCGTTGCGACGAATTGACACCACGACGAATTGACGCTGCGATGAATTGCTCCACGATGAATTGTGCGCGACGAATTGACGCGACAGCCTCATTATCAACACTGCTCTCAAGTTGCACCTAACCATGAGAACGTGATAATCATTGGTGAAGATGTAGACCTTCTGGTAATTTTAATTGGACTTTGCATTTTTCCCAATGTTTAATTCTTGAAACCAGGAAAAGGGGAAAGTCCCCAGAAGATCTATTCACCTTTTTGTGCAGTAGACAAATTAATTGCCAAACACATCCTATTTCTACATGCCATGAGTGGATGCGATA
Organism: Maratus michaelseni; assembly: GCA_963931845.1. Taxonomy (NCBI): domain Eukaryota; kingdom Metazoa; phylum Arthropoda; class Arachnida; order Araneae; family Salticidae; genus Maratus; species Maratus michaelseni. The sequence continues at coordinate 71,230,264 of OZ007591.1, read as the reverse complement.
CCACTTCTGCATTGTACAGTCAAGGAAAAACAAAATACCTTCAAATTTTGAAAAATGTTCTGACCTGCAACATGGGGGTAGATATATTTAAAAACCCTAGTGGTGTAGCCTATGATGTTATTAAAGCTGGGCTGTTGTTTCTGGTACACCTATACGGATTCAGAGGGAAAGCAACACCTTCCCTAAACAGCCTGGGGTACAGGTGCTGCATAAAATCTGCTTTATATGCAAATATAGCACCGCTCCCTGCAACAGAAGATGCAGCTCGATGTCACTGTCTGCGAATTTACCACCAAGTACAGTTATGGCTAGGTAACTGTAAAAATGCTGAGGAATGGGGCTGGAATAAAACCAAGAGAGGCGTCTTTCCCATAAAAACTGTCAAATCTCCCGCACCAGAAACTGTTCTGTGAAAAATATCCTGCAAATGCAAAACAAACTGTAGTGGAATGTGTGGCTGTAAGAAAGCAAGTTTGTTTTGTTCGCTCCTCTGCCTGAACTGCGATGGCCATTGTGACAATGTCAGCCCCTTCATCGCCGAAGATGACTTGGAAACAGAAGTTGACGACCCAATACAGGATATTTTAAGTCAAGTGGAGATACAACCTGAGCCATCAAGTGATGATGATGAAGAAGAAGATACCGATGAACCTCTTGTTGAAGAATATCAACCAGGTCCTTCAAAGTGACCAAAACGACATTAATTGGAAAACAACACTACATTCCTCTTTTTTCCTGTTTATAATCTTCCACATATGTTATTATTATATTAAACTTACAATACTTATAACTGTACTTAAATCAGATTACCAGAAAAGTAAAAATTGGTTATCTCATCTATGCAGAGTGATAGTGTTTTTATATCTTTCCTAATCATCTGATTTCAATTTATTTTCTTAGTGCTATAAAAGGTTTAAAACTTGGTAAGAAAATGTAAACATATTCGAAATGCAACCAGAAATAACTAAACAGCTTCAAATTGGTGATTAAAATGGATGCATAGTGACTGGATCGCGTTTTCGCCCTCCGATGATGGAATTTCAGTTATATCGCTAAAATTCCTTTTACTCGTATGCCAAAACTATTCATCTTAGAAACAAGCATTGTATATGAAAAATGTAGGAAAGTTTAATCTAGTTTAATTTGGTGCGATAATTTTTTCAAAAAATCTTAACCCTTTCCGGAATACAGGGAAAAAACCGAAAAAACTCCGATTTTTTCATGGTTTTTCGCTTATAATTTTTTAAGCAGACCAGATACGAGGTGGCAAAGTTGAAATTCGTGTTCAGCACCCCCAAAAACATAAAAGAAGAAAGAAAAAAAAACCTCTCCAAAACTTTCCCGGCAGAAGCCTAGATTGACTGGACTACGATTACGAAAAGCGTTCTTTACCATTAAAAACCTCAGAAACCGATATATTTTCGAGATTTAAAGAAGCATTTATGAAAACAAAGTTTCTTTTTCTGGCGATGATTTTCGGGAAAGTTTCCGGGTAGTTTTTATGCTGTATTAATTCGTTTTCTCAAAGCGGAATATCGGTTTTTAGCTCACAGACTATCAAAGCCTGAGAGCTAATGTGCGATAACTCTTGATAGAAATAACCGTTTTGCTTCAAACTTTGTTTATAGGTTCATTGTGATAAGGCGCTTCCCTGGTTAGTTTTGGGGGTTCATTGGTTAAGTATAAAAGGGGGGGGGGAACGGGTGGCTAACCCCTCCTTAATTTAGATAAATGGATTTTTCATGCAGAATTATCCCATTTTCTTCAAATTTTGAAAATAGGTTCATTTTGATAATGCGCTTCTGTGAATAGTTTTGGAGGTTCATTGGTTAAGTATGAAGGGGGAAAAGGGGGGGGGGATAATCTCCCAACCTTAATTTAGATAAATGGATTTTTCATGCAGAATTATCCGATTTTCTTCAAATTTTGTATATAGGTTCATTGTGATAATGCGCTTCTCTGAATAGTTTTGGGGGTTCATTGGTTAAGTATAAAGGGGGAAAGGGGGGCTAATCCCCCCTTAATTTAGATAAATGGGTTTTTCATGCAGAATTATCCGATTTTCTTCAAATTTTGTATATATATTCATTGTAATTAGAGGCTTCCCTGATTAGTTTAAGGGGTTCATTAGTTAACTATGAGGGGGGGGTAACAAGGGGATGAACCCCCTCTTAATATATTGTCAATTACTTTATTTTTCGAGGGGCTTATTTCAAATTCTTTGAAATAAGAGTATAATATACAATTAGTGTGAATAGCCTGTGAGCTCAATGTCCTCAGTTTAACTGGGCAGTTTCCCCCCCCCCTTTTTTTTTTTTTTTTTTTTTTTTTTTAAACTAGAATGCTATCTATTCCCAATTAAACATTTTCGGCTGCGTAACTGAATTTATATTTTCAAGAGTAACAAAATAATATTAGCTTTAATGCGAGTGTTAATGCTGTTAATTTATCATGCTTGTCTGTAAAACATGTTTGTTGAATGTGAAAATGTTTACGCGGGAATTAATAGCATCCGAAAAATTTATATTCCATGTTGAGGAAACTAATTAATACACTATAATAAAAAGTACTCGGAAACGCATCCGGAAATCGGTGGCGGCAAAGGAAACTTAGTTTTTATAAATGCTTTTTTAAATCTCGAAAATATATTAATTTCTGAGGGGTTTTTTTTAAAAATAATTTTCGAAATCGTGAGCAACTCGGAAGAGGTTATTGTATATTTTATTTTGTGGTAATATTACATTTTCCTAGATTAAGAAACTTTTTTTTTTCAGTGCTCATTACGACACACTTATATGTCTTGTATGTACATGTATGCGACACATCGGTTGCGAAACAGCAGTTTAGTTTATAACATTTTTATATGTATATATTACATTTTATTCATAGTTCTTCTAAATTTAATTTTCCTCTTTAATTTTTTTTTTCTCTGTGATTTCCTAGATTCCAGTTTTTTAGACTCCATTGTTGATTTTTCTGTTGGACAGGTATCAAAGGCTGCTAGAAATCAAAGGTCGGCAACCCTTTTAAGTTGCAAGGCCATCTGGCACAGCACACTATAAAATCCTTGAAAGTCTAGCATACAGCATTGTTATTTATTTTAAATCCTCTAAGTACACACACTCATCATCCTGGGGGATGGCTTCTCCAAACTGTTTATTCTCACTTGTCTAAGTGAATGAAACACAGGTCTGATTACAAACTTCGAGTACACGAAACAAGGACATTTGGGGGACGCGAGAAAAATTTATAATTACAGGAAGAGAGAGAGAGAGAGATTAAACACGAACAAATACAAGTAACTATACTCATAACATGTATTAAACTACCTCAGGGTTGTTCGAAAGGTAAGGTAAAAGCACGTATTGAAAATGCCAATGTTTGTTTCCTTTTCGTATTTCGCTTTCAGAAAGTTTATTTTATTTTGTTTTTTTCATTTTATCGTGCATTTCATAGAAAATTTTATATTAATAAGTGTCAGAAACTTTAAGATTACATAAGTCGAAAATTTCTGTATGCTATTACTGGTATAAAAATTGTACGCATTCAATACACTGCAAAAAAAAAAAAAAAAAAAAAAAAAAAAAAATGTTGATTTTACAGTATAATACTGGCATCCCAGCTGCTAGTATTATACCATAAAATTAACAGTAATAAACAGTAAAATAATAGCGTATTACTGCTTATTTTACTGTTTAATACTATTAATTTTACGGTATAATACTGGCAGCTGGGATGCCAGTATTATACTGTAAAATCAACACTTTTTTATTGCAGTGTATACGCTTGTCGTGAATTGGTGCCGGGAGCGAGCCCGGAGTTTCTTGCCCTTGCACCCGTCGCACTTGAGTATTTGAGGCAAAAACCTGGCCAAAAATGCAAAAATTAAAATTTGCTCAACAATTGTAAAAGCATATTTTATAAAAGCTGACTATAACTTGTGCATCGATCATGTCTAATTTCAGGTACATGAGTCATATCCGGCGGCTATAGCCTCAGTTGAAGAGAAGGATTTATTTGTGAGAAGACATGCTTTTTTGTTACGTTTCAGCTTTGTCATTATGTTTAAATCTATATTTTTATATGTGCATTTAAATACTTTTATTTTTAATATAATAAAAAATAATTAAAATTAAAAATGGGTTATTTTTTAAGCCTTTTTAGCTCTAATTGAAAGCTTTCTAATTGAAAAGCTTTTGAAAGGTGTATATAAGGGGCTTTTTAAAGATTGGTCAGGGTTTGTCGGACCATTTTTGAACTATAATCGTATTTGTTATAGTTTTGAAAGCCAATTAAAAAAAAAAAAAAAAAAAAAAAAAAACGCATATAGTTGCCATTTTTATATATAAATGTTTTTTGGGAGGCCTAGTAATATGTTAAAGACTCTCAAAAACCAGCATCTCTATTTTTTCTAAATACTAAATACAAATAATATACTATATATTATATACATTGGTTTACATAAATAATTAAACTTTTAAACATAATAAAATTAACCACATTTAATTAAATATCACTTGTAAATAAAACAAATCTATCAACAATTAGTTTCCTTTTACAAACAGTAAACAGTTAAGTAAACTTTATATTTAAATAAATGTATACATTTATGTGTATATAACATTAAGTAAGTGTATTTAGTAATAATAAGCCAACAGCAATGGTTTTAACTTTATAAAATATCAAAAATAATTTTCCAGGATTTGGCCTCAAATACTCCACTGTGCGTTGCTTTCCCTATATCCTTCCCTGCTTTTACTGGAAAATGTAAAGTTTCATTTAAAAATTTCGTTATCTATAAAAGCAATATAAAAATGAGAGAAAAAACTTCATAAAATAAGCAGAATTATTCACAAAAGACATTACATACTCGCTATAATTTTATTACTGAAACATATAAGCATTCGTGTCCTGAATCCTATCTGTTTATGATGATTTAAATTATCATCATCTGGAAAGTTATTTTTCGCTTCTTTCCTATCTCTATCCTAATTTACATTATCTGTTTGCTTTGGAAAATTTCATCGTTATATCCCACTGTCATGTGTGTCGTCGTTGCGTTGTAAAAAAAAATCGTACGATAATGCCATTGGTGTCTGAGAAATAACCTTTTTATCTGTGTTTCTCAACTCATCTCCGAGCCCATAGCAACAAGCAACTCCGAAAGATGTTCTAAACCAGTTCTGGGTAGCTCATTTCACGTTCTGCTGTTTATTGTTGGCTATTTTTTTTTTAATATTTTTATTTTATTGTTTTTTTCCTTGCTTTATCCATGTGTTTATCCGCAAGCCATTTTCTTGATAGCGTTATTATCCTGCTCTTTGAGTTGTCGGTTCAGTTCACAAGAGTGCGGGTATTTTTTTTATCGTCTGCGAAAGAAATAATGTTTCAGATGAACCAAGCACCAAAACATACTCGTTATACAAGATATATACAAACAAAACACAAGAGCAACATATGGTAAAAGGGAGGGGGGATGAAAAATTAAAACTTCTTCAATAGCCCTAAAAAACTGATAAATTAACTATAAAAACCTTTAAGTTACATTAAGTGCAAGACGTGTAAAAGCAACGCGAAGAAAAACATAATCAACCAGAATAAATTAGCATACACCACTTTCAAAGCTTCATAATAACCAGTGGTGAATTCAGACATTTTACTCCGGGAGAGGGGGGGATTTGGACTTTTTGACCATTAAAAAGCATAAAATCTCAAACTATCTGGGAGGGACATTTCAATGCTGCGGGAAGGATGGCCCCCCTAGAACACCCACTGAATTCAACACTGATAATAAAATAACCTTATCGTAAAAGCAAGATGAAAAAATATAGTGACAAATATCAGCAGCAACATGCGTACTAACAAACAATTATGAGCCCAAGGTGGAGCGAGAAAGAAAGGTCACCATTTATGAATTGTTATATGCGATGTCGCACGCTTATTTCTAAAGTGACACAACTAAAAAAAGAAATGAAGTTTTTCACTTTCTGAAAAGGCGAAAAATGCTTTTCTATTTAAAATAGATCGAAAAATAATAAAAAAAATTATAAGAATAGCAAAACTAGCTTATTTACTTCAATATGAGCAACATTACATCCAGTTACATGACGATTTGCAGACAGTACATGTCAGTACATGTACAGTATGATGTCAAAAGCGTAAAATGATAAAACTGCTCTAATTTTGTAATTTTTAAAAATAAATGTACTTTTAATGACAGTTGGGTATACATATCTTTATAATTCACTAATATTAATATCTAAAAAATCACGTTTCTTCTAATTGTGTCATTTAAGAAATAATGTGATTTTTTAGATCTAATATTTTGGTTTCGGGTGCGATACGTATAATCAAAACCACAAGTGCAGCAAATAGGAAAAAGAAGGGGGCATAAATGAAAAAAATTCTAAGAATATAAAAAAATCAATAAAATAAATACAATCATATTTATGTTAAGATAAATGTAAAACGTCTAAAAAATCAATATGAAGAAAAGCATAACTGGTCAAAATAAAATAGCATACATTTGTTTCAAGGTTTCATAAAATATCTTCGTCTTCGAATCAAATTGAAACAAGAAGGATAAATCATGCGTCAAGCATAGATTATGAAACACTTGCCAACACATCAAGAATACTGCAACAAAAGAGGGTCTAAAGTAAATAATTTGGAAAACACATAACACATTTCAAAACACAATTTCAGCAATTACCATCTATAGTCGGAAAAATATCCGAATTGTTTTATGCCCTGTATATGATCTTTAGATTTGTATATATATATACTACATAGTGGGCAAAAATTTAGTTCAGTTAGGAAACGCATAAAAGAGTTGAAATTTCCCCTTCCAGCAATTTTTTGTCAATAAGATAAAATATACTCGAATTCTGCCGTGCATCTTTGTATCTGATCTATAGAATTTATATGCATCAAGTTATATGCAAAAAATTAGTTAAATTTAAGAACGCATATTACTGAAATTGTAACCAAATTATTTTGTGTGTTCCTGTATATGAACGATAAATGCTATGCACGGCACGCCATATTCTGTAGTACACATATCATCTTGTAGTATCTTCAATTACACTGAAAAAAAAAATGGTAATTTTACAGTATAATACTGGCACCCCAGCTGCTAGTATTATACCTAGCAGCTGGTATAATACAGTATAATACTGGTATAATACTAGCAGTACAGTATAATACTATCAGCTGGGGTGCCACTATTATACCGTAAAATAAACAGTAAAATAAGAAGTAATACACTGCCGCGCATGCGCGGCAGTGTATTACTGCAGGCGCAGTAGTGTATTATTGCTTATTTGACTGTTTATTATACTGTTAATTTTTCGGTATAATACTAGCAGCTGGGGTGCCAGTATTGTAATGTAAAATCAACATTTTTTTTTTTTTTTTTTTTTGCAGTGTATGTATAAAAATTACATTATGTTTGAAATAGTGTAACATCATTAAAATACATTGCAAACAATTTTTACCTTTAGAACATAATGTAACGGAATTCTTTTGACGGCCCTGTAAATGAACTATATAAATTCTACTACACGCTTCATTCACACCCATAATTATTGCTAAGAACTTCAAGGGTCTAATAAACTGAAAGAAAAGTACTCTACAACTTATAAGCTCTCAGAAAAGAGTGTTATTATTTGTGATTTTTTTCAATGCTTTCGCCTATACGTGTAACTGTTCTAAGGACCTTTTCCCAGACCTTCAGAACACTTGAAATTCCTTTTCCTGATATATACGAAACAGCAGATGCTTTTTTGGGAGTTTCATAACAAAACTCTGCCGAAAGTGGTTGTCGGAGAAAAATTCTCTCGCAGAGAGGATAACGGGTAACCGGCAGGTTTTTGCCGGGAGAGTTGCTCGGAAGCGAACCCGAGACCCCAGCAGCGTCCTGATTTTTTAACCCTAACTTACCGTCTGCGTGAATATCGCTTTTATCTGTTAAATGTGCTGAGAAATTGTAACTGAGAGTGTAATGCTAAATAAATTGTGTTGGCATTCGTACAAGCCTTCAATTTTTTGAGTATTACATTACTATGGAATTCTTGTGTGCGCAGCATTTACCGTTCATTTGCAGACACAAAAGAATTCGGTTACAAGTACTGTCTATGAACAATAATTGCTGGAAGTTCGTTTTCAATTGTGATAGGCGTTTCTAAATGCAACTATTCTTTTTGCGTATACTTGGTGTGTATAAATTATATAGATCACATACAGGGCTGCACAAAACAATTCGAGTATATTTCCGTTTATTGACGGGAATTTCTGAAAGCGAATTTTCAACTATGTTATGCGTTTCCTAACTGTAACAAAATTTTGCGTACCATGTAAGTATACAGCAAACTCTCCCATAACCGAACTAATGTGAACTGGAGTAATCCGGATAGGAGAGATACATTTTTTTATTAAAAAAGAGTCATAAATGTAACTATTCGACATGTAAAAAAACATTTATTTGAATTTTTTATTATATTTACACATTATCTTTGCTAATACAATTTTACTTTTTAAATATTACTTTAAATATATCTGCTTTGTTCTTCGCTCGATTCGTTGACGAGCTGCTACGTCACACCAATGCCTCATTAACTTATAATTACGTCAGAGGGAGTAGATTCGCTGTGCTGTTCTACTAAAGGAAAGCCGACCTTTATAACAAGTAGATAAATGTGATCGAAGATCGCACAAAGGGTTTCGTTTAATATTCTTTTCAAAACCCTTTATCCTTTCTTTAATAAATCCAAATAAATTTCCTTTAAAAAAAAAAAAAAGTCATGTTTTTAAAAAAATAATAATTTACACTTCTGTTTTTTCGTTTTTTCGAATATCTGAATTGGCCCGCTATTATACTCTGTCATAATAATATCTGTCATGTGGACTAAATGCGATATTAAAAAAAAAAAAAAAAAAAAAAAAAAAAAATCAATTTCAAAATTAAACATGTATAGAGAACTTCGAAATGTTAAAATATGCCAATATTTTCATAATGGGGTTTATATCATGATTCAATACGTTCCTCAAACTCATATGACGTTATAATCACTTGCTGACGTCATGTCTACTTGCTTTCTATATTACTCATATTGATACTCATTTATATTATTCTCAAACATTTGAAAAAGTCCGTTAAACTTCCAATATGACGTCAGATTAATTTTCTTTTTAATTCTCTAATGACGTCATATTAACCTGTTTTCTGTACTTACACATACTCATACTCCTTGTACTATTGAGAAATGTTTGAAAATTCCCGTTTTATTACCAATATGACGTCATATAAATCTTTTTTTCAATTGGTGAAACTTTTTATTTCATTTTCATTTTTCACATGGAAACCTTTCAATAGAAAATTAATTATTGTAGAAAGAATTTTATTGTGGATTTTTAATTGTTGGCAACTGCTATAATGAAAAATGTTTAAATTTAAAAAGGCTGTTAAAAAGGAAAAAGCTGTTAGATTTTTGTTTTTTTATCTCTCTATATTAAAATAATATGACTTTTTCAAAATTTATGATTTTCAGCGTGACAGTAGGTATTCAGCTGCAAGTACACAAAATTTCAATCTGTAACTTATACAGTTTCTGAGAACCGACTCTGTGACAGACAGACATCAGAGAAGCGAGACGAATAGGGTTTCGTGAGATGAACGAAACCCTAAAAAAGGATTTAAAAATGTATAAACTCCAGTGTCATTTTTCAAAGTTTAAAAAAAAAAAAAAAGAAAAAAAAATGCATATACTTCCAGTGCTTGAAATGATTCCTGCGATGAAACGCGTTTCTCTTCAACAGATACTTCATCGTCACTGTTTACATCCATTTCATTATCATTTACGAAATTTACAATTTCTTCGTCGGTCAGGGTGGTGATTTACAAATTTATCTATATTTTATATATTAATATATAATCTATACTTACCCAGTCAAAAACTTCTGTTTTTGTGATATTTTCGCAACCAGAAACTTTCCTGACTAAATATATGAGCGCTAGGCCTACAAAGATGTAAAACATTTGTTTGGACATCTTTTGTGAACACACTGAACAAGTAGGCGGAATTCTAAGATCATTAAAAAAATTGAATTTACAAGCGTGCAATAAATTTTGATCTTTTATCAGTCCGATTATGGGAGAGTCCGAATATGCGAGGGCCGGATATGGGAGTGTCTGCTGTATATACAAATCTAAAGATCATATACTAGGCAGCGCAAAAGAATTCGGATATTTTTCCGTCTATCTATCTATATCAGCCGTACTCAACCTTTTTTTCTGGCGGGCCGCAAACATATATTTGCGACGTTAGGCGGGCCGCAACGCACTTGTATAATAATGTAAGAAATATAGATTTCTATTACAAATGCCGCGAAGATTGTTGTTTTGAAATAGTGGTATAAAACTTTTTGCTGCCATTTTGTTTCTGCAACAAACATTTAACCATAATAAGCCTAATGTAGAAATAAATTAATTTGCAATAATGTTTGTTTAGTGTTCAGGATTAAGAAATGTATACACTACTACAGCCCAAGTAAAACTACATGTAAAAAGAAATTTGACTAAGGAAACGTCATTTAAGATATTTTAAGGTAATTTTAAATTAGTAATTATAAATAACAAGAAAATGTTTACCGATGAAAATATATAAAAGAATAGAGAAAATATTAAAAACTTCTTATACACATCTCAATTAATTTTATAAATAGAGATTAATGATTGTGTGTCTCGGGCCGCACATAAAAGGTCGCCGGGCCACATGCGGCCCGCGGGCCGCAGGTTGAGTATGGCTGACCTATATTATAAAGGACAAACGTGTCCGTGCGTAACGCTGACGTCATTTTGCGAATGGCAACACTCGACGTTGAAATTTCGGTTTTGCGATTATTGCTACTGCAATTTTTTTAATTTCTAACCGTCGCACATTATAAATTTTTACACCGTTATATAGGGAGAAAAAATGTACTTTCAAATGCAATTTGTTTGAAAACTGTATCGTAATTGACTCATTTATTATAGCATTTAAATTAAATTTCAAGCATAATTTTCTTTATTAAATCTATCGCTTGCAGACGATTACAAAATATTAATCCATTTGCACTTTTAAATCAATATAAATAGTTCAGCATTTGTTTCCAGCTAATATTCCATAACAAAATTAAAACTTCATGAAGCACAGAATAAAATAGCATAAATAAAACATAAATTTAACAGACATGTAATCGAAATAAGCGCTTAAAACCGCTGAAATTATCAGAATAAAAAAAAACTGCTGTGGATAACGAAATTTTTAGCTATTTCTTGGGCTATTCACTTCTGGCACGAGACCAATACGAAGTTACCTCCTTTAATAAATTTCAAAATTTTATTTGAATATATAGTTGACATATTTCATATAAAAATGCTCTTTGGTGTTGTTAGGGACAATCTAAAAAATATTAAATGAAAAAAATCTATTAGTGTTTTCAAAAAAAAAAAAAAGGGGGGGGGGTTATATATTATTCTCTGTCCCGGGAGGCCCGGGTTGGATGCCCTAGTACAGCATTTCTTAAACTGTGGTCCGCGGACCCCTGGGGGTCCGTGAGCTTACAGCCGGGGGTCCGCAAGCCCAATGTTGAATTTAGATTTTTTTTTTCTTCGGGAGAAATTTCTGTAGCTCCATAGGAGGGGGATTTGCAAGTCTAGATCATTAATAAGCATAAAACTTGGGGGAGACTTTTCAATGCCCCGAAGGTGGAATATGGGTGAAAATATTAAGAACCGATTGATTCTACATGTTGTGATGAGTTGACATGTTTCAACTCCTCCCTTATTTGTGGAAAAAGGATAATCTCTCTGGAATGAAAATAATCTGACAGATTGATCTCTATTGACGAAAATTCTATCAATAGTGTGAATTTCATTTTCACTTTGAGATAAGCCAAGCTGCAATACATGCTTTGTATTGAATGATATGTTATCTGAATGGGTGGATAAGAAATGTGAATGGCATTTTTTTGGATACAATGGATCTAGCCCATATGAGTTGGAAATTCTAACTGGATAAGTATGGGATTAAGATAGCTGTCACTCATAGGAAGGCCAGAGGGCGTTTCTTTCCTTATGGAGAAAACAATACCAGTTTTGCCGGAGATGAAGGAATGCGAGGAGAGATATGAAAGACGGCAGTTGAAGGTGGAAGGAGTTGAATGTTGAATCAGTTGGATTTGGAATACTCGAGAGTGAGGTTCCACTTTGAGCGGACGTCAGAATCGGAATTTGGCTGACCATGTAAATTGTGGCATGGATACTTATCATAATTTTTCATTTTTACTTTTGTTTTTTTATTTTTTATTGTGTTAATCTAAAATAAAGTTTTTTTCGTTTCAAACGATACATGGAATTCATTAATTATATATACATGTGTTCACGCTACCACAGCTATAGTATAGTATATATAATTAATTGGTGGCAGCAAATGGGATATGTAATCTAGAATAAATTAGATTACGGATCTATGCGTTAACCTGATTAAACAGATGAAGAGCCAGTGGAAAACGGACGAGCAGAGTTGTGGAGTCTTGAAGTCTAATTGGAGTCGTGGGTTTTTCTCGGAGTTCTAGCAAGTAGAGAACTGGTAAAGGAACTTTATCGACTAAATCTGTGAGGTGTATGAACAGTCAACTATAGACTTGGTGCTATTTGTGTGTGCTTCAAATTATATCAGTGGAATGAAGATATGCGGTGTACCATCTAAGTTGTCTACATACGGATCTAAGGTGCAATTAGTGCCTCATAAATTGAGTGTCTTCAAATCTTCAAAAATCTGTGTGCGTGTCATCTTTAAAAGTGCTTGGAAGCCTGGTATCAGTGTGGAGGAAATATCTGCATCTGGAGGTAAGCTCTTTTATGAAATCTTCTATAGAGGTCTGTTTTAAATTAAATTTTGTGTATAAATTTTAATTTTGGGGAACAAAACTCTATGTGAAATTTAAGAATTCTAGGGAAGCTATTAATTTGGTATTTAAATTTTAGTTAGAATTTTTATGTTTGTTGATTTTCTGGTATCTGTTTGGTATAATATTGGGTTAAGAAAATTATATACTTATGTATATGTTAAAATTTACTTGGGGTATAGTAAATTGTTATTGATTAATTGAGATTATTAATCAGGGTATTTTAATCATAATTTTGTATAAAACTTTTGGAAATAAGAGTTTTGTTTATATACATTTTAGTTATTACAGTAATAAAGTTATAGCTTAATTTTGTGGGTATACTGTGGATGATTATGATTAATGTTTCAAAATAAATTGATGTTATACTGTACTGTTGGGTATAAAATTTATTTTGGGGGATATACTCAGTTTGAAAGACGTCACTGTTGCATGAGAATTTGCTATATTAAAATTGTGTCGTTTTTGAATACATTATTATACGTATAGTGAAGAAAATTCTATTTCTGTGTTTATTGTATTATTGTAAATTGAATATATCTGATATTTTGAAAATTATTATATTTTGGGGAAAATATGGCAGAATATTTAGGAAAATATAATAAAAGTGTCTTGCTGTTATTAGCAGAGGAATTTGAGACCAATGTGTCAAAAACATGTAAAAATAAAGCTATAATTCAGGCTATCGTAGATGCAGAGGATTATGATGAAAGTTTCGCTAAAATTCGATTGCAATATTTTCTTGAACAGGAGGCGGAGCGGAAAGAGCAGGAAAAACAAATCGAAAAAGATCGTAAAGAAAGAGAGAGGCAAATTGAATTAGATAGGATTGCGCAAGAGGAAAAAGATAAGCTTAGGAAATTTGAGTTAGATAAACTTGAAAAACAACTTGAGGTAGATAAACTTGAAAAACAACTTGAGGCAGATAAACTCGAAAAACAGCAACAACTTGAATTACAAAAACTTGAAAAAGAACAGCAATTTGAATTAGAAAAATTGCGTATTCAAAATTCTGCGGATGTTGTTAGTGTTTCATCTAATGAATCAAATGTAGATTTTCATAGAACTCCTAAGGTAAATTTAAAGGATTTAGTTCCGCGCTTTGATTCTAAATTAATTGATATAACTCTTTTCTTTATGATTTTTGAAAGGCAAGCCGAGAAAGCTAAAATTTCTCAGGAAGATTTGGTCAGTCAATTAATTCCTTTGTTACCTTCTGATATTGCCGAAATTATTGTAAAACAACCAGCAGATAAATGTGATGATTTTCAACATATAAAGAAAGTTTTGTTAGATAGGTTTAGGCTAAGTACAGGCGCCTTAAAACAAAAATTTGAAACTCATCAAAGAAAATCTGGTGAATTATGGGTAGATCTGATTTACGAGTTAAGGGGTTATCTTGATAATTGGTTAGAATCATTAGAAGTGAGGGATTTTGATTCACTGAAAGAACTAATGCTCACGGAACAACTGAAAAAACGTGTCCCTTTTGAGATAAAAGAAAAATTTATGGATGATTGGGAGGAAATAAAGATTGCTTCTAAACTCGCGGAAAAATCAGATAAATTTGAGAGTATAAGAAGAGAATTTAATAGGTCGGATAGAAAACCGTGGGAAAATAAATCTTTTCAGGATAAGCAAAAAGACAGCTTTAATTCTAAAAGTAGAAAGGAAATTAAACCAAAATCGGAATTTGAGAATACTAAAGAGTGTGGGAAATTTGATCAATTTAAGAAGGACAATGCTTTCGAAAAGCAAAGACAAGTCCAATGTTATAATTGTTTGGCAGTGGGGCACATCAGACCAAATTGTCCTGAATTGTTAAAAAGTAAATCTAATTATGAGGATAAAAGCATAGCTTGGATTGTTACTAGTGATGGGAAAAGTGTAAATAATAAGGAAGGTGTGGAAACCGAATTACCTATGGTTGATTTATGCGTGAATGGTAAGAAAGTAAAAGCGATTAAGGACACAGGTGCGCAAATTGCGGTTTTTGATGCTAATGACATTCCGTGGAGTGCTAAGAAAGTGGGAAATGTCTTTCTTATACCGGCCCTCGGAAATAGACAAAAAGCGGATTTGGTGTCAGTGCCGGTTGCTTTGATGGAAGGTGAAAAAGAGTGTGTTGAAAAAAATGTGGTGGTTGCAGTTGTGAGAAAACTAAATTCTCCGCCCCTTATAACACCAGCTGTTTATGACTTATTAAAGTTAGGAAATATGGAAAAGCAAAATTCGGTGTATAAACAAGTGGGGAATCAAAGAGAATTAAATGGGCAGGGAACCCTCAGATTATCTAGCGATCATGAGCAAAGGGTTGTTAGAAAAATGGTTGTGAATGAAATCTGTGAAAGGGATAATAAGTCTGTTAATGAGATAGAGGTAAATTCACTGGAAGACGTGACTGATAGGTATTTGGAAAAAGGGTCTAAATTGATCGATACAAAAGAGGGTGCGTCTAAAAAGGATGGTGATAAAAGGTCAGGTATTGGAGGTCAATTTCGGGAAAAGAATTCTGAGCATGATGTAAATATACCCAGGTATTTTGTCGGTAGTATGGGATTTATACATGTTAGAAATAGAATTAGAGAGAAATTGAATTCATCTATGACTGTGGCCAGTAAATTTAACTCTAGGATGAAGGAAAATAATAGAGTAAATTGGGGGGCTAAATGCCAAGAAGATGTGAATAAGAAATCAAAGTTAAAAAGAATGGAGCATTCTTCTTTTAAAACGGATCACAAAGAAAGATTTATTGAAAGCAAACAAGATTTCGAAAGGAAAAATCATGATTATGAAGTTGTGAGGCGAAAATTATTGTCGAAAAGATTTTCTGATAGAAGTAATATAGATATTGGTTTTCGGGAGAATTCTCTAAATTAAGTTTATTCTAAATTTGGGAGTGCTCATTTTTGTAATATCTGTATTGTGTTTATTTATCATTTAATGCTTAATATTATTTTCGTAATAGTAAAACTTCATTAATTTAATAATTGCATAATTTAGTATGCTTTCTTTTTGTTTGTAGAAGTGTCTAAATTTAGGCTTTTAAGCATGTTTTTAAGAGAATCGGTTTAGGCATTGTGTTGTATATAGATTTTTTTCTTTTTTTTATTATTACTTTTTTTTGTTAGAATCATGTAAAGTGTAATCTGTATTTGGTATTATATGTATGTGAAATATTTCAAAATTGTTTCTTAGGGCATCAATTGTATAAATTATTCCTGGAATTATACTTAGGTATTGTAGTTATGGGATTATAGTAAATCCTGTTGACAGTGTGGTCTATCAAATACTGAGTATGGGAATGTGTTTGTTTTCTATATGGATTTTTCATGTGTTATTCTATATTCCTTTATGCTTTGATGACCTCTTTAGAAATTGATTGAAGGAGCTTATTCTATTAATATATATGCCAAATTTCTTCTAGAAATTTTTTCTTAGGGGGAGGTGTTGTGATGAGTTGACATGTTTCAACTCCTCCCTTATTTGTGGAAAAAGGATAATCTCTCTGGAATGAAAATAATCTGACAGATTGATCTCTATTGACGAAAATTCTATCAATAGTGTGAATTTCATTTTCACTTTGAGATAAGCCAAGCTGCAATACATGCTTTGTATTGAATGATATGTTATCTGAATGGGTGGATAAGAAATGTGAATGGCATTTTTTTGGATACAATGGATCTAGCCCGTATGAGTTGGAAATTCTAACTGGATAAGTATGGGATTAAGATAGCTGTCACTCATAGGAAGGCCAGAGGGCGTTTCTTTCCTTATGGAGAAAACAATACCAGTTTTGCCGGAGATGAAGGAATGCGAGGAGAGATATGAAAGACGGCAGTTGAAGGTGGAAGGAGTTGAATGTTGAATCAGTTGGATTTGGAATACTCGAGAGTGAGGTTCCACTTTGAGCGGACGTCAGAATCGGAATTTGGCTGACCATGTAAATTGTGGCATGGATACTTATCATAATTTTTCATTTTTACTTTTGTTTTTTTATTTTTTATTGTGTTAATCTAAAATAAAGTTTTTTTCGTTTCAAACGATACATGGAATTCATTAATTATATATACATGTGTTCACGCTACCACAATGTAAATAATCAGTCCTTATTACGCATTTCAACTAGATGAGCGTTTAGATATCTCTAATACTGTAAATTTGTGAGTCTTCTTTCATTATGAATTTGGTGGTAAGATATGTGACGATTTTTTGTTTTGCAAATCCCTTCCAAATTACAAAACAAGTGCAGCGCTATTCACATGTTTAAACAGTTTCATAAAAGAAAATTTTGAAGAACAACTGTAGAAATCGACGGCATGTTGAACCAGTCTTACTTAAGCATTAGCAAACCCATAACAGATAGTACTATGTATATTTTAACTGTCTTAAAATGTAAATTATAATTATTTTTCGTGTTATTATTTTTCTTGTATATATTGTTATTATTATTTTTCTTGTATTAATGTAGCTGATTTTTCTAACACCTTTAACTAAATATAGAATATGTGTAATGAAAAATAAATAAGGTGCATACGTTAAAATAATTTCTTATCTTATATTAAGAAAAATATTGTTGGGGGTCCCCGAGATGCATATCACATCAAAAGGGGGTCCGCGAGATCACAAAGTTTAAGAAACGCTGTCCTAGTAGATGGTAATTGCTGAAATTGGGTTTACAAATGTGTTATGCGTTATCTTAATATTTTACTTAGACATGATCTTTCACCTTAATAAACTGTGAAATTTTGTTGAAGTATATTTTGGAAATGTTGGAAAGCGTTTCATAACCTATGCTTGATGCATGATTTTTCATTTTTGTTTATTTTAAATCAAATATATTTGAAATGAGCTCTGTCTCCCTGAATACGTTAATTTGATAATAGTAATTAATTATTATTACTGTTATCATTACTAGTATTTATAATTATACTAGTGTTGGGCATAACGATTATTTTGATTATTCGAATGAATCATTCGGGCATTTCGAATAACCAAAATAATCGTTATGCCCATCACTAAATTATACTACATTAATTAAGTCACATTAATTTGGTATTAATAATTCTATGGAATTCATTATTTTAAATCTTCCATATAAAATGATTTTTAAATTCATTTAGTAATAATTGCATTAATAGTTCGCTTGAACAATCTTAAATGTTTTATTAATTGAAAAAGTGTCTGGATGTAGGACCTAAGATACAAATTTTGGAAAGTTGGCTTTTTGGTTGGAAAAATACCACGTAAAATGATTGATGATTACCCAGTGTTAAAAATTGCAATTTCATAATATACAATTTTGTTTACTTTAAATAGAAAATTAAAAGAATAAACTAAATTAATATTATTACTTTTTTTACCCACCTGACTAGTTTTTTATGACCCGTCAATGCTCAGCATGAAGACAAGACAAAGGTGGAGGGTAATTAAGATCGAAAGAAGGGCCTATGTTGCACTAAGGTGCTCAGGACATCGTTAATGAATGACATTAATAGTTTTTTTCCTCACTTCTGTAAAATTTTAAATTTCTAACATAAGCTCTTCTTCCATAATCCCATTTCAATGTATTTTAAAAATTACTTTTTAAGTCCCACCTTTAATTCTTGAATGACTACGCCACTGCCGAAAAGAAAGTAACCTATAAATAAAATGGCCATCTGCATTTCACGCTCGTAATTTTTTAACATTCGAGTAATAACATGAATAGAAAAAAAAAATTATGAATCAGCGTTCCCAATTTTCCTCGACCGATCGTTTTTGTAACTATCGGGCATGTGACCTGTGGAGGTAACGCTTGCCAATAGAGTTAGTAGACAATTGCAAAAGAACGCTTTGTGACAGAGACGGTCGCAAAATAGGAAAAGCGTGAACCTTTTTTTCCCCTCTTTCTATGTGTGTGCACGAAACTACGACCATTATTTTTTTTTTTCACACGACAATTTCGCAATATAACTTATAGGCTGTCAACTGCTTTTAACAAAGCTAACACATGTTTGTCTCGTGTTATTGCGTCGGATTATTTTAAAAAGGAAAATCAGTTGCTGAGTTTATCTTTTTATGTCTGAATGACTTTTGTGAAAATTTAGTGGCTATTGTGGTAATGTTCAGTTATTGAAATACAATGGTAGAGCATAGAGCAGGGCCGACTTTTTCATAAATAGGGTCCAGGGGCATCAAACAGTTTCGGGCCATAATATTATCTTCCAAAGTTAGATTTTTTCTTTTTTTTAAAAATCTAACTGGGGGTGGTGGCCGTATAAGCGAAGGGCGGCCGAGCTGCGACTAGAGTCCTGCACGGGTTACCCGACCCCGAAATTTCTGCTTAAAGTAACTCCGAAACGCGACCCGAACTCGATACACTTCAACTCGAACTCGAAATATTCAAACCCCGACCCCGATGTGAAAGAAAACTAATGCATATTTTTATACAATTATGGAAAAATAGTCTCCAATTATATCTCTAATATAAATTTTATCTTTTTCGTATAAAAAGGAACACATATACACTCATTAATATTCAAATATATATATATATATATATATATATATATATATATATATTTAACATTAAATATTAAATATATATATATATATATATATTTAATTTAAAAAATATTCAGGACTTTTTTTTTTTTTGAAAAATCGGGTCAACTCGAACCCGGCCTGAAAGAGCCCAAACTAACCCGAAATGGATCCAACCCGATAACATTAAGTCAACCCGTCCCGAACACGACCTGCAACGAAAAAAATTAGCGTCAACCCGACCCGTCCCGAACCGAGGGTCGGGTCGAGTTCGAATAAAATCGGGTTACCCGACACGAGGCAGGACTCTAGTACGAACTCGTGTGCCAGAACATTTTTTAATCCAAAGTTTTTTATTCAAAGTTTTCTTTTAATAAGGTCTAGTTTTATTGGGTGGGAGGGGAGGGGTCATTTAAACTCACTTTCTTCCGTAGCACCATACATGCAGCCTGTACTGAAGTATAATCTCATTGTGTTCTCCTAATCAGAAAACATCAGAGAGCTGAAAACATTGTATTATGTAGAATACATGCGAAAATAAAACAAAGAAGAACAATGGCGTAGAATTCCAGAAATTATATGAGGAGCTCAAATTTACACAGTGAATCTCCATTGTCCCAGCTCCAGTCATCCGGGACGCTAAATATCCGAATCGATATCGGATAGTACATAAAAATAATAATCTCCCCCCCCCCCCAAAAAAAAAAATAAATAAATAAATAAATAAATAAATAAAAGAAAGAAATAAAGAAATAAAGAAAAATAAAGAAAAGTAAAAAAAGACTTATTGAAATACAAACCGTAAAAATATACTTCCTCGAAATTCCTTGAAGTCTATATTTGGATAATTCTAAATGGATATTGCATCAATTTCAGAGCTATTGTATCTCTCTAATCTCTTTATTCTGAGAAAAGTTTCAAGTGTTTGCGGACCTGGCATCACGCGAATGATTGTCCACTTCAAAACAATTAACTTTGTTAGACATATTCAACTAATACTTCTAAATGTAGTGCTCCTCCGTTTTATTTATTTGTGTTTTCATTTGTGGTATGCGTTTTTAAATTTAACTAATTTTTTGCCTATTACTTAGTGGGGTATAAATTCCATAGATCGTATAAAGGGCTACTCAAAAAAAAAAAAAAAAAAAAAAAAAAAAATCGAGTACATTTCCGTTTATTGACGAGAATTGCTAAAAGGGAATTTTCAATAGTTATATATAGGGCTGCGCAAAATAATTTGGATATTGTCCCGACTATAGATGGTAATTGCTGAAATTGGGTATTCAAATGTGTTATGGGTTTTCCAAATTATTTACTTAGACTGGACGGGACTAGTTGAGCTTAAGCCGAAATGTAGGCCTCCCCGTCCGGTTTGACCTTGACCTTATTTACTTAGACATCACCTTTCACATTATTAAACGGCGAAATATTTTTACAGTATTCTGAAAATGTTGGAAACTGTTTCATAATCTATGTCTGATGCATGGATTTTCTATCTTCTTATATTCTTTGATAATATTTCTTTTTTTTTTTTAATTTGTCCAAGAACGTTTGAGTCACCCTGTATATATATATATATATATATATATATATATATATATATTTCTTATTTTATTAAATAAGTTTTTATTATAAGGCAGTAAAAGCAGCAAATTGTTAGGTAGTTAAATCTCACAAAATATTTTTTTTTCGTCTTAAGTGTGATTTACACATAATCATTTGAGAAACAAAGAACACGAAACCGCGCACATCTGCTGATGCCGAATTAAATTCGAATGTGACATTTCTTGATATGTGTGGGCTTGTCATCTATTTCCCTAAAGCGGATACAGTCAGTTTTCTAAAGGTCACGTTTTATGAAATCCGTGATAGCGAGTGAAATAAAAATTCAATTTAGTCTGCAAATATTATTTTGCGTAGAGCGTGAACTTTTCGGTTCTGAGAAGAGAATGGCGTGCACATTATTATGATTCTTTGGCAGTTTATCAAAAAAACATTATTTTACTGATGACAAACTATAGAAAATAGTGTTGAATCGAATTAGCTTCTAGTATTATTATTATTATTATAGAAACAATGTGTTATTTATAATGATGAATTAGACAAGTCTAATTTTATTAGTAAATGCAAGAAAGTTATTATTATTTTTACTTTATTATCAAACAACACAAGCATATTTTCTTTTTATTTTTTTATTTTTTTTTTTTAATAAATCATCTATTTATTAAAACTTTTATGATTCTACACTGAAAATTAAAAAAAAGAAAAAAAGTGTTAATTTTACAGTATAATACTGGCATCCCAGCTGCTAGTATTATACCGTAAAATTAACAGTAATAAACAGTAAAATAAGCAGTAATACTGCCCAGTTCAAAAGTTCAAAACAGATTTGAAATATACTAATTAATTTTTCAGCAGAGCTTAAATTTCATTGTAAATTAATGAAATACAAATTATGTAAATTATCACTTTACTAAACAGCGTGAAACCAATAGAGTGAAAAAATATCCAGACCGGTGATCGATCCGGATCCCTTGGTATAGCACACCAAGTGCTTCACCATTTAAGCCATCCGGACGACATCCAGTCTAAGTACTCATAGACCAAACGGGATCGATCCCCGGCCTGGACATTTTTTCACTCTATTGATTGTACGCTGTTTAGTAAAGTGATAAATTCATATCCTTTTACGTACCCATCATAGGTAGTATAGGGTAAGTCTTGTAATCGTTTTGAAAATCGAAAAAAAAATTTTTGACGGATTTACACGTTTCAGACACTGGAGATTCCGAAAAACATATTTTTAGAAAGAAAAAAAAAATTGCCGTCCGTTTGTGTGTCTGTAAACGCCCTATCTCCCGAAAAAAATGAGATAGAGACTTGAAATTTGGTATGTACTTAGTATGTAATAATGGGAAGAAGTTTATTGAATTTCAGTAAGCTCGATTATCTGGAACTATTTTTTTCGTACTCTCGAAATATTTGTTCTGATAAAAGGTATATAAAATTTTTCGAAATTGTTTATTTTAAGGAGTGAATATAAAAGACAATAAAAAAACATAAATTTTGCATAAAGCATGAAGTCGATCGGATAATGAGTTGCCGAGATATTTATAATCCTATTTTCCACACTCTTCGATTTTTCATGACCCTGTATTTCAACCAAATTTCAATTTAAAGATATATTTCAATTGGAAATGAGACGCTTAACCAGATGCAATAAACCTCTAGTTAATAGGATTATTGTTTTTGGAGTTATAAGGATGTTTCTTTTAAGCAATTCAGTAATCGAGCCTTTAAAGTTTATGACGTCATCAAGCCTCGATTTTATTCGAATTGCAATGCATTTTATAGGTAGTTTACGCATTTTTTATTTTAATATTTTATATTATGCGTATCCATGATGGGTAAGTATTACGGTGACCCCCAACGACTAGTTTATTTCAGATTTGAAATATTAATTTTACGAAAACTGCATACCGCAGTTGGAGGGCCCCAGAATCAGGAAACCCACCCAAGGTCCGGAAGGGGCATGGTCCATCCTTTAATCAGGCCCTGCTCGTGAATACATTGAATATTGAAAAACCTACCTATAAACATAATTATGTATATTGATAAACCTCCTACAATAATATTCTATATATGATCGAGGCAGAACGTCATTAAGAATAATATATTGTGCATCTTCCTCTTATTGCTCTTTTCATATGAAACAAACCAGTTTATGACCCATAATTTTGAGTTTTTTTGAAACGCCATCTAAGCGTACTAAGTTAGTGTTTGCCTTATTTATAGAATCTTTAGAAAGAATAGCTTTTCTCAGAATTGAAACAATAGACTTAGAAAATAATTATTCAAGCAGAAACAATTGTAGCCAAAAGAATAAATAAATAAATAAATAAAATAAACAAACAAAGAAAAAAATGGCCTGTGATGAGAATAATGTAATAGAAGATACTGTATAGTGCAGCCTAACATAACTTATGTTGCACTTTTCTTTTTAACTCGCAAATTTATTCGCAAATTACCTGATGTTCGAATTCAGGGGTATTTTAAAAAGTTGCCTAAAGGTTTTAAATATCTGGATTATAAGGATTTAAATATCTGAATTATAAGGATTTAAATATCTTTAAAGGAATTATTAAAGGATTTAAATATATTTTTATTTCGAAAGAAAAGCAAAATAACTTATAACGTCGAACTCGCGCGTGTTCTTACCACATTCAACACTCCTAACAGGAGGACCGCAGGGCCGTAGCTAGAGGGGTGCCAGAGGGGGCTCAGCACCCCCTGGAAATTTTTGAGCCCCCCCCCCCCCCTGGAAAGTTGCCAAGGCCACCAAATGAAATTCTGTTTCAAAAATCCAAATGAAACTTTGTTCAAATATTGAACTTAGTTTGGGGGCTTTTTACAATTTTGTATAAATACTAAATTGTAGTATTTGTTTAAAAACTGCATATAACTGCCCATTTGCACATACTTAGAATTAGCAAATTGTTGCTGATGCAAACATTGACTCTTGCATTAGTTATATAAAGAAAATTTTCATTTTGCAGTGTTTTCCATTATTAGCATAAAACAAATAATAATAAGGAACATAGTGCCTACAATTGAATATGCACTCATTTGATCATATATATCTGTGTTTGTGCGTGCATGTGTCAGAGAGCGAGAAATAGTACCAGCCCCCCCCCCTACATTTTCTTGAGCACCCCCTATTGTTTACATCTAGCTACAGCCCTGGTGGACCGACGAAAAAAAAAAAGAATGTGAAAATTGATAGCTTTGCATTTAAGAAGGAATATATTTTTTCCATAATTCGTGTCGTATAAACAGAAAACAGATTCTGTGTTTGTGCGTGCATGTGTCAGAGAGCGAGAAATAGTACCAGCCCCCCCCCCCCCTACATTTTCTTGAGCACCCCCTATTGTTTACATCTAGCTACAGCCCTGGTGGACCGACGAAAAAAAAAAAGAATGTGAAAATTGATAGCTTTGCATTTGAGAAGGAATATATTTTTTCCATAATTCGTGTCGTATAAACAGAAAAAAAAAATGTGATTAAATACAAAAGGAATGGATAAAAACTTAAGATTAAAAATGTATTAAATGGAAAAACGTATAAACGAAAACAGTCAAAGAGATTTTATTTTATTTTTAAGGTCCATATATCAGATTTATTCAAATTAACCAAATTGGTCTTACTTCAGTCAAACTTGTTTTAAAAATGTAGTTTAGTGAGGAAAGAACAATCTGACGATTAAAAAAAATTAAATAGAATTACAAATTCATAAATTGCCTATTTAATAAGAACTTAAGATTAAAAATGTATTAAATGGAAAAACGTATAAACGAAAGCAGTGAAAGATCATAGATTGATTTTATTTTATTTTTAAGGTCCATATATCAGATTTATTAAATTAAACAAATTGCTTCAGTCAAACTCGTTTTAAAAATGTAGTTTAGTGAGAAAAAAAATCTGACGATTAAAAAAAAAAATTAAATAGAATTACAAATTTATACATTGTCTATTTGATAAGGGAGAAATAAAACAACAATTGATGCATAAATTTCGGTTGAAAATTGAAAATGTCCAGTGTTTAGCGAGAACAGTGCAAAAATACAGCATTTGTGCGAAATTAACGATTTAAATGTATTTTAATGTATAATCCTTCGACTTGAGGAGGATTATTTTAATTCGGTTACATAAAAATAAGATTAATTCAACGTATAAATTTTTTATTAACGAATTCATCCAACATGTTACCTCAATCCAGTGTCCAAATTTGGTTCTAATCGGTCCACTATTTTGGACGTTATAGTGAAGCCAAAAGGCTATCACATATGATGATACCAAGCTAAGCTGTAATATATTTCCGACGAACAAACCATGTTCGAATCCACGCAATTCAATGAATACCAACGAAATCCGGATATTGTGACGTTATTAATAAAAAAAATATATACTGTTAAAAATCCTCAGCAAACTGTCCAGTCATTTGATCGTTTTTAAAGATAACGGTCACTTGATCATAATATTAAGCGACCATATTATGGTCATAATGTTCATAAGTGACCATATCATGGTCATAAGTTAAATTACGGTTATGTAACCGTTTTCTATAAAAACGCACTCTAAGAAAAAACGGCAAAAATTACAACAAAATTTGCTGTAAATTTATGCACCCAAATTGCCAGCATATTTTACTGTAAATTGACAGCAAAATACAGCTTAAATAATATTATGTTTGGAATTTTACAGCAAAATGTGCTTCAAACATGCTAATTTTACTGCAAATATGACTGTAATCATACTAAATGTTACAGCAAAAAATGCTGGCAATATGGGTGTATAAATTTACAGCAAATTATGCTGTTATTTTTTGCCGTTTTTTCTGACAGTGCGGTTGAATGACTGGACAGTTTGCTGCAAATTTTTAACAGTGTATGCGTGATTGCCTTCTAAGCAAAAGATTAATTTTTTTTTTTTTTTTTTTTTTTTTTTTTTTTAACGAAAAATTCTGTATTGTGGTACCGATGCCAAGTGAATGATATAAACGATGTTGTAATGTATTTTACTCTTTCTAATGCCGAAAATAATTTGAAAATTTAAAAAATTTGCAGTTCAAAGGCGGTAAGTTCAGAAAAAACATGTTCATTTTATATAGAAGTAGCCCTATTTTCTTAAGCAATAAGTGGAGTTTCTTATTTTATGATAAACAGCTCATTAATGCATAAGTTATTAAAAGAAATAAAATAAAAAAGCAAGCAATACGAGTTTATTTTTCTATCAACATAAAAAGACTTCCGCCAAGAAATGGAAACGACTAACGTATATTTATAAAAGAAGGATCGTTCAAACGAGTTTCTAAAGCGATATGCTTAAAGCAAATAAACGAAATATTTTTTAGTACTTCCGCTGTAAATCTGAAAAATAAAAAATTATGTTTTACGGCATAAAGTAAATCTACTTTGGAACTTAAAACTCTTTCCGACTGATGTAGCCAGCTTTTGATTTTTGGAAGAGAGAAGCTATTAAAAATAACTATCCAACCAAAGTATAATTTCTAAAAGGAAAAATACACGATTAGATAATTCTTTTCAAAATTGAAACAGTAATAAGTTTTTAAATATTTTTATACATTGTCCTAAAATATTTAATATTTTAAAATTTTATGATTTAATGTACTCGAAATATGATTTCTATTAAAGGGGTAGTCTCAGATTTAAAAAGAAAAATCGATATTTTTCTTTTTATGATCATTGTGAATTTGTATGTCTAAGAATTTTTTTAGAAAATTGAAAGGAGTGAGGAATTCAAACGTGACTCAGGAGGCATTTCCCCCAGAACATCAGAATATTCAAAGGAAGGTTTTGTATTTTACGCTTATTATGGTCAAGAAATACAAATCTAACCCCGGAACTCCATAATGTCTCTCCCCCTCCCTCCCAACCCGAGATACAGAAATCTTTCTCGGGGGGCGGAATGTCTGAATTCAGCATTTGGTAGAAAAATATGAAGTTATGAAGGTATATAGTCTCGTTTAACAAATAATATAGCAAGTACATTTCTTACTTCTGAATTTCTTTTATTAATGTAAATCCTTTTAAAGATGGTCTCAAATCTAAATTGACTACTTTCTGACACATTTTTTAATTCATTTTTATTCACAAACGTATCGGATTGGCACGTGCTCTTTTTAAGAAACTGTGTAACCGAACTGTTTTTTCATTTTTTCGTAAAGACAGAAGATTTTTTAGAAAATACTGTCAAAATAGGCGTTTTGAACCGAATTTCCGACCTGGCTGCAGCGCAGGAAAGAAATAAAAAACTGCGGTAGTGAGACAACAATCGCTTATAACTCAAGATGTAATTAATTTATCGGGAAATGAAGAAAACCGTTCGATGCCTACAAGTATCATGCTTTTATACTTAAAAATGATTCGGAAAATGTATAAAAAAAGTTTCGCGTTTTTGAGAGGTGTAAAATATTTTTTTGAGAACTGCTGAATTGCAGAGCCTCATCATGCATTAGCTGAGAAGTATTTTACTGCCAAAACTGGAAGGCGTGATGTGCTGGGTTCGAACCGGTCTCGCGCTCGTCAGTCTAACCGTTCACAGTTTTTCGTGGTTTTCTCCAAATCTTGTATAAATACGCGTTAGGTGCCCTTAGAAAGACCTCTACGGAGGGCAATCCTTTCCCTTAGGCCTATATCCCTCGCGCAGATAATCAGCCGCAGATAACCAACCAAAGAGTTGAATTGTAGAAATATTAGATCTTTTATAACATGAATTTTTAATTTGTGTACTGTGTAAAATTCCAAAAAAACAGTTTTCGTGATTTTTTGTACATTTTCCTTTTTATGATTGAAACGTGATACACCTTTCTGTAATAATCATATTGATGTGGGATGGATAAATACCCAGTGGATATGTATTTATTTTTTCGGTATACACCCGGGTATTTACCCAAGCCTGGGGTCAGTGGCCGGAAGTAGCGCGCTACAAGTATCGAAACTGCAGTAGTCGATACTTTTACCGATAATTTGTATTGTAGTGCACTGCATTTTGAAAAATGTTATGTAGCGAGTAGCGCGATGCAAAAAATCAGTATTTGTAACGAATAATGCCGCTACTTCAGGGGGGAAAAAAGTGTCATTCTCCTATTCAACTGATACTAACTCACTTCTTTTGTGCAAAATGTGTTGTACGCAACAATTTGCGAATATCAACATCTGCAGCATTGAATTTTTACATTGCTGGTAAATCCAAATGCCAACATCAAAATTAAATAAATTAATATTCTGTCTGGAGACGCTTATCTACTTACTCATTATTGCATCTCCATGTTTTAATCATGCGTTTCTTCTTTTGGAATTACTTTATTTGCAGTTTTATTATTTTTTTACCTTGACTGAAAAAAATTAATATTGAATTGCCCTGGTCAGCATACAACGAGTAATGTTTTCTGAAAGTAACATTTTAGATAGTAACACAAAACATTTTCTTGTATGTTATCTTTCTTAATTTTTTATTGTCCTCGGTTTTATCGCATTTATTTGATTGTATCCCAGGAAACGCGACGTAACGAGGGGACATTGTATTACTTAATCCATGTCCCCAATTTCAATTGCAGGTTGAATCCCTTGACAAATTCTGAAAGTTAGCGAAGTAGCTACTACTTTTGAAAAGTAAGTTTGTAATCGCTACTTTGTAAAACAAGTAGTTAGCTACATTTTCGATAAAGTAGTTGTAGTTATAGTTTACTAATAAAAATAAAGTAGTTTTTCCGACGACTGCCTGGGATAAATGCCCCAAAATTGGATATTTTCATATTTCGCTGCAAAAAATCATAATCCTATTTATTTTTTTTATATATATAATCACAGGAGAAACATGGGGCAAAGTGGAACATCCCTTCAGAGTGTATTTTTTTTACAAGTGTTTGTGTTAGTTTTATATTTGCACTCATAAATGGCAGTACTATAATAAAAAATATTTTCGCCGTTAAATCATACACTGAAAAAAAAATGTTAATTTTACTGTATAATACTGGCACCCCAGCTGCCAGTATTAAACCGTAAAATTAACAGTAATAAAACGTAAAATTAACAGTAATAATAAACAGCAAAATAAGGAGTAATACGCTATCGCGCATGCGCGATAGTGTATTACTGCGTATTTTGCTGTTTATTATTAGGGGCTGTCCATAAATGATGTCACACTTTTTTTCAATATTTTTGACCCCCCCCTCCCCTCCTTAGTTACAAAGTGTCACACTTCACCATACCCCCCCCCACCCCCCTTGTCACATGTCACGGTAAATTA
Source organism: Maratus michaelseni (assembly GCA_963931845.1). NCBI lineage: Eukaryota > Metazoa > Arthropoda > Arachnida > Araneae > Salticidae > Maratus > Maratus michaelseni. Next base: position 71,200,963 of record OZ007591.1, on the reverse strand, counting down.
ACTAGACATATACTTGCAGTTCAGAAACAAAGCACTACGTTATAAATCATATTTCAAATTTTATTTTTAAACTTTAACTATAAGTTTTAATGACATTTGTGAGCATTACAATGAAAATTATTCGTGTACTTATTTTGTATGAAATAAGATTAAGGTTTACAACAAAAAACATAATTTATATACAATAAAGTAATACAATTAGTAATAAAATATTAATATATTTTTTTGAAAAGAAAGGAATATAAGTGAAAACAAATCACATGAAAGTTGTTTTAGCCCCAATTAAAAAATACCCTGAAATTCTGGTAATTTCAAAACAACTTCAAAATTTAATCTGCTGATTTTAAATGATTTTATTTTAGTCGCAAAATGTGTGATGTCACACTTCTTCTTACCCCCTCCCACCCCCTTGTCACAAACTGTCACAATTTCATGAACCCCCTCCCCCCCCTTTAAGCGTGACATCATTTGTGGACGGCCACTTACTGTTAATTTTACGGTATAATACTAGCAGCTAGGGTGACAGTATACCGTAAAATCTACAATTTTTTTCTTGCAGAGTGTACGGCCAAGCGAGAATTTAATCATTTTGTTGTTTTTAGCTACCAAGAGTAAAATTTTGTTTCTTTTGAATTTTAGATATTTTGTTAATGAAGATTAGAAATAGAGAGAGAAGAAAAAATAGTGGAAGTTTAAAGTTAAGGCACTCTGTTAAATAATATGCAAAATATGCCTGTATCCGAGGTTGTCATATAAGTCCTTCGAATTTTAAAATTTGACTTAGTTTCCGAGCTGTTAATTTTTGTTTGTAACTTTTAACGAAGCTTCTCAAAAGGCAACTAAATAACTCCATTTTTGTGAAAGAAAAGGAAAAATAAAGTTAGTGGGATATCGTCTGCTGTAGAAAATGTTGAACAAATAAATATCTTTATTGCTGTTTTGTTTGAATAAATCCATTTAATGAATTTTTAGCTCACAGGCTATCATAGCCTGAGAGCTTATGTGCCCGCCGCCGGTTCTGTATGTATGTATGTACGTAACGCGATAACTCTTGATAGAACTAGAACTAACCGTTTTACTTAAAATTTTGTTTATAGGTTCCTTGTGATAAGGCGCTTCCCTGATTAGTTTTGGAGGTTCATTGGTTAAGCATAAAGGGGGGAAACGGGGGCTAACCCCCCTATAATTTAGATAAATAGGTTTTTCATGCAGAATTATCCCATTTTCTTCAAATCTTGTATATAGGCTCATTTTGATAATGCGCTTCTGTCAATAGTTTTGGGGGTTCATTGGTTAAGTATAAAAGGGGAAAGGGGGGATACCCCCCTAATTTAGATAAATGAGTTTTTATGCAGAATTATCCGATTTTCTTCAAATTTTGTATATAGGTTCATTGTGATAATGCGCTTCTCTGAATAGGTTTGGGGGTTCATTGGTTAAGTATAAAGGGGGAAAACGGGGGGCTAACCCCCATAATTTAGATAAATAGGTTTTTCATGCAGAATTATCCGATTTTCTTCAAATTTTGTATATAAGTTTATTTTAATAATGCGCTTCTGTCAATAGTTTTGGGGGTAAATTGGTTAAGTATAAAGGGGGAAAGAGGGACCCCCCCCCTAATTTAGATAAATGAGTTTTTCATGCAGAATTATCCGATTTTCTTCAAATTTTGTATATAGGTTCATTGTGATAATGCGCTTCTCTGAATAATTTTGGGGGTTCATTGGTTAAGTATAAATGGGGAAAGGGGGGGGGGGGCTAATCCCCCCTTAATATAGATAAATGGGTTTTTCATGCAGAATTATCTGATTTTCTTCAAATTTTGTATATATATATTCATTGTAATTAGAGACTTCCCTGATTAGTTTAAGGGGTTCATTAGTTAACTATGAGGGGGGTAACGGGGGGATGACCCCCCTTAATATATTGTTGATTTCTTTATTTTTCGAGGGGCTTATTTCAAATTCTTTGAAATAAGTGAAAATCCTGTGAGCTCAATGCCCTCAGTTTAACTGGGCAGTTTTTAAGCTCACAGGCTATCAAAACCTGAAAGCTTATGTGCCCGCCGGATGTACGCAACGCGATAACTCTTGGATAGAACTAACCGTTTTACTTTAAATTTTGTTTATAGGTTCCTTGTGATAAGGCGCTTCCCTGATTAGTTTTGGAGGTTCATTGGTTAAGCATAAAGGGGGGAAACGAGGGGCTAACCCCCATAATTTAGATAAATAGGTTTTTCATGCAAAATTATCCCGTTTTCTTCAAATTTTGTATATAGGTTCATTTTGATAATGCGCTTCTGTCAATAGTTTTGGGGGTTCATTGGTTAAGTATAAAAGGGGAAAGGGGGATTACCCCCCCCCCCTAATTTAGATAAATGAGTTTTTCATGCAGAATTATGCGATTTTCTTCAAATTTTGTATATAGGTTCATTGTGATAATGCGCTTCTCTGAATAGTTTTGGGGGTTCATTGGTGAAGTATAAAGGGGGAAAGGGGGGATACCCCCCTAATTTAGATAAATGAGTTTTTATGCAGAATTATCCGATTTTCTTCAAATTTTGTATATAGGTCATTGTGATAATGCGCTTCTCTGAATAGGTTTGGGGGTTCATTGGTTAAGTATAAAGGGGGAAAACGGGGGGCTAACCCCCCATAATTTAGATAAATAGGTTTTTCATGCAGAATTATCCGATTTTCTTCAAATTTTGTATATAAGTTTATTTTAATAATGCGCTTCTGTCAATAGTTTTGGGGGTAAATTGGTTAAGTATAAAGGGGGAAAGAGGGAACCCCCCCCCCTAATTTAGATAAATGAGTTTTTCATGCAGAATTATGCGATTTTCTTCAAATTTTGTATATAAGTTCATTGTGATAATGCGCTTCTGTGAATAGTTTTGGGGGTTCATTGGTGAAGTATAAAGGGGGAAAGGGGGGCTAATCCCCCCTTAATTTAGATAAATGGGGTTTTCATGCAGAGTTATCCGATTTTCTTCAAATTTTGTATATATATTCATTGTAATTAGAGACTTCCCTGATTAGTTTAAGGAATTCATTAGTTAACTATGCGGGGGTAACGGGGGGATGACCCCCCCCCCCTTAATATATTGTTGATTTCTTTATTTTTTGAGGGGCATTATTCTTTGAAATAAGAGTATAATATACAATTAGTGTTAATAGCCTGTGAGCTCAATGCCCTCAGTTTAACTGGGCAGTTTTCTTTTTATTTTTACATTCTAAAAATGTAATTTAAAGAATATTCATATGACTCACTTCCACATTTACTAAAGTTATTATAAAAATAATTGAAATATTTTAATGTTATTGTTCCGTATGAAATAATATTTTCCACATTTGTTTAAAATTTAAATGGGCGGTGATAGAACAGGGAATTTTGAACATGGAATCTGAACATGCGTGAGGGCATATGCTCAGATTAAAAGTTTTGTGTAAATTATTCGCAACTCACGCTACAGAAATTGACGTATTTGCCGGGACGAATTTGCTTAAACAAGCTAAATAAGTAAACAAACATTAGCTTGGCAACAATGGCAAGTTCTTAAAATTTTTATCCAAAATCCTCTCGACGAATGGAATTTTATTGCCTTTCTCTCGCCATTTTCTTATAAAGACATTTTCTATAATTTCATCAAAATCACGTGATTTGCAAAATGTAAATTTCGTAATTCCCAGTTCATTTACATTGTAAACATGATTTCTTGCTTATAATAAGAAATTTAATACAATTAATATTATAAATATTTTCTAAATGTAGAATTAAATTAGATTTATCC